>JARQOC010000001.1:469324811-469510619 GCA_033576535.1 Allobates femoralis
GGATTCATAAAGACTGATGAAGGGGTAAAAACAGCAATAAATTATCTTATATACCTATCCTCTCACCTGTCAATGCAATTACAATGTCTTTCTGATCTTGTACTAGCTTCCTAAGGAATCTGCTCGTCTCTGCTTTAGTGCCAATCTCTTCTTCATTTTCACATTCTTCATTGGTAGTTCTGGCACTGACTTGACCTCATTGCATGTTCTGAATTTATGATGCCATGACGTTTGAGCGATATTGTTAACAATGTCGTGCTGTGTAAAGGGGCCTTATATGTTTGCGTAAACTGGTTTTGGGCATCAAACCAGGTTTTGACAAATGTGCTGTATACACATGAACAGTTTTTGGGCCCTTAAAAGTATTGTTTGGTCAATTTCCCCTGTCCATTAGCTCTGTACAGGTCACTGACCTACCTGACTAGTTTTTCCTGTAATACTCAACAAAACGTATAGTTGTCCCACTTGTGTGTGGCGGGGCATAACAATGATGGGAGAGCTTGCATGAGCTTTGAGTTTATCCCACCTAGTAGGCCTCAACAGTTCACTGACCTACCTGACTAGTTTTTTCGGTAAGATTCCATGAAACCTTTAGTTGTCCCACCTGTGTGTGGCAGGGCATAACAATGATGGGAGCACTTGCATGAGTTTTGAGTTTATCCAGCCCACTAGGCCTAAACAGGTCACTGACCAACTTCTCTTTTATTTCCTGTAAGACTCCACAAAATGTATAGTTGCTGAGCAATGTTTAACCTTGAAATGCTAAGCCAGGTCCTGTTCCAGACCCTGTACCATGCATGCAGGCTGGGTCATTTAGCAACTTTTGGTGTGGGACAATTGATGCCATTTTGCTGTGGCCTGACCCTTTGGGAAGAGTGAGGACTCTTGTTGGGGTCCCCTTGCTGTGTGGTACATGATTTGAGCAGGGCATGACATGCCTATGTGGCGCCCCTGCGGACAGGTCTGCACTAGATGGCGCAGCAGCCGGGGTTGGTAAGTGAGTCTCCCTGCACAAACATCCAACACACTCCCGATCATAAGTCTAGGGACTCTATGCCCAGCAATAGGATAGCAGGAGGAGCCGGATGGTGGGTGGAGAGCTACAGATGAACCCGGTTAGGGGAGTTAATAAAAGGGACACAGAGTGACAAATACAACTAGAACTAGTTCAGAGGAGTTGGAGGAGGAGAACAACAAGAGAGACCCCAGACCAGTCAAGTTCATCAGAAGTAGAGGAGAGACCAACATACAGGACTGAGAGAACATGCACCCGGCAGCCTGTGCCACTATGGGGCTTGCCTGGGTCCAAGGCTGTGGACTGTGGTTAGAGAAAGAAGGAGTCCAGGTGTGCTTGGATTAGTGAGGACACTGGTGGACTGGGCTGGAACCAGAGTGCAAGCTCTGCAGAAGTGGACAGGACGCTGTATGTGCCAACCACAAACTCATGCGGGGTGCGGGGTCTTTATGTCCTGAGAACCAACCTCCGGCGCAGTGAAGAGATGACTGTCATACTAGGGCAAGTGGACCCGGAAAGTCACCCACAGAAATCCCATGACCGCTGGATCGTAGCTAGCGTGGGGAATAAACCGAAAAGGCCTGAAACAGACACGAAAGGGGGTGATGCAGACGAACCATCTCGGCTGCTTAGACAACATCAGAGCCACCATTGAACTGTTGTAAACTTTACCATCTGTCGAGAGTAAACCCGGTTGAAGCTTGATGCTCTCTGTGACTGTGTTTCTTGCACCTAACAGGAGGTAGACTGAGTTGGGAATCCAGCAGCCGGAGACTGCCTGTGACTGTGAGCATTGAAATCCTGCACTACACCAGACTTTACGGTTGTCCTGGTGACCAGCTCTACAAGTAGAGGGCTCAGAATTCTTGCTGTTACTTTCATCATCCCCAGAGATTCCGACTGTGGTGGCGTCATGTTAATTCCTAATTATTTTGCTCCCCTTTTATTGACCACCCATGGCATGGAGCTGGGTTTTGACCCCCGTGAGTTCCCCAGCAGAACTGTTGCCCGGTTCCCAGTACCCCACGGCCCTGGAGGGCGAGTGACCTATACCTGCGTCTCATCCTCTTTTACTCCTCCACCTCTTTTTACTTAATGTAGAAAACTACTGCCACTTTTTCCCTGTAACTTATCCATTTCTCAATTCAAAGTCAGTTTCACTCACCTCTGAAATTTTAGGTGAATATTAACCACCTTCTATTTTGAAGTACTTTGGAAGAGTGTGCAGACTGACACAGACCGTGTCTCATGCACCCATGCTATGCCATGAGACTATTTGCACTGTGAGTAGATTGTTGTCCCTGTTCCTGGTGTTTGTTGTCTATTCCGAGTAGTTTGGCAGCTTTTGGACACTGTTGAAGGTGTTTTCTATGTGTTTGCTGTTGCCTGCCATTGATTCCAATGGGGCTTAACGGTGTTTGATGAACATTCAACGAACAATTCGTCGAACACACCCCAATTCTGCGAATCAAATCAAATTCGAAGACTTAGGTGTTGGCTCATCACTAGTCAGGGCAAATGAGAGCCCCTCACCTGCTACGGAAGTGGACACACCTGCTGGTTTTTACCTATCTCAGACACCAAGCACTCCACTTGTTTGTCAAGTCACCATAACATTTACGTCTGCACTCCCCTCGTATTCCAGCAGTTTTTGGGCAAACCCTATTCCAACTTCTCTTAGCACAGCAGCCAGCCATCAATCCCGCAGTTGTGGTCATGGAAAGGATTATTTCATCCAACATATCCCAAAACAAAGAGCTTGAACATCACCATCTACAATTTCTTGGCCACAGAAATGCTGCCTTTCAGCCTGGTGGATATAGACGGTTTCCGAAAGATGATGGCCATCGCAGATCCCAAGCTGCCATTACTTCTCGAAGAAAGCTGCATCTGCTCTACACCAGTATGTTGCAGAAAACATCAAGCTGTTATGGTCTTCCCTATCAGGAGTAGCAACCTTAGTCCATCTGCAGCCAAATCTCAGCTATATTAAATGAACGCTCACAGTCAAAATAATAGACACCTGACACAAGTTGAAGATATCAAGACATTCTAAATTTTATTGCTGAAGCACATACATTTATACACATATCCGAATCATGTAGCAATTTCAGATATCCAGGGGCATTGAGGTTTCCATTGATGAAAAATGGCCCCACTATCTTTGTACCTCATATATCACAGCATACAATCAATTTTTGTGTCCCAACAGTCTTGGGGGATCTATAAACTGTGGGTTAGTGTCAGACCAATAGTGGTGGCTTTGTTAATGTCACCATTCACAAAAAAGTTTGCCCCATCACTCATCTCAAGGCAATTGTCTATGCTGTGAAGATACGAGATATGCAGCGTCTGAAACAACGGATACTGGAAGTCTGTGCTAACATTTCTTATGCGGTGTTGCTATCAGTGTGTCAAGAGTGGGAGAAGAGGGTTGCATTGACAATCCAACACAATGGGCAGCACTTTCAACACATTTTATAAGTGGTCATACACTTGTAAATAACTCATGAAAGAATGAAGTTACATTAAAACCAAACACACCATTGTTTTTCTTATAAAATTCTCAATAAGTTTTATGTGTCACATGACCCTCTTTCCATTGAAAAAAATAAAGTTGGATCCAAACTGACCAACTTTAAAATGGCCATCATGGTCACCACCCATCTGGAAAAGTTTTCCCTCTCCCATATTCTAATGCGCCACAAATAGGAAGTTGACATCACCATCCATTCCCATTTTATTTAGGTGCATCCATATAAATGGCACACCCTGTATATCTAATTGAAGTAAACAGTAAATTATATAAAAAATGTAAGACCTAGTTAAAAAAAAGTCTGGTTAAAGGGATACATATATTTTAGGCATGCAGTACATGATACAAGAGGCACCTGATATCTTTGAATATCTGCATAATAGCCATTTCCTTGACAACGCGTTCCTTGAGAAATGTTGTATGACAGGGTGCATATCATCACTGACACCTGGACAAGCAAATATGGCAAGGGGCATTAAACCTCCCTTACTGGCCACTGGGTGACTCCCCAAGTCTTTAAATCCCTAAGACGTTTGGGACAAAATTCTGCCTGTACTTCCTTATTCACTGCTTCTGCCTCGTTGACTTCCTCCATGACCTCCAGCTGCAAGCTGCACAGTAAGCTTCTCCCTTAATGTTGCAACAGTTCAGGTAGAATCCACCCGACCTCCGTAATGCACTGCCAGAGCTCTCCACGATCAGACAGCCTTTACATTAAAATGTCTTGCAGATGTGAGACACACAGCTTAAGAGTTGCTTACAGCTATGCAGGCTGACTTTGCAGTGGTTGTCTCCACTAAACCTGAAGCTAGGGAAGACCTGGTGCAAACTTGGTGGTGGCCCTACAGCAGAGCAAAGACATGTGCCTTGCATGGCTCGCATGCTCAACCTGGTTGTTAGAAAATCCTACATGCCTGCCTTGATGAGCTGCTGCACAAGGCAAAGTCGCTGTGTGCTCAATTCCGCCATTTTAATCTTGTAGTTTATTGACTAGCATCGCTACAGAGGTCTTTTGGCTAACTGGTTAAGATATGTGATGCTCTGACATGGTGGAATTTCTCTCTGAACATGTTGCAGCAACTGTGGCAGTGGCAATAAGCCCTAATGCAGTATGTAATGATGTGTAAAGTCAGCTGATTGTGTTGGAAGTGATGCTTCCAGAGAGGGCACAGATCAAGGACCTCTGCACCCTTTTGCACAGTTTTCAAATGGCTACTATGATTATTAGCGTTGACAATTCCTTTATCAGCATCACCATTCAAGTCATCTACATGCTGGAGCAAAGTTTGAAAAGTCTGTGGGATGAGGTGGTGGTATCAGAAGATAAGGAGGAGGGAAAAGAGGAAGATGCAGGAAAGTAATTAGTATCTCAAAGGTCTAGACAATCATCACACAGCAAGGTGGCATGGCGGGGAGGAGTAGAGTGACAGAGGGAGGGTTCATGGTACCAGAAAAAGTGGTAGTGAATAGGATGGGCGAATCCACTCGTTACTACTCGGTACTCGCCGAGTAGTAAGGGATTCGCCCGACTCGTTACTCTGCGAGTAATCGCAGGGATTACTCGCACAGTAACGAGTCCGCACCCCCCACTCCCCCGTTCTAAGTTAGGACTGGGCTGGGGGGAGCTCTCTTCCGGCTTTCTGCTGTGTGCTCTGTGCTGGGCTCCGGGTCCTGCGGGCTGCGGCAGCTCTACGGTCCTAGAGCCTGCCTGCTCTCCCTGTGTACAGACATGTATGTCTGTGCACAGAGATGTAGTAGAGCTGAGATTGTTCTCAAGCCTGCTATCCCTGTGTACAGACATGTATATCTATTCACAGGGATGTAGCAGAGTGGACTACGTCAGACGGAAGAGGATTTTTCTTAATTAAAGATGGAGTTCCTAATGGCTTTTTTTTTAATTTCTAATAAAAAAAATTTTCAGTGTTGTGTTTTTTTTAAAACAATTTAATAGAAATTCATGGCGGTAATGTCTAATATTGGCATGACCGCCATAAATTTCGGGCTTAGGGCCAGCTGATAATAAAAAGCTGGCCCTAACCCCTTTATTACCCAGTGAGCCACCGCACCAGGGCCACTGGAAGAGCGGGTTCAGCGCCAGAAAATGCCGCTTCAATGAACGCGCCATCTTCTGGGGCGGCTGCGGGCTGCAATTTGCAGCAGGGGGTGCCCAGAAAGCTTGGGCCTCCCTGCGCTGCAGATTCTTGCCCCCAGCTGCCTAGCTGTACCTGGCTAGACATAGAAATTGTGCGGAGCCCCACGCATTTTTTTTTATTATTTCATGAAATTCATGAATTAATAAAAAAAAAGGGCTCCCCTATATTCTTGTGTCTGGCCAGGTACAACTAGGCACCTGGGGGTTGGGGGAAGCCCGTCACTGCCTGCTGGATCTGGCTTTTTACAGAAATACGGCGAAGCCCACGTCATTTTTTTTTCTGAAAAATCTGTAAAACAATATAAATAAAAGGGACTGCATCTTTATTAATCCCTGGACCATGGTTGAGGGGTTAATAAAGATGCAGTCCCTTTTTTAGGATTGTTTTATTGATTTTTCAGAAAAAAAAATGATGTGGGCTTTGCCGTATTTCTGTAGCCAGCTGGATCCAGCAGGCAGCGACGGGATGCCCCCAACCCCCAGGTGCCTATTTGTACCTGGCCGGACACAAGAATATAGGCGAGCCCTCTTTTTTTTATTATTTCATGAATTTCATGAAATAATAAAAAAAAAAATGCGTGGAGCTCCGCACAATTTCTATGTCTAGCCAGGTACAGCTAAGCAGCTGGGGACTGGAATCTGCAGCGCAAGGAGGCCCAAGCTTTCTGGGCACCTCCCGCTGCAAATTGCAGCCAGCAGCCGGCCCAGAAGATGGCGCGTTCATTGAAGCGCCATCTTCTGGTGCTGAACCCCGCTCTTCCAGTGGCCCTGGCGGCGGGTGGCTCACTGGGTAATAAAGGGATTAGGGCCAGCTTTGTATTATCAGCTGGCCCTAAGCCCGAAATTTATGGCGGTCATGCCAATATTAGACTTGACCGCCATGAATTTCCAGTAATCAATATAAAAAAAAAACACAGCACAGAGAAAAATAATTTTATTAGAAATAAAACAGAAGACAATTAGGGATTCCATCTTTATTTAAAAAGTCCTCTTCCGTCCGACGTAGTCCAAAACGTAATCTCGGCACTGCTACATCCCTGTGGATGTAGCAGAGCTGAGAACTGACTAAACAGTCAGGGTTCAGCTCAGGTCATTATGACCTGAGCTGAACCCTGCAGTCAGCCAGACTCGCGCTGCCTACGGAGATTCCCGAGCGGTGACGGAAGTTAATTTGTTCACTGCTCTGTCACCGTTAGGGAATCTCCGGAAAGAGCAGCAGAGACTCTGGGATCGAGTCTGCGGCCGGTGCTGGCGGAGGCAGCGGTAAGTAGCCGGCCGGTCCTGTGCAACCCCCACCCTCGCCCGCCCCCCTCCCACCCTTTCCCCTCAGTTCAATCCTTTATTTTTCTTTTTACTATTCTTTAAAAGCCAGCGGCTTTTTGCCACTGGCTTTAAAAGAATAACATGGGGATTTGCAGGTTTTTCCTCTGCTGCCAGACCCCTTATAAGGTCCGGCAGCAGAGGAATCGCTGCAATACTCGTTCCCCATTCATTAACATTGGAATCACTAGACTCGCAACGAGTACCGAGTCCTGGACTCAGACTTGTCGGAGTCTAGCGATTCCAAGTAGTTTAGGATTCGCCCATCCCTAGTAGTGAAGGTGCAGGACCTGAGGAACAAATGGAGGAGGATGATGAAGAGATGATGGGCATAGGACAGTCAGGAGATGAAGAAAAAATTATTCCTTTTTCTGTTGTTCGAGGCTGGCGGGAAAGGATAGAGGAAAGAAGCTCAATTTTTATGCCACCACCAACACAGAAGGACTTGGGCTTCATGGATTCATTAGACATATGAGCGCCTTCTTGCTGCAACAAAATACCCAAATCATTAGTATTCAAATTAGCGATGACTACTGGGTTGCTACATTGTTTGATCTGCGGTGCAAGAGTAAATTTAGCCATATGATTCCCACCTTGGACAGGCTGGAGTATCAAATAAACTGGTAGGGTGTTTTCACATTTAAAGGGAACCAACCACCTCAGATCACCCTAATACACAGTTAATACGTGTCCCTGCACCTTAAGGATACGTTTCCAGCACTGTTTTTGTGTAAAATCTTGCATTAGTATAACTGATATAAAGAGTTTATAAACTTACTAGCCTGGAGACATCTGGGCGTATCCCTCCTTCTGTTATACTTCAGGGCTGTGCATTCATTGCATGGCTGTGCTCCCCCTTCCTCTGTGCAGAGGAAATAACGATCACGCCCATCAGGGCAGGGCAGCAGGCACGGAGGGAGGGGGAGCACAGACATGCAATGCACAGCCCTGAAGTATAACAGAAGGAGGGATACGCCCAGATGTCTCCAGGCTAGTAAGTTTATAAACTCTTTATATCAGTTATACTAATGCAAGATTTTACACAAAAACAGTGCTGGAAAGGTATCCTTAGGGTGCAGGGACATGTACTAACTGTGTATTAGGGTGATCTGAGGTGGTTGGTTCCCTTTAAGGTTGGTGTGCGTTTTGCTTAATTTGCGTTTCTAGGCGTTTTTACCGCTAAAAACGCATAAAAACGCTAGTGTTTTTGGTCCCATTGATTTTAATGGAAATGCATGTAAAAACGCATACAAAAACGCATATGCGTTTTCAAAAACGCAAAACGCATGCGTTTTTTGCAAACGCCGCACTAGACGCATTTCCCGATGTTTTGTGCAGGGTAAGCAAAAACGCATATTGCGTTTTTGAAAACACACGTGTTTTTGCATGTGTTTTTACATGCATTTCCATTAAAAGCAATGGGGGCAAAAACGCTAGCGTTTTTATGCGTTTTTAGCAGTAAAAATGCCTAGAAATGCAAATTTAGCAAAACGCACACCACCCTTAGATGTGAAACAGGCCGTAGAGTAGACAATCCTAGGACTGTTTTTCACCAACACAGCCGGGACACAGTACGTGTCGCAGGTCTATACTTCCAACCCGGGGGGACGTTAAGTTTTCAGCGTAGAAACAAAAGCAGGAGTATTTTAACTGTGAGAATCAATTTCTGGGAAGCCTTTGACCAATTTTTTAAACTACCCCATCCACCGTTTCGACCCTTTTGCATTTTGCGCATTAAAAATGGAGGAATTGCTTGAGCACACAAGTCACACCTTGGAGATTTTTTTGTTTATGTCTTCAGTGCTGCTGGTGGTGTCAGATTTAATGTTAGGACCTAATTTTTTGACATGTGGAGACTCTTTTTGGGGGTATCCTTCTTGTCTGTTTCCTGAGTTTAAAAGAGCTTTCTGAGTACCATGCCTACATGTGTCACTCATCCCCTTGTTAATAATGAACATTTAACCTTCAAATGCTAGGCCAGGCCCTGTACTAGATGCTGTACCAGGCATGCAGGCTTTGGCATCATACAATTTTTATTTAGGGTCAATTGATGCCTCTTTAGTTGTATCTGTCCCTAGGTTTTTGAAATGTGAAGACTCTTCTTGGGGTGTCTTTGTTGTTTGTTTTGTGAATTTAGTAGGGCTCTCTGAGCAGCATTCCTACACCTGTCACTCTTCTCCTTGTTCTTGATTAATGTTAAAGCTTGAAATACTGGGTCAGGCCTTGTCCCATGCATTCATAATGCACAATGAAGAAAATTTTAACTCTGGGGAATAGTTAACACTTTTCCTGGTGTCTGTCCCTAATTTGAGCTGTTTAGTTGTTAATAGAAGCAGGGACCTCGGGGTAAGACCCACAGAATAGGGGGTCCAGGAGGGCACATATAATCCCATTATAGGCTTGGTATGCAAGGGGGGTTTTGTCCCCCTGCACACACCTGAGACCCTCACTTCTATTATAATCAACTCTATTACCACGTGGATTTTAAAAGTAAAGCTTATTTCCTTACTTTATGAAAGCCGAGGATACAGCCACCACACAGCAGTCTGCTCAGTCATACCCATCCATTTTGGGTGCTCAGTCACGCCCATTGAGTTCCACCTTCTCCACCCACTATGGCCAAGTGATGACGCCCCCTCTGTAAATTTAACCCCCCACCATGGCTATGATTTTCTGGATGTTCTTTCTGCAACCGTGTGCAAAAACTACTTTTACAGCAGGTTGTCTAATTTAGCACGGAAATGTAGATTTAAGGAAATTGTATTGAAATACAATTCTACATTGTTCGATCTGTTTATCTCTAGAAAAAGCACAAGTTTAATGCTAAACTCATATCCAATTTGCTTTGAGCACAACATCCCCAGAGACAAGGGCTCTGTACCCACGCTGTTTATTCGGTGCTGAAATTTTCAGAACCAAATACGTATCTTCTGGAAGAAATCATTTTTGGAGCATTTTTGGTGCATTTTTGGCTTGTATTTGCTGCATTTTTTCGAGCCACATAATTTTTAATGATGCCAATGGGTGAAAGGGCAGAAAAATGCAACAAAATATGACAGATTTTTCTGCATCCAAAATCTGCAACAAATACACAAGGAGAAAAAAAATGCAGCGTTGGCACAGCATTTCAGAATTCTCATAGACTTTGCTGGTTTTAGGCTTAACATGCAGATTTTGATGCAGATTTCTCAAATAACACATTACAAAATGCATTAAAAATGCAGTGTGGGCCTTACAAGTAGGCTGCAGCCAGAAATGTACCCTTTACACTACATCCTAGTACTGGTCAGTCAATAAAATCACTAAAGTAGAAAACAGACCTCTGAGGGTTGTTGCTTGAGGAGTAAAACTCAGGGACCTGGTTGTAGCATTCAGATACTGATTTCTGGTATAAACTTCTCCAAAAAAGTAAGCATTTCATTTTTGAAGTAAACTTAGATTAAATATGGTAATCTAGAAATGCAACAAAGTAATCTAAAAGCAAACCATTGAATCAAATTTTGCAGAATTTTAAGACAATATTAATAAATATACCCAAATATTTATAAAGTTAATATTTTAAATGTTTTTCTTTGACTTTTTCTGGCGATTAACCTTTACCCAAAGACAAAATATTTAATTGGATTTAAAGGCAATATGCATTTTAAATTCAGTCCATTTGGGATGACATGAAACCTTATCAGAATATAACATACAGTAAAATGTCAAAGAATGATGAAAGGCTTTGAAGCTTTGAATTTAATTCCTTTGGCTTCTCATAAAAAGAGAACCACATTCAAAGGAAATGATAGTTAAAATCCACATATTTTTGTAAGAAAGGGTCATTTGTTATGTCAGATCCTCTGCCAATATGTGTGACTGACACTCTTATAGTACATTAGACACACAATTATTACTTGAGAAAACAGAATCAAAGTATTTTTTCCAAAACTGGAATTTTGTATGTTGTTCTTGAATCTATTGCTCATTGGACTAAGATGCGATAAATTTATTGTGCACCTAGTAATAAATTTTAGTGTATCCTTAACATGTATGTGCGCTAAAAAAATAAAGTTAAGTTCTTGTACACCACATGAGATGAGCAAACGTTCCCGTGAACAAATGAATTGCGTATTCTGTTCGCGATTGGAAACTCAATAACCACATCCTGTCTCCTTTCTTGAGGAGATTCGGCTTACGCATGCCATTACCCAGGAGTGGTTGCATGGACCTAAGGCAAATGACTTTGATGACTAACGTACAGTTGTGGCCAAAAGTATTGACACTAGGGATGAGCGAGTCTACTCGCTAGGACTCGTTACTCGGCGATTCTTAAGGGACTCGCTGGACTCGGTAATCGGCGAGTCTTTTAGCGAATACTCGCTCAGTAACGAGTCCAATGCAAGTAAATGGCAATCCTAGTTTTGTCAGAGTTTACTTTCTCTCACTCGCTAGACTCGCTATATCACATCGCTATATAGCTTGAATCTCCCCAAACAGCAGCGAGTCTGAGCGAGTCTACGAGTCCGATTCCTAGCGAGTCTGCGATTCCGAGTCCTGTATTCTCTATTCGGGACTCGCGAATCCAGAATCTTTTATGTTACTAGTCAGCATTGCGTGTTAGGTCAGAAAACTTGTGAAGAAGGACAAGCATGTTAGCCAATCATAGTCAGTAATGCCACAGCATTCTTGGTTGTGGCATTACTATGATTGGCTGCTGTCCATCGTGATGTATGACAGGCAAGGCAGTATATAAGGCTTGCCCCCGCCATTTTGGGCACATTCCTGAGAAGAGCTGACCTAGTGCAGGGAGACTTGGAGCAGATCTAGGGACAGTTAGGCAGTGTAGGAGTCACATATAACCCAAAAGTTCTTTTCAGAACTAACAGGACGGAGTGTAGGAGTCAAGATTCCTCACACATAACCCAAAAGTTCTTTTCAGAACTACCAGGACGGAGGATTGCTGTACAGGACTGTAAGGAAGGGAGATAGGAGCAGCCTTACAGTGAATACAGCACCATCCTCAGAGCTTAGTTCACCCAGCTTTCCGCAGAGCTGTAATCCTAAGTTTTTTCTTATTTTTGGCACTAGTCTACCAAATAATTTTGGTGCCATTTTTCCACAAAAAATTTCCTGTGCCAGTGCGTTGCTGTACGGTGTCCTGCCTGCAGCTCGCACGGTACTTGTAACATTGCACGCAGCCAGCACCGCAGCCTAATAGTGCCTGGTTCTGCGTACTAAACAATTTTTTTCCTGTACCAGTGCGTTGCTGTAAGGTGTCCTGCCTGCAGCTCGCACGGTACTTGTAACATTCCACGCAGCCAGCACCGCAGCCTAATAGTGCCTGGTTCTGCGTACTAAACAATTTTTTCCTGTGCCAGTGCGTTGCTGTACGGTGTCCTGCCTGCAGCTCGCACGGTACTTGTAACATTCCACGCAGCCAGCACTGCAGCCTAATAGTGCCTGGTTCTGCGTACTAAACAATTTTTTCCTGTGCCAGTGCGTTGCTGTACGGTGTCCTGCCTGCAGCTCGCACGGTACTTGTAACATTCCACGCAGCCAGCACCGCAGCCTAATAGTGCCTGGTTCTGCGTACTAAACAATTTTTTTCCTGTGCCAGTGCGATGCTGTACGGTGTCCTGCCTGCAGCTCGCACGGTACTTGTAACATTGCACGCAGCCAGCATTGCAGTCTAACAGTGCCTGGTTGTGCGTACTAAACAATTTTTTCCTGTAATATAATGAAGATATGCTGGCACCTTCATCCGATGAAAAAGTTTTTACTTTATTATGTAATTCACAACATTAAAATAAAAGCATCTTGGTGGCTGAGCATGCCCCGTCAGACGCGTTTCGATAAAAATCTTTATCAATGACAAAGAGGCAACAAAACAACATGCAATATATACATACAAAAAACATTACACCTGTGAGATTACAAACGAGTGTCACCTGAATGGGTTAAGTAAAAAACAATGACTTGAATGGTCTCATTATAGAATATAGGAAAAAGTTCTCTAAAATGCAAAGGAACTACTTTATATTACAACATGAAGGATAGCAGCAAAGATACAAGAACATGTGCATATGTATAATGTATATAGCAATAGATTAAATGAATAGTGGCAATGTACAGAGAGAGGGGATACACTTAACGCAAAATATTATACACAATTGTTAGGTGTACTGGATATAACCTGGATTAGGAAGAAAAAGTAGGAGCCTGTCCTGGTATAAGGATGTATATGAACAGGACTAGTTAATTTCAACAAAAAGCACTTGTATTAATAAAAATACATCAAATCGCTCCTATAATTCATTCCCCCAGGAAATCTGCTGTTCAAGCATAATATCCAGAAACTTTCGCGATTTAACATGTCTCGGATTCGATCCCCTCCTCGTACTGAGCTCCTCACCACCTCCAATCCTTTAACAGACAACTTGCTGGTGTCGCCACCGTGATATTCAGAAAAATGCTTAGATAGGCCTGACATAGAGCGTCTATTCCCTGAGGATGAAGGGTTGGCTGCTGATATATGTTCTGAGATACGTTTTCTTAGAGGCCGACTGGTACAACCAATATAGTCTAAATTGCAGGACATGCAAGAAGCCATGTAAACCACAAAGGTGGTCGCACAGTTAATGTAATTTTTTATTTTATAAATTCTACTGCTAGATCTATCCTGGAATACATCTGTTTTTTTCATGTACCTGCATAGATTACAACGAGGTTGACCACATTTAAAATTGCCAGTGTATCGTAGCCAAGTGGGTTTGCTGTGGCAGTCCACTTGCTTAAAGAGACTCGGTGACACATGACTGGCAAGATCGCGACCCTTCCTAGCAACGCACCTGAAACCATAATTTAGAACCTTGCGCAATGATGTATCTTGATATAGCATCGGAACATATTTATGTAAAATGTCCACGATGCCGTTGTAATCAGTGCTAAATGGGGTAGAAAAGGTAATGGGTTGTTTCCTATTTTGAGATAAGGGACGTTGATTATGTTGTTTATGACAGTCCATCAACTGCTCTCTGGTTTTACTTTCGACGATTTTTTTGGCGCGATTGACAACCCACCCTTTGTAGCCCCTGGTTTTCAGTCTTTGTTCTATGTCAGTAGCCTGTTTATTATAATCACTCTCTAGGGTACACATGCGTTTGGCTCTAATGAATTCTCCTACCGGTAAGTTTTTAACCGTATGAGGAGAATGGCAACTATCAGCATGCAGTAATGTGTTGCCGGATATGGGCTTTCTATAAAGATTGGTGATGACCCTACCAGACCCAGCATCCCCTGTAAGAGTACAATCAAGAAAGGGAGCAGAGGTACCATGATCCTGCATAGTGAACTTTAAATTCATGGCATTATCATTACAAAAATCAAAAAATGATGTGATACTGGGGTTGGATGAACCTCCTGGGGGTACACCCCAAACAAAAATGAGATCATCAATATAACGTCCATACCACTTAGGGAAAAGATGGTATGGATTGTTTGGGGAAAAAAGGAACTCCCTCTCCCACACAGACATGTAAAGATTGGCCAATGAGGGGGAAAATTTCGCCCCCATTGGACAACCGCATGTCTGGAGGAAGAAGGAGTTCTCAAATTTGAAAAAATTATTCTTTAGGAGAAATTGTACTGCCATGAGAATGAAGTTCACCATGTCCTGTGAGAAAGGAGAGTCCTGAAAAACAATACTTAGAGCTTGCAATGCTTTTTCATGTGGGATACAAGAATATAATGATATCACATCAAGTGTGACCCATCTGTCACCGCGAGCCCATTTAAAATCCTTTAAAGCATATAGTAGATGTTTAGTGTCCCTAACATAACCAAGAGAGGAGACAACTAACGGCTGTAGCTGTTGATCTACCCATTCTGATAAAGGTTCAATTAAAGAACCAATCCCAGCCACTATAGGTCTAAGAGGAGGTGGAAATAAATTCTTGTGGGTTTTAGGCAAGGCGTGAAAAATTTTTTCCTGTGCCAGTGCGTTGCTGTACGGTGTCCTGCCTGCAGCTCGCACGGTACTTGTAACATTCCACGCAGCCAGCACCGCAGCCTAATAGTGCCTGGTTCTGCGTACTAAACAATTTTTTCCTGTGCCAGTGCGTTGCTGTACGGTGTCCTGCCTGCAGCTCGCACGGTACTTGTAACATTCCACGCAGCCAGCACCGCAGCCTAGTAGTGCCTGGTTCTGCGTACTAAACAATTTTTTTCCTGTGCCAGTGCGTTGCTGTACGGTGTCCTGCCTGCAGCTCGCACGGTACTTGTAACATTGCACGCAGCCAGCATTGCAGTCTAACAGTGCCTGGTTCTGCGTACTAAACAATTTTTTCCTGTGCCAGTGCGTTGCTGTACGGTGTCCTGCCTGCAGCTCGCACGGTACTTGTAACATTTTACGCAGCCAGCATTGCAGTCTAACAGTGCCTGGTTCTGCGTACTAAACAATTTTTTCCTGTGCCAGTGCGTTGCTGTACGGTGTCCAGCCTGCAGCTCGCACGGTACTTGTAACATTTTACGCAGCCAGCATTGCAGTCTAACAGTGCCTGGTTCTGCGTACTAAACAATTTTTTCCTGTGCCAGTGCGTTGCTGTACGGTGTCCTGCCTGCAGCTCGCACGGTACTTGTAACATTTTACGCAGCCAGCACCGCAGCCTAATAGTGCCTGGTTCTGCGTACTAAACAATTTTTTCCTGTGCCAGTGCGTTGCTGTACGGTGTCCTGCCTGCAGCTCGCACGGTACTTGTAACATTTTACGCAGCCAGCATTGCAGTCTAACAGTGCCTGGTTCTGCGTACTAAACAATTTTTTCCTGTGCCAGTGCGTTGCTGTACGGTGTCCTGCCTGCAGCTCGCACGGTACTTGTAACATTTTACGCAGCCAGCATTGCAGTCTAACAGTGCCTGGTTCTGCGTACTAAACAATTTTTTCCTGTGCCAGTGCGTTGCTGTACGGTGTCCTGCCTGCAGCTCGCACGGTACTTGTAACATTTTACGCAGCCAGCACCGCAGCCTAATAGTGCCTGGTTCTGCGTACTAAACAATTTTTTCCTGTGCCAGTGCGTTGCTGTACGGTGTCCTGCCTGCAGCTCGCACGGTACTTGTAACATTTTACGCAGCCAGCATTGCAGTCTAACAGTGCCTGGTTCTGCGTACTAAACAATTTTTTCCTGTGCCAGTGCGTTGCTGTACGGTGTCCTGCCTGCAGCTCGCACGGTACTTGTAACATTTTACGCAGCCAGCATTGCAGTCTAACAGTGCCTGGTTCTGCGTACTAAACAATTTTTTCCTGTGCCAGTGCGTTGCTGTACGGTGTCCTGCCTGCAGCTCGCACGGTACTTGTAACATTTTACGCAGCCAGCACCGCACCCTAATAGTGCCTGGTTCTGCGTACTAAACAATTTTTTCCTGTGCCAGTGCGTTGCTGTACGGTGTCCTGCCTGCAGCTCGCACGGTACCTTCCATCTGTCTTAAAATATCTTAGCCTCTAGTGTGTACCTTTCACGAAATAGTACCTGCTACTTGTTTTACAAGCCCCCAGAAAGCCACCAGAAATTATAAAATGTCACCCAAAAAACCAAATCCCAAAAAAAGTGTTGCTAAGGGACAGGGGCGAGGTACAGGCATTGGTAGTCGTGGCCAACTATCCACCAGTTCGGGCAGACAGATGAGGATTGATCGATCGTTCCTCCTGTCTAACTTTCCCCGTCAGGAAAGTAAACGAGTATTGAGGCCGGAAGACGAACACCATCTAACGTCTTGGCTGGCAGACAAGACCTCAACAACAGGTTCTTGCAGCACTCAAGGTTCCTTGAGCACTGTGTCTACTGTTGGTACATACCATGCTGGGTCATATAATCCACAACCTCTTCACAGTTCCTCAGACCAACAGCAGCCCCATGAAAATGTTGACACAGACATGGGTCACTCAGATGACTTATTTGGTACATATAATCCTTTACATGAATCCGGTTTGCCAGACTCAGTAGTAGATGAGATACTTGATGAAGAATTGTCCAATCATGGACAAGTTTTAGAGACACCCCGGCCACATGAACGTGTCTTTCAGCAAAGTCTTAGACCGTCTCAGGAGTTGGAGGATGATGATGATGAGACAGTGACACACTTGTCATCTGGGGAGCAAAATCAATCTTGTTATCGGGAAGATTTAGAAGAGGAAGGGGTTGATGATGAGACAACTGATCCCACGTGGAATGTTGCCATGCAGAGCTAGCAGAGCAGCACGGAGGAAGAAAGTGTGTATGTCCCACCAACAAAGGCACCAAAGCCTACTCCTCCCACCAGAACTGAAAGAGTCACCACTGTTGCCCAAAATGTGTCCACTGTGGCTCAAAATTTGTCAACTGTTGGACAAAATGTCTCAAATGTGGGCCTGAGTAATCCCTCAGGGAGTACAGTCAAGCATAGAGGTCGGTCAGCCACTGTGTGGAATTTTTTTAAAGATGGGCCTTCTCAAGAAAATGTGGTCATCTGTACCATCTGCCATGCAAGGCTAAGCAGAGGCCACGGGAAAGGAAACCAGAGCACCAGCAGTATGCGGAAGCACATGGCTGGTCAGCACCCTATTCAGTGGTCAAAAGTGCAGCCTTCCACAACAGTGTCATCTGACCCAAAGACTGCCACGGTAACTCAGATCCGTCCGTCACAATCAAGTGTTGCTGAAGCTGGTCCAGCTCATATGTACTCATCACAAGCAGCGGTTGCAGAGAGACTGAACAAGAGTGCAGACAGTTCTCGGTCAGCAACATCCTTACAATTATCAGTGACACAGCTGTACGAAAGGAAGCAGAAATACCACTCTTCCCACCCATTAGCCAAAAAAATAAATGCCCAGATAGCTAAGTTGTTAGCAGTCGAGATGTTGCCGTTTAGGCTTGTGGGTACAGACTCTTTTCGTGAGCTTTTGGCTGTGGCAGTACCACGCTACTCGGTTCCAAGCCGCCACTACTTTTCACGTTGTGCCGTCCCCGCGTTACATGAGCATGTCATTAACAACCTCAAGCGTGCCCTCACCAACGCTGTAACCGGGAAAGTACACCTTACTACGGACACGTGGACAAGCAGTTCAGGACAGGGCCGGTACATCTCGCTCACCGCGCATTGGATCAACGTTGTGGAGAGTGTGCCAAACGATGTTAGTAATACATCAAACATCCTACCCACGCCACGGATAGCTGGCACAACCTCATTCAGGGTCTCTGCATCATCCTATATGTCCACTACACCATCTTCCGCTTCCTCGACCAATCCTCAATTGCCCTCAACATCACGGCCAAGTTGGGAGGTTTGCTGCAGTGCTTCAGCAAGACGCCAACAGGCTCTGCTGAAGCTGATCTGTTTAGGTCCACACACGCACACTGCAGTAGAGCTGTTGAAAGGTCTGAAGCAACAGACAGATGAGTGGCTATCCCCACTCCAACTCCAGACCAGTCTCGTGGTGAGCGACAATGGTCGTAACCTAGTGGCTGCACTAAAGCTCGGAAACCTTGTGCACGTGCCTTGCATGGCTCACGTGCTGAATCTAGTAGTGCAGAAATTCCTGCGTACATACCCAGAGTTATCTGACCTACTGGAGAAGGTGCGTCGAGTTTGCGCACATTTTCGTCATTCGTCAACAGCGGTTGGAAAACTTTCATTGCTTCAAAAGCAATTGAATTTGGCCAACCACAGACTCATTTGTGACATGCCGACACGATGGAACTCTACATTCCATATGTTATCGAGGATCAATGAGCAGCAGAGGGCAATATCCGAGTATCAGTTGCAACATGCCCGTCAGACCGGCAGTCAGCCACGACATATTAGTACAATGGAGTGGGTGTGGATCGCTGACACATCTGAGGTTCTTGATAATTTTGACTACTGCACAAAACTGGTGAGCGGTGATCAGTCCATCATCAGTGTCACTATCCCCATGCTGTGTCTACTGAAAGAATCCCTCATTAATCAGAAAAATGAAGCATTGAGAGCCCAGCAAATGGCTATGGAGCCAGATTTAAACAGCGCAGTACCTAGCCAGCAAAGCCAGTATGACCAGGCAACATTGGCTCCTGAAGAGGAACAGGAGCAAGACGATGAAGAGGATTTATTTTTTGTTGGTGCCGATGTCAACCCAGATGGTACTCACAACCCCAGCTTTGTGTCTGTCCACCATGGGTGGCCTGGAGAGGAGGAGGCGGAGACAGACTTTGCGGATACAATGGGTATTGAACATCGTTCTGAGGACACTGAAGACATGACTCTATGCAGCTTAGGACACATGGCTGACTTCGTGTTGACTTGTCTGCTAGAAGACCCACGAGTGATTAACATATTGCACAACGACCTCTACTGGTTGGCCACCTTTCTGGACCCACGTTATAAAGATAAATTCACCTCGCTGCTGTTTCAGTCACCACGTGGCTTGACAATTGACTATTTCAAGAGGGTTCTTGTGGATAATATGCTTCTAATATCACCGTCAGACAACACTCTGCCCATAGGTAGCAACTCTGTGCAACAGCAGCCATTGGTCGGGGCACAATCATCCACGCTGTCCAGAAGAGATGCTGGAAAGATGTCCGCAAAGTGGGCTATGTTCAATAAGCCATCGAACCTGCAGCGCCATGTTGCTCCAGTAACCATCTCTCGGAGACAGAAACTTACCAACATGGTACAAGAATACTTAAGTGACAGTACCTGCTTCCTGACTGATGCCGCAGTCCCGTTTAATTACTGGGTCTCCAAGCTCCACACTTGGACAGAGCTCTCGTTGTATGCCTTGGAGGTGCTTGCATGCCATGCGGCTAGTGTGACATCAGAGCGGGTTTTCAGTGCCGCTGGTGGTATCATAACTGATACCAGGACACGTCTTACTCCAGAGAATGCAGACAGGCTTACTCTAATTAAGTTTAATAGGAACTGGATTTCACAAGACTTCTTGAGCCCTGAAGACGACAGTACTCAGAGCTGAAGTGCCACGTTCAACATCAATATGATATAATTAATCATTGTATTATATTGTGTCTTTTTGGTACAAGCAGTATGTACAAGACCAGTAACGATTTGCGTAACCATGTTCCTGCAACCTGGTAATGAGGCTGCTTCATCTTAAACCAACACTATACCTTAACTTCGGTTTCATTAACCATCACAACACCTTTTGACAAGGAATCAACCTTTATTTTCTGTTAGCAAACATTTAAAAGCCCCTTGGGCTAATTTTTGGAGCCACCCAGGCTAACAAGCTTATCATGGCCCTTAGGCCTGCATTTATACCCAAAATGCAAAACAGCCCCTTGGGCTAATTTTTGGAGACACCCAGCCTAAGAGGCTTATCATGGCCCTTAGGCCTGCATTTACACTCAAAATGCCAAACAGCCCCTTGGGCTAATTTTTCCAGGCACCAAGCCTATGCCTCCATCGTGGGCATTGCATGTACTATGCTCCTAGTACAAGCAATTCTATTGTATGGGCCAAGCACCCTGCTTTCTGAAAAAAATGTATATGAAGCCCCTTGAGCTAATTTTTTTAGGCAACAAGCCTATGCTTGCATCGTGGGCATTGCTTGGACTATCATCCTGCTGGAGCCTGGTGAAAGGTCCCACTGTACGCTCTGTAGAAAACGCGTAGACGCGATGTGTAGCAGGTAGATGTCCCAGCCTCTCACATGTGTGTTCCTAGTCTTGTTGCCATAGCGAGGCATTAAGTAACCCCCCAAACACAGGCACTGTTTATTTGTCAGCAACATTTGTATGTGGAGTCATGATTTTACAGTTAGTAACCAAGGTGACTTCATGCTCCATGCGGTCCGTTAAGTACTTGCTAATGATGCTCTCTCTCCCCTGTCCTCCACGCCAAATGTCTCAGGGTAATCCTTGACTCCTCCCTCTCCTTCAAGCCCCACCTCGAGTTCCTAACCAAGTCCCTGTCACTCCAACTCAAAAATATTTCAAGAATTTGCTCGTTACTCAACCCTGACACAGCTAAAACACTCATTAATGCCCTCATCATCTCCCGCCTTGACTACTGGAACCTCCTTCGCACAGGCCTCCCTGCCAACTCTCTTGCACCTCTCCAATCTATACTAAACTCTGCTGCCCGACTAATCCATCTGTCCTCACGCTACTCACCTGTCTACACCCTCTGCCAAGCCCTTCACTGGGTCCCCGCCCCACAGAGAGCTCACTTTAAAACACTGATCATGACATTCAAAGCCTTACACAACCTATCCCCACCATACATCTCCGACATGATCTCCCGATACCATCCCTCACGCTACCTGCGTTCATCCCAAGAACTTCTCCGACACTCCCCCCTCATCTCCTCTTCCCACAACCGCATACAGGATTTCTCCCGGGCATCAACCATGCTCTGTAACTCGCTGCCCCACCTCATCACTCACTCGCCTACCCTGGGAACCTTCAAGAAACACCTAAAGACTCACCTCTTCCGACAGGCCTACAACCTGCCATGACACCCCGCTACACACCCCACGACCGACACCTTCCCCACCCTATTGTATCCCCACCCACCCTCGTAGAATGTGAGCCCACGCGTACAGGGTCCTCTCCTGTTGTACCTGTATGACCTTATTGTCTATGTTTATTGTACTTCTCCTTGTGTACCTTATCCTCATGTAAAGCGCCATGGAACCTATCGGTGCTATATAAATAAATAATAATTATAATGATGATAACTTTAAGCCCACCCACAAAACAACCTACACATCCATTCCCTGAAAAAAGACAGACACAAAGCAGTTTTTGTAAACTGGGTATTATTCCGCCATAATGGTAAAGATGTCAGAATTTTTTTTTTTTTTTTGTTAGAACTTTGTAAAAAGTAGGAGAATATAAGAAATAATAACATACAGAAATTGTGCAATGCACATGAACAAAAAATAAAAACAAAAAAATAAGGGTCTACAGCTGGTGGTAGGTTGCCGCATCCTCCGGCCTTGCCAGTAAAGTGACACCATCACCCTGGTCCTGCAAGAGGTCAAGGGCCCCATGAATGGCCTCCGGCAACCCTTGAGGGTGGATCCTCTGGGCAGGTGTGGGGAAAAATGGTAGGTCCCTGTTAGGTGGCCAGTGTTCAAAAGGAGGTACAGGCCTCTGGGGTGGCACATGGCTGTCCCGGGGTGTGGGCCTGTCTTGGAGGTTGGAGTGTCTGAGTTGCCACCCCTTCAAATACTTGAAAACCTCACCTGGGTGGTTTGGTGGGCGACTGGCGTCAAGCACAATCTGTAATGCTCACCTTGCCCGCAGTAGCCTGTCAAATGCAATTACATCCAGGAATGGTATCAGACTGTGGGCAAAGTCAGCATTACTTTGTGCACGCCGTCGATTAGGTGACCCCGGGATAAGACCATGGCTGCTGATGTGAGGTGGGCATCCAGGTTCCTCCTCTTGCGGCCGGACATGCCCCAAAGCTGGGGTTGGTGCTGGTGGCGGCGGTGGTGGTGGTGTTGGTGCTGGTGGCGGTGGTGGTGGTGGTGTTGGTGCTGGTGGCGGCGGCGGTGGTGGTGGTGGTATTCCACCAGCTTGGTCTTGCTCCTCCACTAAAGGGGCTTCAGGGGCCTCCCTCGCCTGTTCAGGCAGCTGTGGTGGTGGACGGTTACCACGGCGCCTGTGGTAGTGAACCTCTCTGTGGGTAAAGGCCAAAAAAGTTTGGTGAATGCATTGCATTGGAAACAAAAACATAGGTCAAACATTAAGTTGCACACTTTTTTGACTCTGTGTATCAGTGTATTCTGAATCAGACATTTTTTATTATTATTAAAGAATAACCAACTGTACATAACATAAATGAATACGTCACTTTGTTTGCTAATTCCCTAATAATACATAATTTTTCCCCCCTTATTAACCCCCACCCCCCCATCCCATCTAATCTAGACGATCAATAACACCAATGGTTCACATGAAAAAAAGTCCCCCTGACTTCACTGTTAACTTGACATACTTAATTTACCAAACTTTTAGGTTATATCATCTATGTAAACCAGGGAAGGGGTTCAAACGTATACAATATATATATATAATATAATATGTAATATAATACAATATATATAATAATGACTATTCAGCCACTATCTCCATCCACATCTTTCTCAACCCTCGTCCATGGCTCCCATATCTGTGTATTCTGTGTTTTCATTGTTGACCTTAAGATTTAATTGCAGCCAATAAATTAGGACATTTTGGCTCATGGCTCAACCAATGTGTGGGTAGTGTTGGTACTCGATTTTTTGACATTCCATTTGAAATTTAAGCATTTGTCTGCCCAATTACACTGTGCCCTGCCTTAGGCAGGACAGCTATTTAGGCACTTGAAGACACATTAGTGGCCACAAGTATAGCATTTACTTTTTGTTGTAACTTTATGTGGACAAAGCTATAGCCTCACACTTTGAGGCAAACACATTCTTCAGGGTTGTTTGCCATCAGATGGACACAAAAAGACGCAGTGTGGGCGGCCTTGGTTTCAAAGCACATAACCCAGATCTATAGGGCAGGTGAGCAAGACAGGAAATGTAGTCATGCAGCATAGGTGACACATGAGCATTTGGCGTTAGTGGCCTACACTCCTTGTTGCTGCCATGTATGCTAATCAGGAATGTCTTGGTAAATAAAACCCACAAAACATATGGCTTGGATTTTGAAATGACTGTAATGGACATAGAGTATGGGGTTGTTTTTGATCAGCAGGTCACACATCGTTGGTGCCAAACAAGGTGGTATTCCCAGATGAACAGTTTTACAATTATTCCAACGGGGCCGAACACAAAGCCGGGAACAGCAAGGGCAAACTTCTTGTTCCTTAAAGTACCTTGGACATAAAAGCCTGTTGCACTGAAAATATGGCCCCTTTAAGTTTGATTTTATACAGCATTAATACACTATGTTTTTCGGAGGATTCTTAATGTGGCCATCAGTTAACAACAAAACAATTAAATTCACATGTGGGCCCTAATATCTACACCATCACCTTGCAGGCCCAAATATACCCATGGGAAAACTGAACCACACATATTTGTAGTGATACAGAGTATGTCCTCTAATGTGTATGACTGTGTCAACAATTTGTGATGGTGTACAAACAGTTTAGTGCAAAAGGGGTATATCCTTACAACGTTATTTACCCTAAAAACACCCACAATTAAACGTGTAGGGATGTATGTGGCCCTTATGCAAGTGGAGGGAGGCCATTAGGAACACATACAAATGATGCTTACGACAGGCAAACCAGACAAGGCCACACACCTTAGAGGCCATTGCAGGGAAGAACATGGCTTTGTTCCACAAACATGCCAACAATAATAGCTAATTGTGAGGTCACGGAACATTGTGTCTGCCCACCCTGCTTATTTGTCCAAACTTCAAAATGTGACTATAAATGTGTATGTCCTGGATCATTGCCAAAGGTAATAGAAATCTGTTGCACCATGGCAGAAACAAACCCCAGTGTGGGTATGTAAACCAGCACACTCATTATAGAGCTTCATACGTACACTGTGTGCCCTCGTGGACAGGGTCCTCTCCTCTTGTACCTGTACGACCTGATTGTCTTCCTTTACTGTTTTTTGTAGTTAACCATTATCCTCATGTAAAGTGCCATGGAACCTAATGGCGCTATATAAATAAATAATAATAATAGTAGACAACAGTGCTGCAGACACATACCTTGGCATACGGGCCACCGGTCCAAGGAAGGACAGCCGGTCGTAATGTTTGTAGATCAGCTCTGGAGCTGCTCCCGGGTCCCCCTCTGCGATCTGGCGATGTTGTTTGCGATGTTGATCGCGGCAGCTCCTCCAACGTTTTTGAAGATGGTCAACTGTGAAATGATTTCAAACCGGGTTTAGACATGTGTAATATTTGAAACACCAAAAGTATGTGTACAAATCAACAATAACATTTTATTCATGTTGTGTGTGTAATGTGTATACAAGTCACAGTGACACGACAGTGTGGAACATCATCAACAGCATTACGGACATTGAGCTCACGTGGACACTATCACAAATGAGGCAGGACACATGTCGACGCATCGAGAAGGTAATAGTGCGGGCACCAGACTCTGCTCATTAGTGGTATTAATATACACCCAACCCCCTGGCCGTAAGAGCCAGGAGCACCAGCCCTTAAACTAAGTGTACTGTTGTGACCCCATCCAAATATAGGCAACTATGCGACGGCGCATGATAACACATTGAGGGTCCTGTATACCCTGCTATGGGGGGCCTGTATACCCACGAGGGCCCTGTATACCCACTGCTGGGGGCCCTGTATACCCACTGGGGCCCTGTATACCCACTGCTGGGGGCCCTGTATACTCACTGCTGGGGGCCCTCTATACCCACTGCTGTGGGGGCTGTAGACCCACTGAGGGCCCTGTATACAGGGACTGACTGGCACCCTACAGTTTGGGTGCCAGCCCTCCCTCACCGGTCCGACACAGGTGAGGACGGGGGTGGGTGGGGGGGTGATGACTGGCGGCCGCCTCACAGTCACCGCAGCTCCCGCAGTCTCCTAGGGCTCGCTCCCAGCCGCAGCCTCGCGCTCCTCACAGCCGCTCACTCCCGGCCGCAGCCGTGCGCTGATGACGTCATCGCGCGGCCAGGAGCTTGCGGTTCCGGCTGCTGCTTCGGGGTCATGCGCTGCTTCATGCTCCTGCAGCCGCATGACCCGTGCCCCTGCCTGTATACCATAATATGGGGGCATGTATACCCATCTGGGGGCCTGTATACTCTGCAGGGGGAGCTGTATACTCTGCTGGGGGGCTGTCTACCAGTGATAGCCGCTGTATACGAGGATGGCGGTCAATATGTTTTCACAGTTTTTGGGGGCAAAAATAGGGGGGTCGGCTTATACACAGGTCGGCTTATACACGAGTATATATACAGTAAATGCAATATATAACGGGTGAACTCATTTTACTTACTCATATTGCTCTGTTCATCATGGCCACTCAGATGGAACGCAGGGAACATCACTTGGGCGATCTCTCTCCAGGCAGTAGTCCTCATGATGTTATCCCCATAGTCAGGGTCTGTTGGGAGCCATAGCAGTGGCCGAGCCTCCACCAGAGGAATCAAACGCAGCATGTTCACAGTGACACGGCCGGCCATGATTGCTCTGGGGAATGGATTGCTCTGTGTGTGCGTCTGTCAGAGCGAGTCGTTTCCTGTTTGCTTTTACAGCATGGTGTGTGCCGGAGAATCGCTTCCCCCTTCTATCATCGGCTCCAAATAAGAGAAAAACCTGCGAGTTTGGACTCGCACACTTTCAGAGACACATCAGCGATTTCTAAATAGCATTATTCGCTATTACTCGGTTCCCTATTCATTAACATTGGACTCGCTAGACTCGCAACGAGTAGCGAGTCCTGGGCTCGGACTCGTGCGGGTCTAGCGATTCCGAGTAATTTAGGACTCGCTCATCCCTAATTGACACCCCTACAATTCTTTCAGATAATATTCAGTTTCTTCCTGAAAATGATTGCAATCACAAATTCTTTGGTATTATTATCTTCATTTAATTTGTCTTCAATGAAAAAACACAAAAGAGAATGAAGCAAAAAGCAAAACATTGATCATTTCACACAAAACTCCAAAAATGGGCCAGACAAAAGTATTGGCACCCTCAGCCTAATACTTGGTTGCACAACCTTTAGCCAAAATAACTATGATCAACCGCTTCCGGTAACCATCAATGAGTTTCTGACAATGCTCTGCTGGAATTTTAGACCATTCTTCTTTGGCAAACTTCTCCAGGTCCCTGATATTTGAAGGGTGCCTTCTCCAAACTGCCAATTTTAGAACTCTCCACAGGTGTTCTATGGGATTCAGGTCTGGGAGACCCAGCTTTCTCACACTGGGCCCTACATTATGCTGCAAAATTTGTTGGTAGTCCTCAGACTTCATAATGCCATGCACACGGTCAAGCAGTCCAGTGCCAGAGGCAGCAAAGCAACCCCAAAACATCAGGGAACCTCCGCCATGTGCTGTTAATTACACAAATTAGAGAAGCATCACATGATTTTTCTAACAGTGCCAATACTTTTGTCCACCCCCTTTTTATGTTTGGTGTGGAATTAGATCTAATTTGGCTTTAGGACAATTCTTTTTGTGTTTTTTCATTGAAGACAAATTAAATGAAGATAATAATACCAAAGAATTTGTGATTGCATTCATTTTCAGGAAGAAACTGAGTATTATCTGACAGAATTGCAGGGGTGTCAATACTTTTGGCCACAACTGTACATGAGGCAAGGTGTTGGCATTCTTCCAGGATAGGGGGTTTGGCGTTCTAGCCAAGCAAGGTACTGGGCATTGCTATGTCAGTCAGTCCACCCTGTTCTGTGACCATCTGCCCAAAAGACTCCTCACAATCTATGGTAACTCCTTCACGACCTTTGACATTGTATAATATCATGAAAGTCGGTGCCTTCCCGACCCATGACGTTTTACAACGTCATGGCGGTTACCGCGGCCCGTTGCTGTTGGAACAGTCAATCACCGTGATCCTCTGCCTCGTATGGAAGGGGCTGTGGAGGGCTCTGATGGGACTGATCATCCCATCAGATCGCTTCCGTCAGAGCTGGAGCCCCCTCCAGCTCTCATGGAAGTGATCTGATCGGATGATCAGCCCCATCGGAGCCGCTGCACAGCGGTCCTGCACCCGCCGGTAATGCCTGCTGCCTCAGTCCCTCTTCCTCCCCACCTCACCTTCTCCCCTCCTCCCCTCCTGCTCCTGTGCTCACCTCTGCTTCTGATCCTCCCCCTGTTCCTCTTTCTCCTCCCCCTCTGTCCCCCCCACACACCTCCTTTTCCCGTGCTCCCCCTACCTGTCCTCCGGTGCTCCTCCGATCACCACTCCCCCCGCCCCCTCTTTGGGCTCCTCCTCTGCTGACAGCAGAGGAGCCGCAGGACACCTGGCACCGGGGTGCCAGGTGATGAGGTGAGTATGGATGAGTGGAAGGATTGCATGGATTGGATGGATGGATAGGTAGATGGAAAGGTGGATGGGATGGAAGGATGGGGTGGATGGAGGAATTGTGTAGATGGATGGGGTGGATGGATGGATGGATGGATGGGGTGAATGGATGGATGTGTAGATGGATGGGGTGGATGGATGGGATGGATCGATGGATAGATGGATGGGGTGGGTGGATGGATGGATGGGGTCAGAGTCATGTTGCACAGTACAGCAAATCATAGCCATACAGTTCACCATGACTGACCCCAGTGACTGCAACAAGTGGACACTTCCTCCCTTGTTGCAGATACAGGGGTCAGTCATGGTGCACTGTATGGCAATGATCTGCTGTACTGTGCACCATGACTCTGACCCCAGAGACTGCATGTGGACACTTCATCCCTTGTTGCAATTACTGCGGTCAGTCATGGTGCACTGTATGGCAATGATCTGCTGTACCGTGCACCATGACTCTGACCCCAGAGACTGCAACAAGGGATGAAGTGTCCACTTGTAGTCTCTGAGGTCAGAGTCTTGATGCACAGTACAGTATATCATTTCCATACAGTGCACTATGACTCTGATCGCAGAGACTACAACAAGGCATTTTGTCCTCTTGTTGCATTCACTGGGGTCAGTCATGGTGCACTGTATGGCAATGATCTGCTGTACTGTGCACCATGACTCTGACCCCATAGACTACAAGTGGACACTTCAACCTTTGCTGCAGTCACTGGGGTCAGTCATGGTGCACTGTATGGCAATGATCTGCTGTACCGTGCACCATGACTCTGACCCCAGAGACTGCAAGTGGACACTTCATCTCTTGTTGCAGTCACTGAGGTCAGTCATGGTGCACTGTATGGCAATGATTTGCTGTACGGTGCACCATGACTCTGACCCCAAAGACTGCAGGTGGACACTTCATCCCTTGTTGCAGTTACTGGGGTCAGTCATGGTGCACTGTATGGCAATGATCTGCTGTACCATGCACCATGACTCTGACCCCAGAGACTACAACAAGGGATCAAGTGTCCACTTGTAGTCTCTGGGGTCAGAGTCATGGTGCACGGTACAGCAGATCATTGCCATACAGTGCACTATGACTCTGATCTCAGAGACTACAACAAGGCATTCTGTCCACTTGCTGCAGTCACTGGGGTCAGTCATGGTGTACTGTATGGCAATAATCTGCTGTGCCGTGCACCATGACTATGACCCCATAGACTACAAGAGGACACTTGATCCCTTGTTGTAGTCTTTGGGGTCACGGTAATAGTGCACTGTATGGCAGATCATTGCCATACAGTGCACCATCACTGACACCAGAGACTACAATAAGGGATCAAGTGTCCTCTTGTTGTAGTCTGGTGTCATAGTGATGGTTGCACTGTATGGCAATGATCTGCTATACAGTGCATCATTACTGTGACCCCACAGACTGCAAAAAAAGGACACTTGATCCCTTGTTGTAGTCTCTGGGGTCACCGTGATAGTGCACTGTATGGCAGTTCAAAATTTGAAAATTGCGAAATTTTCAACATTTTTGGCAAATTTTTTATTTTTTCACAAATAAACGCAAAAATTATCGACCTAAATTTAATACTAACATGAAGCCCAATATGCCACAAAAAAACAATGTCAGAAACGCTAGGATCCGTTGAAGCGTTCCAGAGTTATTACCTCACAAAGGGACACTGGTCAGAATTGACAAAAATGCCAAGGTCTTTAGGGTCAAAATAGGCTGGGTTCTGAAGGGGTTAAGGAGGAGGTCACCAACATGAAGGTGATGGGAAGCAAAGGGTGGTTTGTGGTTGACGTAAGTCAGGTTGCCACCACCAACATCTTTTATGGTACATTTACACGGGGCCACAGGAAGGTAGGAACAGGCAGGCATCGGACACAAATTGTGCCTGATGCCTTGAAAAGACCAGGATGTGGCTGCGTGTAATTCAGGACTTTCCTGCCTGTGTCTTCCCTGAAGGAAGGAAAGTCCTGAATTACACGCAGCCACATCGTGGTCTTTTCAAGGCAACAGGCACAATTGTGTCCGATGCCTGCCTGTTCCTACCTTCCTGTGGCCGCGTGTAAATGTACCATTAAAGGTGGCTGCAGGAGGCCGACTGGAAGAAAATTTGGTGTTGGGTGGAAGCTAGTTCTCTGTTGGTTAGCTAGCCAGGTGCACCCAAACCCAAAGGGCCGGTCAGTGGTTTTCAAGTTGGTCTCATCTCTCCTAGAGAGGGTAGTTATCCTGTCATTACTCAATCCTCTTCTCAAGCAATAGGTGTGCTGGTGGATAATGCTCCTGGAGGAGTAACCCCCTTGAACCACTGAGACTGTCCGGCAGTACCATGTAGAATGGAAACTTTCATCCTGAGCAGCATTCAAAAAGCTGCTGAAGTCTTTCTGCGGTGAATAAAGAGAGGACTGATCTAAAAAAAAGTCTCTGAACCATCCCTTAGTTGACATTTTGTACCATGAAGGATTTTTTTAGTTTTTTTGTAGTTCTTCGAATAGTGAGACCTGTTTTTTGTTACTTATATTTTTCCCCTTCTCAAGTTTAGCACCAGTTGTGCTTCCTCCAGCTGGATTAGCAGGATTGCAGCCTTTTGTTTAAACTTCAAAGCCCTTAATCAACTCTACTCTTAATGGACTTACTATTGTAATGGAGACTGCTGATCTCTGTGGGATGTTCCTTATATATACTTTGCATATTCATACATACTGTATGTCTTTGAGACTTTTTATAGTCTGTGCTAAGTGTTTTTGTTTACATTATTACTGTTTGGGTCAGAAAAATGTCATAATATACCACCATGGCCTTTTTTCTGAAGTTGCTACAGTAAGGTTTTTTAGTTAACTCCTCGTGTGCTGGATAGGGATGAGTGAATACCGTAATATTCGGAATCGCTATACTAGCAACGAGTAGGTACCGGTACTCGGTACTCTTTGCTAGTATAGCGAGACTGATTACTTTCGCAGTGTATCTATTGATACACTGCGAATGTACCCTAAAAGTGAATAAAAGTTGATAAAAATAACAAAATTACATACTCACCTGTCCAACGTCTGCACCGGGACCGATCCAGAAGACCTGCGATCACCGGACAAGGACCTGTGACTTCCAGCCAATCAGATGGTGAAACGTCACAACCACGTGATCGCTAGCAGCCACCTGATTGTCCAGATTGCAAGGTCCTAGGTGTACTGCAAGGACCTTGCAATCTGATTGGCTGGAAGTCACAGGTCCTTGTCCGGTGATCGCAGGTCTTCTGGGACAGTCCCGGTGCAGGCATCGGACAGGTGAGTATGTAATTTTATTATTTTTAATAACTTTTATTCACTTTTAGGGTACATTCGCAGTGTATCAATAGATACACTGCGAAAATAATCGGACTACTCGCTACTCCCTAGTAATCATAAGATACTCGGAGAGTAGCGAGTACCCGAATACCGCTACTATTCGGCGAGTTCCGAATAGTAGTGAGTATACTCGCTCATCCCTAGTGCTGGACCATTCCTGTAAAGTGGTGCTTTGATACTGCCTTACAGAGACTGGCAAACAAGGTGCATGCCTCTGGCATGACAGTCTGAGGTACTAAAATGCAAGACACCACACACACTCCTGTAAAACAGGGTTGGTCAAGTGCGAACCTCAAGCACCACAAACAGTGCATATTTTGAGGATTTCCTTAGCATTGCACAAGGTGCCTGAGCTCTATTATGTTATAAAAAGTAGATAATCCATAACAATATTTAAAACTATATACAAAACAATAAATTCTGGCAAAATAGAATGGATAAATAAAATAAACAAATCATAACATATATCTTGTCCCTTACCTGCCCAGCTCCTTAAGTATTTACAACCTACCACTTTTATTCCTGATTGAATTGCCACTGCCACTCATAACCCCACTCACTCTAAAGCATTAAATTCAGTATATTGAAAAAAACTATAATAATCAAAAATGTATTTATAGAAAACATATACAAGTAAACAAACAAAACTATCACACAAGTTACAATTTTTTACCAAAGCAATCACAACAAACATGGCAAATAATATAACTAAACCCATCGCCCTTCATCTGTCCTGGCCGCCAAGTTCAGGAAAGTTTTCCAGGCTAGGATCAGACTCAAAAGTCTTACCCAGATAGGGTCCTGGGCAGGACAGGCCAGTCCTTATAACACCTCACCTCCTAAGGAGCTCTCTGTTTGCAGAGCTTTGCAATGTTTGCTTTCAAGAAGGTGTTGTGACATAGCAATCACTGAGCGTGTTGGGGTACACTTACTTGACAGCGATACTTAAACACACAGCCGTGATTTTCCATATGATTAGTACATTCAGTTTATTTACAACAATAAACTACTTCAGACACAGAATCGAAATTTTGATCCTTAGCAATCTGCCAACAGTCCCTATCCTCAGCAGGTAATAACATCAGAGTCCGCATAAAGCACAGTCCATTACCTTTGCTGGGTCGATTTATTTTACTGTTGCGATTTAGCTCTGCTCCATCAGAGCTGTACATTTTTAGCTCTGCAGTCCATTTGTTGCTTGGACCTTTCAAGGGGTCATATCTGGTACTCCTCACTGTGTGCCTACAGCAAGTTGGCTACTTGCAAACACACAGAGTCCTCGCTTACAGCACTTGTAAGTCTCACACACAAAGCACATGTGATACGCAGGAAGTATTGTTCACTTCTAGGACCTCACTGACATCACAGACATGTGACCAGGAAGTAGTCATATGATGTTAGCAGGAACACACCCATGGGAAGAGGAGGAATGTGGATGTCAAGTCCTTCTCATCACTTCTGACCATTCATAAATCCAGCCCTAAACAAACTATACAAGCTTGTAGAACAATAAGTTCCAGCAAACCATCCTGGATTTAGATTGCAGCAGACCTCTTTCTGTGTGATATATACTTGCCTCTTTCAATATAACCAGTTGGCACATCACAGTGTCTACAAGAAACACCACGGGATTGACCATATTTAACCCACCTAGTCTCCTCATGTGGTAAGTAATCTCTCCCTTAAGTTCAGCCTGTTTCCCCATAACAGTTCAAAAAACAGGCTGCAGACCCGTTTCCAGGGTGGCTCTGGCAAAATGCATACACTGCCCATATAAATTAAAAAAGGGGAGCAGAAATGTTTTTCACAGGTTAACCCTTTCCCTTAGGGTCAAAGAACAACCCTTCCATCGGTCCGCTCTCTGGGTGGCAGCTTTGATTTTGCCAATCCAGTTTTTGCTCCATGGCCTTCCAGACACCAATAACAGTGCTAAAAGCGCTATGATCTGCAACACGCTGTGTCTTTTGAGGAGCTGCGGTGCAAGTTTCACTAACCTATTAAAGAGCACTTTGGCCAGAACCTTCCAGTCCATATTGAGAAGTTATATGGGACACTAGTTCTCAATCTGCAACCCCTTGAGAGAAGGATCAACGCAGACCTTCTCATTGACTTTGGCAGAATGCCCGAGGATCGACAGTCATTAAACATCCTAATCAACAAGGGAATCAAAGAGTCCTAGAAGGTCTTATAATACTCAGATGTTAAACCATCCGGCCTTGGCGAAGTTTGAGCCACCAAAGCCCATTAATCACCAGTTTCACGTCCGCTTCTTTGATCTCATCTGTCAAAACATCAAGGGAGGTATCGACCCCTGACCTAAGAACAGCTTTAGCCAGGGAAGCCGATATGGTCCCCGATCTAAATCCTTCATGCACAAGAGATGCGAGTAGTATGATCTGACCACCTCCAGGATCCCTGATCTGGACCACATGAAAAATCCTGTAATATCCTTCAGACCCAGCAAAATCTTACTATTAACTGACATCTTACAGTTTCCGTAAGGGTCAAGCAAGCAGTATTTCCCCAAATCCCTCTCAAAAACTAAAGATGTGTGCACATCATACTGACATCTCTTCAACAGGATTTTCACTCTGGAGTTTTCCTTATGGTCACCTCCTGTCGAGACAAGGTTCTCGAGTTTCCTCCTCAGGCTCTGACACAGGCGATTCCTGTTCAGGCTTCTGAGGTTTGAGGGCTGGCGGAAGAATCTGGTTATCCGATGATTGAACATCTCCCACCACTCTGACTTCCTGCTACAAATGCCCAACAACTGTACCTGCCCCTGAAGGAACTTCCACACATCTCCTTCAACCGCATTAGAAAAGGAGCATGGGCAGTGACTGAATGGGTGATCAATATCCCCACAAAGGTTACACCGAATGACCCCACAAGATGTGGCAAGGTGATCATGAGCCTCACATAATGCCCACTTCAACACCATGGATTGAGGTGGATGGGGCTGCTGCACTTGTGGCAAACCTCTGGCTACCCCCAGTAGTGGATCACGATTCTGTCCATTCCCAATAATATCTAAGAAGGAATGTGAGCAACAGAGTTCCTGAAACCATCAACCAAACCATGATGGTCCAGGCCCTTGTCCAGAAACTGAAACAGTCCCGTATATTTTCGGGGACATGGACCATCCCTTCATATTGGCTGATCCAGGTCATTATATCCATGCAAGAAAGTGTCTCATTAGCTGTTACAATGGTCACTGCCTTCACCATTTTTTGGTGCCATATCACCTCTACAGCAAGATTTTTCCACTGAGGGTGATCTTGAGTCAACTCAAACTGAAACCAGAAGAGCTTCATGTCCTCTGGTCTTACAAAGCTGATGTCAAAATAGGTAACATGGCAAGGCTGGATCAGGACAGTTGCATTATGCTCTTTGAATCCAATCTTCGCCAGGAGCTCAGCTATTTTGTCCCTACAATCCCAGAAACATGCCTCATGGCTCATATAGCAAAATATCGACAACATTTTTACGTGCACCACCCTGCCCTGATGTTGGCAGAGACCATATATTCTCTGCCCCTTCATCTCAGAAAATGGACAGACCATGTCTCTTTATCCAAAAATAAAAGTCCACCACCCCATCCCCTATCATCATGTATCCTCACTCATCTTCATGGTGTTCAGAAGGATCCATTGCAAGTCACCTTCACCAAAGCCATCAGACAAAGCCTCAGGCACTCTTTCTTTCCTTGCCCTGGCAACAGCAGCCTCAGCATAAATACTGACCCAAGGGCCAGTTTCTGTTGCCGGGGAGACAGTGGAATCCGCAACAGCCACTCCACTCCAAACATTCACTCTGCAATCACCAATCACCCTATTACCACCAGCCACTTTATTTGCCACATCAATTATACTCTCAATAGTTACTACCTCCATTCTCTCATCATTTATGACTCCATTCACATCTGCTGGAACACGCAAGGCTTTATTAGTAGTCAAATTATTTACAATTATTACCGTATTTACACCATTTGCATCTTTGTCACTGATTCAAGTTATATAGTCCATTTTTCTTGTTCCTTTTCAACCTCTGAAAACTTATACTCATCAATGGATGAGGAGCTCTGCCCCTCTGGCATAACAGTGCTTCCTATTACCTGGTCTAGGTGTCACCGCACTTACCTCTCCTCTGCATTTACAGCCTTACAGCCCCAGCATTTTGGGATCCCCTTGCACCCAGTGGTACAAAAGATATCTCTCTAGAGGCATGCAACCCTCCTGCCGCAACTATGTGCCCCCCATCCTGCTCCCTACATTTCTAGTGGCAATTGCTCTGCACATCCAATGTTTGCTACCTCTATCAAAATCGCAACTCTGCCAATTGTGCTTTGAACCGCAGGGAAGGCAGCACCACTATGCCTTACACTCTATTTTTCATTCTCCCTATCTGACTGGTGACGTACCCCAGGGCCGGGGATACTCGGAACCGGGCTACTACTCTTTGGGGGTCACATGGAAAGGGAATTATGAAAGGGAGATTTTTGTGACACCACCTGTGGTATGTGGATATAGTGGATCACCGCTGCTGCAGAACCTCCGAGGTGATGGATGGGCAGCTGGGATGGAGTGGCTCTCCACGGGAAGAGCAGTTACCCCGGGCAGTGAAGGTAGTTTAAGTGTAGGGTGCAGAATGGCGGGCAAGAGCAGTAGGCAGACCCACTGTTTTGTTGGTCACTCAGTCCTTTATTGGTAGTGATGGTTTGAAGGAGCTGTCCACAGAGACTTTTCCGAGAGCAACTTGGGGTTCCTTCTCACCCAGCCGGGTCTTTCGCTCCCTTTCTGCGCTCTGTGTTTTGGCTCCTGCTGCTGCATCAGCTAAGCTGTCGGCCCTGTCTTTTCCTGCGAGGTGCCGGTATGACAAGCAACTCGTGTCCCTTCTAACCATCGTCTCTGGTGTTTGTTACTGAACTCTCTTCATTGCTGTGTCTCCGTGTACAGCGTGGATGAGGAACCTGGAATTCCCCACCTTCCGGTACTGACTGCCAAGACATTAGACCCTGCACAGTCTTGGACTCCGGTGTCCGTTCTATGTGATTTCCTCTGGGGTGAGCACAGTACCACTAAGCTCCCCAGGTGTTCTTGTGACTCTCCTCAGACCCTAGCCCTAAGCCCGGCACCGAGTCAGCAATCCTGACACGAGCTCTGCAGCCTCTAGTAGACCAGGATGCCTGCCTCAGTCCTCCTAGGAACTGATTGGCTGTACCTAGGATGAGCTTAGCATAGCTCGATCCTCCAGGTACTCTGCACAGTCCTCTTGGGAACTGAACTAACTGGCTCCGCCCCAGACCAGAATTTATAGGGGAGCTCACCCTGAACCCGGGCTTGGTCTCCCCCTTCTGGCCTGGAGGTAGAAGGTGTTGTGTGCAGTTTACCTGCAAGATGAGAAGGCCCTTTTGTTTCTCTCGGCATGACACCACCTCCCATGGAGGTGATGACACAATGGCACTAAGACCCTGGGGGTGCCACACTGGTTTCCCAGACTCACTGCAAAAACCTGGCACACTTCCCCATCAGGGTTCACATGGAAGGTGGCAGCAACATTAGGAGACATAGACATGCCTACATATGTTTAACTCACCACTTCCCATGCAGCTTTATATTCCTTCTTCTTTTTCTTATTTTCCTTCCCTTCAGGCACTTCATTATTCCCAAAGGTGAAATTACTCAGGTTAATGGGGGACTCCAACTGCTTTATTTCCATGAGTAATTAACCTTCGCTGAAATCACGGTAACTTGTTCTGTCCCCTGTACTTTCCTGCTCCTCTGCCTGTGTAAGGTGGGAGCTGAGTTGCTTGCTTTGGCTGTAGGGGGCCAATACTTCCTGTTGAGACATATTCTGCTGTCATTACTGTTTGTCTGCTGTTGACTACTTTCTCCTACTCTGTGTATCAACTCCCTTGCCCCGCCCTTCTGACGTGACTTTGCGGTTAGGGAAGGTAGAGGGTGGCACTGAGGGCGAGGAGTGTGACAAGACAGAGGGTGATGATGAGGTTCTTCATCCCACTTACTGTCAATCCACCCACAACAATCGGAAGCAACACCTCTTCATGAAAGCAGCATAATCTCTCCTCCTGCACCTCCCTCAGATTGCAACATTTTGACTGCTACACCCTACACCACCCTGTCTCAGCACAGTAGCAAGCCCTCAGTCCATCAGATGTGGTCAAGTAAAAGACCATTTCCTCCTACTCATGCCAAAGCTAAGAGCTTAAATTGCACCATCTCCAAGCTGTTGGCCACAGAAATGCTGACATTCCACCTAATGGATACAGAGGGTTTTCGGAAGCTCATGGCCATTGTAGTCCTCCAGTACCAGATGCCCATTTGCCAATATTTCTCAAGGAAATATGTGCTTGCGCTCCTCCAGTATGTCAGCATGGCTCCTGACGAAGCCACTGATTGTGGAGACACGCCTTGGACTTAGTCCCTACTGCCCACATTCCAAGCCCGCATCACTTGGGTATGGTATACTCTCCCCTATCTGACAGCCCCTTCATTAATACACCTGTCTCCCCACCAGTGCATGCTATGTATCTTCCTAGCGCCCACATAGCACTGCATAGATCTTATTGAAAGGCACACACCCCACCCCTGTGTGGTTAAACTGCTCATTTCCCCTTACCTTCTAAGGGGCCATACTCCTCACTGAAGGTCTCTGCATGCATGGGTCCCTTGTATTTAACTTTACAGCCACTGTGCCAAGGTACCTTTACTACTTGAAGGACATATAAGGGTGTTGATTAATGTTATACAAAAAGGCTTCTATGCAGTATGATTACTATTCTGCTATCTGCCTTGTCAATTTTTTGATTGTGGGGACTGTGTCATATGTCCTTGGGTGACGCCCAATGGGCTGCAGATACACAGGGCCAATATTGCTTTTCCTATGGTGGACAACACTATGTCAAAATTAGAGTTGTAGCCTAATACCTCTTGATTACCTACAACCCTGTGATGATCTGGGATGAATGTACTTGGTTTTGGCACCCTATGTCGTATATATGGTTGCTTATGTCATGTCATTTTTTATGTACTAAACTAACTGAATAAGATTGTGTATGTTTCTGGACAAATATCCATATAGCTAGATATATTGTAATTGCCAAAGTCACCATTATATATTCTAAATAGAGGTTTACTGTGCTCTGTGTAATAACTCTTACTCTTAATGTAGCTCCACCTTGAATTTTATGATGGTTTGTGTTTGCAGAGGGAAATTGGTTTTAATTGTTTTTATCACGTATCAAGGTTTTTTCTGTCTTGCACTAAATAAATATTCATTTTTCACCTGCATATTGGCTGTGCGCACTTCTTACAGATGCTCCCTCTTCTTCCCTTCTTCCACCAGCACGTCATAGACAATATCACTGCTACCTTGAGAAATTGTGTGTGACAGGGTGCATTTCACCACCGACATCTGGACGAATAAGCATGGCCAGGGGCATTTCATGTCACTGACTGGGCACTGGGAGACACTGGTGGCTGTGGGGGAATGGGCTGCTATGCAAGTCTTGGCATCCCCACGGTCTGTGAGTAAAACCACTGTATGTAGCAGTTCCTCCACAGCTTGTACCTCCTCTAGGGCCTCCACATGCGCCCAAAACCTATATGGCAATGTGACATGCATTACAATGTTGCAAAGGAAACCAGCATTCCTCCCCACTATCCAGACTAAATGCGCGGCTGCAGAGGGCATAGTCACTGTGTGCTTACTTCTGCCGTTTGCAACCAGTGGCTCAAAGGCTTGCATTGCTACAAAAAACTTTCATTATGCCGGTTAACATCCTGATATGCGATGTGCCAACATGCTGGAATTCCACTATGCACATGTTGCAGGGACTGTGGCAGCAAAAACGAGCCCTGGTGCAGTATGTGATTATGTATCAGCTGGACCAATGCAGTCTCAAAGTGGGGCAAATCATGCTGATAGATTAGTCACTTATCAAGGGCCTCTCTACCCGTCTTCATGGTTTCCACATGGCGACTAAGATGTTTATCGCTGACAATCCCGTTTATCATCATGACTGTTCTGGTCATCTACATGCTGGAGCACACTTTAACCAGCATGTGGAGTAAGGTGGTGGTCCAAGAGGATGGGGAGGAAGTAGAGGAGAAGGTGTATGCATAAGGTATAAGAAGATCTCAAAGGTCCAGACTGCTGTCAGCACAGAGGCGGGTGGTCTGGGAGGGTGGAGGAAAGAAGTCGATGAGGGCTCATTGTAACCACCAAACATTTGATGATGCAGGAGGAGAGTAGTGATGGGCGAATCCTAAATTACTCGGAATCGCTTGACTCTAGCGAGTCCGAGCCCAGGACTCGCTACTCGTTGCGAGTCTAGCGAGTCCAATGTTAATGAATGGGGAAGCAAGTAATAGCGAGTAGTGTGAGATTTACAAATCGCAGATGTGTCTCGGAAGCTTCAGCCTGAAGCAATCCGAGTTTTGTCATTTATTTGCATTGGACTCATTTACTTTGTAAGTAATCGCTGGGAAACTCGCACAGATAAGAGAAGAGTCCTGTCTGCTCTGTGCAGCTCTAGGGTCCTAGAGCCCGCCTGCTGCCTGATGTAGCAGTGCTGAGATTGTTCTCAGTCTGCTCATTCCCTGTGTACAGACATGAATGTCTGTGCACAGAGATGATGTAGCAGTGCAGAGATTGTTCTCAGTCTGCTCATTCCCTGTGCATAGACATCTATATCTATACACAGGGGATGTAGCAGAGAGGACATCGCGTTTTGGACTGCGTCGGACGGAAGAGGATTTTTTTAATTAAAGATGGAGTCCCTAATGGCTTTTTTTTTTATTTCTAATAAAAAAATTTCTCTGTGTTGTGTTTTTTTTAAAACAATTTAATAGAAATTCATGGCGGTCATGTCTAATATTGGCGTGACCGCCATAAATTTTGGGCTTAGGGCCAGCTGATAATACAAAGCTGGCCCTAACCTCTATTACCCAGCGTGCCACTGCCACCAGGGCCGCTGGAAGAGCGGGGTTCAGCGCCAGAGGATGGCGCTTCAATGAACGCGCCATCTTCTGGGGCGGCTGCGGGCTGCAATTTGCAGCGGGGGGTGCCCAGAAAGCTTGGGCATCCCTGCACTGCGGATTCCAGCCCCCAGCTGCTTAGCTGTACCTGGCTAGACATAGAAATTGCGCTGAGCCCCACGCATTTTTTTGACTCCGAGACGACTCCGACTCCGAGACGACTCCGACTCCGACTCGACTCCGAGACGACTCCGACTCCGAGACGACTCCGACTCCGAGACGACTCCGACTCCGACTCCGAGACGACTCCGACTCCGAGACGACTCCGACTCCGAGACGACTCCGACTCCGAGACGACTCCGACTCCGACTCCGAGACGACTCCGACTCCGAGACGACTCCGACTCCGAGACGACTCCGACTCCGAGACGACTCCGACTCCGAGACGACTCCGAGATGACTCCGACTCCGAGACGACTCCGACTCCGAGACGACTCCGACTCCGAGACGACTCCGACTCCGAGACGACTCCGAGACGACTCCGACTCCGAGACGACTCCGACTCCGAGACGACTCCGAGACGACTCCGAGACGACTCCGAGACGACTCTGACTCGACTCCAAGACGACTCCGACTCAGAGACGACTCCGACTCGACTCCGAGACGACTCCGACTCCGAGACGACTCCAACTCCGACTCCGAGACGACTCCGACTCCGACTCCGAGACGACTCCGACTCCGAGACGACTCCGACTCGACTCCAAGACGACTCCGACTCCGAGACGACTCCGACTCCGAGATGACTCCGACTCCGAGACGACTCCGAGACGACTCCGACTCTGAGGCGACTCCGACTCTGAGGCGACTCCGACTCTGAGACTCCGACTCTGAGGAGACTCCGACTCCGAGACTCTGACTCTGAGCCTCTGACTCTGAAATTCATTAAATAATAAAAAAAAAAAATGCGTGGGGCTCCGCGCAATTTCTATGTCTAGCCAGGTACAGCTAAGCAGCTGGGGGGCTGGAATCCGCAGCGCAGGGATGCCCAAGCTTTCTGGGCACCCCCGCTGCAAATTGCAGCCCGCAGCCGCCCCAGAAGATGGCGCGTTCATTGAAGTGCCATCCTCTGGCGCTGAACCCCGCTCTTCCAGCGGCCCTGGTGGCGGTGGCACGCTGGGTAATAAAGGGGTTAATACCAGCTTTGTTATACAAGCTGGTATTAAGCCCGAGATTCTTAATGTCAGGCCACGTTTGACCCAGCCACTAAGAATCTCCAATAAAGGGTTAAAAAAACACAACACAGAGAAAAATTTTTATTTGAAATAAAAAAAAAAGCCATTAGGGACTCCATCTTTAATTAAAAAAATCCTCTTCCGTCCGACGCAGTCCAAAACGTGATGTCCTCTCTGCTACATCCCCTGTGCATAAATATAGATGTCTATGCACAGGGAATGAGCAGACTGAGAACAATCTCAGCACTGCTACATCAGGCAGCAGGCGGGCTCTAGGACCCTGGAGCTGCACAGAGAAGACAGCTGGACTTGGCTCGCAAAGAAACAGCAGTTACTTTGCGAGTTTCCCTGCTATCACTGGCACAGTAGCCGAGTCTAATGCAAACAATGGCAATCCTAGTTTTGTCAGCGTTTCTGACAAAACTAGGATTGATATTGATTTGCATTGGACTCGTGCGAGTAATCACTGGGAAACTCGCAGAGTACCGAGTCCTGCGAGTCCCTTACTACTCGCCGAGTAACGAGTCCTAGCGAGTAGATTCGCCCATCCCTAGAGGAGAGTAAGCAATGGAGTAGGAAGAGGTGATATTACCAGAAGACTCACCAGATGAGGAGATTTTGGTCACATTTCTGTTGTGTGAGGTTGGCGGGAGAGGGCGGAGGAAGCAAGAAGGAATATTACCCCAACACCACTAACACAACAATGACTTGGGCTTCCTGGATGTTCAAGATTTATGAATGCCTTCTTGTTGCATTATCTGCAACACGATCTGCAGATTATTAGGAGTCGAAGTAATGCTGACTACTGGGTTGCAACACTGTTAGATGCCCGGTACAATAGTAAATTTGCCCAAATGATTCTCACCTTGGAAAGGGATGAACTCATGCTGGACTATCAAAAAAAGTTTATAGAAAGTCTGAGGACTGCTTTTTTCACAAAGCACAAATGGCGGACATAGTGCACATCGCAGTTCTACAATTCCAACCCAGGGAATGTAAAGTCATCGCCATCACAGAAACGTTACCAGCAGCAATGTATCTGTTACCAGCAATTTCTGTGAGACTGTTTTTTTAGACCAGCCATTACAATGCCAGAAGAAAAGAAAAGTCTGACACATAGTCAACGCCTCGAGAGGATGGTGCAGGAGTATCTACAGCTCATTATCTATGCCATGATTGTGGAACTGGACCCTTGTGCATATTGGACTTCAAAACTGGAAAAGTGGCCTGAGCTCGCCACTCATGTCTTGGAGATTTTTTTGTGCCTAGAAGCCAGCATTCTCTCAAAACGTGTCTTCAGCACTGCTGGTGATGTCCTGATGGATAAGTGCATATGGCTGTTCACCGAGTGTACATCGCCTTATGTTTATCAAGATGAACAAGTGATGGATCTCCAAGGACTTTTCCACTCCAGTGTCAGAATGGGAAGAATAGGCATTGGTGTACTTTTTGGTATGCTGCATTAAGCTCCACATTACAATATTTCTACTCTGGGGCCACTTTAGTGGTGGCTGCGCCTAATTTTTGGAAAAGTGGGGAGTCGGGACACTTGTTAGGGTTTCTCTACTGTGTGGTGCAGTCCTTGAGCAGGTCTCTTTGAGCACAATTCCTGCTCATGACACTTGTGCACCACTTCCTAAATACGCAACCTTGATTTGCTAGGCCCAGGCCTCCACCTTGCTGCAATTATGGGCCAATACAAAATGTTTTAACGTATACATACCACTTTGTTGTGGTGTGTGCCTAATTTTTGGAAAAGTGGGGACTCTTGTTAGAGTCTCTCTGTTGTCTGGGTCATTCCTTCAGAAGGACACCTTGAGCAAAAACCTGCTTATGACACTAGTGCACCACTACCTTAATACCCAACCTTGAAATGCCAGGCCCAAGCCTCCAGCCTTGCTGTTATTGTGGTCCACAACAAAATGTTTAATGGTTACATACCACTTTGCTGTGGTGCGTGCCTAATTTTTGGAAAAATGGGGCTTGTTAGGGTCTCTCTGCTGTGTGGTGCATTCCTTGAGAGGAGATCTCTGAGTGACATGCCTACTTCCTTTAACTCATCCTCCTTTTACTTCTCCTCTTTTTACTTAATGTAGAAAACTGCTGCCATTTTTTCCCTATGACTAATCCATCTGTCAATTCAAAGTCAGTTTCATCCACCTCTGAAATTTAAGTGAATGTTAGCCACTTTGTAGTTTGAACTGTTTTTGAAAAGTGTGCAAGCTGGCACAGACTGTGTCTCATGCACCCATGCTATGCCATGACTCTATTTTAACTCTAGGTAGATTGTTGTCCCTTTTCCTGAGGTCTGGCACTAAAAAGAGCAGTTTGTCAGCTTTTTAACACCTGAAGGTGTTTTCTATATGTTGCCTGCTATTGATTTCATTGATTTCAATGGGGTTTGGAATGTTCAGTGAAGCCCGCATTCGATTAACCAAATCAAATTCTAACACTGAGTTGTTTGCTCATGTCCACCTTAGTCAACCTCAGGGAAGGATCTAGGATTCATGAGCTGGCCCAGAAGTGACAGCGACGCTGACACTTATTAAGTAAACATGCAAGAAGATAATGTCTCTACCAAAAGAGCAGTGCTCCACTGTAAAAAGGTTTGAGCTGTGTTTGGCATCATTTATGCCCCTTTGAAGGTGTTTTCAAGGCCCTTGATTTTACCTCCCATTGATTTGAATGGGGTTCAGATGTTCTGCAAACTCTGATCTATTCAATGAAAATATGCCTGTTCGGCGAACTGAACTGAACCTAATTTTATTAATTCTCTTTTCCCTCTGAGTCCTGCCATTTGGCCGAAAAGAGGTTTCCGACCATATGTAGGGTATCAGCACATTCAGAAGAAACTGAGAAATGATGCAGATATAAAGTAGACATATAGGAAATGTTATTTAGAATACTTACCATATATACACTTGAGTATAAGCCAACTTTTTCAGCACTTTTTTCTGCTGAAAAAGCTCCCCTCGGCTTATACTTGAGTGAGCGTCCCACGAGCGTGCTGTGCTGGGGAAGGGCGGCTTTGAAGTAGCAACCGGAGGCTGAGGTAGGCTGAAGCTGTGGCCCATGATCACATAGGTCCACTGTTTAAGTTAATGTCATATTCACTGCTTTCTCCTTGCCGATCTCCTGTAAGCACTGAAGCCAGCGCTGAGGGGTGGGCAGGAGGATGAAGGGGGAGAGGGGCCAGAGAGGTGAATATTAAATTAACTTACATTGCCAGGACGGTGATCACCTGTCGCTTCTCCGGCCGCGGGCGATCATGTGTCTGGATATTCATTGCTTCTCATGCAATATCATTGCTGTGTGAAGCAGAGAAAAGCTCAGACAATCATACTCACATCCCATCAGGGGCGTAACTACCGGCATAGCAGACGTAGCGGTCGCTTTGGGGCCTGGCGCTTGTGGGGGGCCCGGACCCAGCGCCGCTACGTCTGCTATGCCATACAGCTGCAATACAGCGGCGTAACTACCGCGGTCGGCAGGCCCCGAGCTCCCCGGGGGGGCCCCCAAGCTCCCCGGGGGGCCCTGCTGCCTGTGCCCCCAGCCGCCCGCCGCGACCGCTATCCTGGAAGAGGAGCCGGAAGAGGGGCTGCAGGAAGTGATCACTGCGCAGCAGTGCCCGCCCCACCAAAAGCCGGGAGACGGGGAGAGGCAGAGCAGGTAACTGTGCGCTTCCCACGCTTCCCACCCAGCTGGCAGCACTGTATATGGGCCTGTATATACCACCACCAGGGGCCTGTATATACCACCACCAGGGGCCTGTATATACCACCACCAGGGGCCCTGTATACCACCACCAGGGGCCCTGTATATACCACCACCAGGGGCCCTGTATACCACCACCAGGGGCCCTGTATATACCACCACCAGGGGCCCTGTATATACCACCACCAGGGGCCCTGTATATACCACCACCAGGGGCCCTGTATATACCATCACCAGGGGCCCTGTATATACCACCACCAGGGGCCCTGTATATACCACCACCAGGGGCCCTGTATATACCACTGGGGCTGCTGTAATACTGCTGGGGCCTGTATATACCACTGGGGAGGCTGCTGTAATACTGCTGGGGCCTGTATATACCACTGGGGAGGCTGCTGTATACCACTGGGGCTGCTGTAACACGGCTGGGGCCTGTATATACCACTGGGGAGGCTGCTGTATACCACTGGGGCTGCTGTAATACTGCTGGGGCCTGTATATACCACTGGGGAGGCTGCTGTATACCACTGGGGCTGCTGTAATACGGCTGGGGCCTGTATATACCACTGGGGCTGCTGTATATACTGCTGGGGCCTGTAAGGGGGTGTGTCTTGAAGGGGCGTGTCATTGAGGGCGTGTGTCAAGTCCTGCTGACGGACCCCACACGTGGACCCACACGTGGACCCACTGGACCGCGTAAAGCGGAGGCTGATACCTGGTTGATAGAGAGGCGGACCAGTACAGTCGAGTTAACGGGTTTATTGAACAGAACAGAACAGAACCCACGCCCCAGGGGAGGGCCACACGGCCACAACACCGGAACACCAGCGAGGGAGACCCCGGAGCGCTTGACCCCTATACAGGGATACCGCCGGGACCAGCCTCGAAGGGACCAATGAAGCGGACACGTGTGTTAAACCGACGCAAGGCGACGTGGAAACAATACAGCAACCGGGTAAGATAGAACACAGAGAACCGGAAACCAGAGAATCCGGAGCGGGAACTGAATCAGCAATCCAGCAAGGAAGGGATCCAGAAGGGTGACCCGGAACACGGAAGTCAGCAAGGAGCCGGTAAGGCGGAGATCTGTAGGAGGAAACACACAGAAATCAGTTAACCAGCAAAACAAGGAACAACCTGACCAGACCAGACCAGGATTAGCTACTTCAATAGGTAGAAGTTGCCCTGGCAAAGACTGACAGGAAACAGGAAGCTTATATATCAGCAGGGCGGTCCTGATTGGTAGAACACAGAGACCTGGTGATTGGCTGAGGGGAGGAGCCAGATCCCTGCAGTCTCTCCAGCAGATACTGATTAGGAGACAGTTTCATGTGCTCAAGCAGTGGTACCGGAAGTGAGAGGAGCAGAGTGGCGCTACATCAGCAGAGGGCGCTGGAACGTGGGTGCCAGGCGGGGAGGTCTTCTCCGGCTGCTGAGGGTGCAGGGAGAGGTCGCTGGAACGCTGCAGCAGACCCCCGGGTGGTAACAGTACCCCCCCCCCCTCCACGCCGCCCCCCCAGACGAAAACCGTCCAGGAACCCGAGCAGGAGGCGCGGAACCGTGACAACCGCCTCCATGGTCCCGAGGGCACCTGAAAGGGCAGAAGGGGCCCGAGGGCAAACGCTTGGGCGGCTCACGTCGAGCACAGGAGGAACAGGCGGAAACATAGTCGGTGATGTCCTGACGCATCCGCGGCCACCAATAGTACCGACCAATCAAGCGCAGGGTTGTCGCCACCCCCGCATGGCCTGCGAGTCCGGATGCATGGCCCCAGCGAAGGACGCGCCCCCGATCAGCGTCAGATACCAGCGTCTTACCTGGGGGCGGCCGGGACAGACGGAGGGGCGCCACCATGCAGACGTCGGACGGATCGACGATGGAGCGTGGCTCCTCCTCTTGACATTCGGACATTGGAGCCCCTGGTACCGGATCAATGGGACAGTCAGAGGGTCCGTGCGGAGGCAACGTCTCAGCCTCCCCCTTGTCGAGGACGTCAGCATACGACCGATAGGCCGAGGGCAGACCGGGTAGCGCTGCCGGTGAAGGTGGCAACCGGACCGGGGACACGGGAAGAAGGCAACGACTATGAAAAGCCTGCCCCCACCACAGGACCTCACCTGTTCGCCATTCCAGAACCGGTTCATGCATACGGAGCCATGGAAGTCCGAGCAGAAATGGAGGAGACAGTACCGGCAGGACATAGAAGGTAAGATGCTCAGTGTGACGAGGACCGACCTGTATTTCCACCTCTCCGGTGACACCCGTCACAGCGTCTTGTAAGGGTCTCCCATCGACCGAGGTGATGACGCGGGGATGCTGCAGGGGGTATATGGGAATACCGTAGCGTTGCGCCGTCTCCAGCTGCACAAAGTTACCCGCGGACCCGGAATCCAGACCAGCCAGCTCCGAATGGCGTACGTCTCCAACCGTGACCTGGATGGCAATAGTGAGAGGTGGAGAGAGCTTGCTCTCAGTTAGGTGGGCCTCTCTTACCTGCCCTAGCTGGAGGTTCTCAGGCCGCCTGGGGCATAGGCGGCGAAAGTGGCCAGACTCTCCACAATAAAGGCACAGGCCCCGGGCGATCCTCTCCTCCCTCCTCTGGGTCCGGAGCTGAACACGATCCACCTCCATGGCCTCGTACCCTGCCGGGAGTGCCGAGGTCTCTGGAAGAAAGGACCCCCTCTCCAGTGGCCTCTTCTGCGTTCTCTCCTGGAACCGCTCCTGAAGCCGACGGTCAATTCGGACAGCGAGGGCGATGTACTCCTCCAGGGAGCTGGGTAAGTCCTGAACCGCAAGTTCATCCTTGATACGGGTAGACAATCCCCGGCGGAAGACCCCGAGCAAGGGCTCATCCGCCCAGCGGAGCTCGGCAGCCAGGGTACGGAATTGGATGGCATATTGCCCCACAGACAGGTTACCTTGTCGCAGGTTAAAGAGCGCCTCGGTGGCAGACGCCACCCGTCCTGGCTCATCGAAGGTCCTGCGAAAGGTGTCCAGGAACGCCCGCAGGTCGGACACGATAGGATCCTCACTCTCCAACAACGGGTTGAACCATGCCAGTGCCTCCCCCTCGAGGTGCGAAGCCAGAAACGCCACTTTCGCCTCATCCGTCGGGAACTGGTGTGGTAATAACCGGAAGTGGAGCTGGCACTGGTTGATAAACCCCCGACATGCTTTGGCATCCCCGGTGTACCTGGTGGGCTGGCACAGCCGTAGTGAAGACACAGCTCCAGTCGGAGCTTCAGTTGGCAGCACGGGAACGGAACCTGGGCTTCCTGTTGTCCTCTGTAGGCTGCTAAGCCGCTCATCCACGGAGGACATATGGGATAAGATCCGAATCTGTCTCACTCAGACGGTCCACCTGCTGGTGGAGACTCAGCACCTGGGAAGAAAGAGTGGGATCAGTGGTAGAGGGCGCCCCCAAGCGGGCCTCTAGGGATTGGATAAACGCCACAACCTGGTCGTGACTCTGGTGGAGTGCGGCCAGCTCTCTTTGAGCATCAAACCTGGAATCAGCGGGGTCCATGGCCAGGGCAAAATCTGTCACGTCCTACTGACGGACCCCACACGTTGACCCACTGGACCGCGTAAAGCGGAGGCTGATACCTGGTTGATAGAGAGGCGGACCAGTACAGTCGAGTTAACGGGTTTATTGAACAGAACAGAACAGAATAGAACCCACGCCCCAGGGGAGGGCCACACGGCCACAGCACCGGAACACCAGCGAGGGAGACCCCAGAGCTCTTGACCCCTATACAGGGATACCGCCGGGACCAGCCTCGAAGGGACCAATAAACCGACCCAAGGCGACGTGGAAACAATACAGCAACCAGGTAAGATAGAACACAGAGAACCGGAAACCAGAGAATCCGGAGCGGGAACTGAATCAGCAATCCAGCAAGGAAGGGATTCAGAAGGGTGACCCGGAACACGGAAGTCAGCAAGGAGCCGGTAAGGCGGAGATCTGTAGGAGGAAACACACAGAAATCAGTTAACCAGCAAAACAAGGAACAACCTGACCAGACCAGGATTAGCTACTTCAATAGGTAGAAGTTGCCCTGGCAAAGACTGACAGGAAACAGGAAGCTTATATATCAGCAGGGCGGTCCTGATTGGTAGAACACAGAGACCTGGTGATTGGCTGAGGGGAGGAGCCAGATCCCTGCAGTCTCTCCAGCAGATACTGATTAGGAGACAGTTTCATGTGCTCAAGCAGTGGTACCGGAAGTGAGAGGAGCAGAGTGGCGCTACATCAGCAGAGGGCGCTGGAACGTGGGTGCCAGGCGGGGAGGTCTTCTCCGGCTGCTGAGGGTGCAGGGAGAGGTCGCTGGAACGCTGCAGCAGACCCCCGGGTGGTAACAGCGTGTCTTGGAGGGGCGTGTCATTGGGGGTGTGTCTTGGGTGGGGCCCCGTTCAAAAGTTTGCTATGGGGCCCTGCCAGTTCTAGTTACGCCCCTGCATCCCATAGCTCCCCTGCAGCAGCAATGTCCTCCTGTCTTAAGCCATGTCTATTGCCAAATGCTAATCAGTTTGTGGAATGGGGCGCAGGACAGAGACATCATGGCTATGTGCACCACTCACACAGTGATCAGTGTTCAGTTTGAGAAGAAAGGAGGATGGTGCTGCTACAGGTGAAAGCCAAGGGAAGTGAGAATAATAATTAATTTTTTTAAGAGATGAAGGATCATGTACCAGGATGGGGGCTCATAAGCCAGTATGAGGGTCCTTGTACCAGGATTGGGGTCCATGTACCAGGATGAAGGATATATCAGGATGAGGGATCATATAGGGTTAGTATAGTAGGATGTTGGATCATTTACCTGAATGGGGATCATATACCAGGATGGGGAAATATTAGTGAAAAATGAGGGATCATTTACCTAGATGGGGGATCATAGACCAAGAGGGGAGTCAAATATATCAGAATCCAGGAATCATGTATATGAATGGTTGATCATGTGCCAGGAGGGGGCAACATGTTCCAGGAAGGAGGATCATATACTAGGTGGGGAGATCATGTACCGGGATAAGGGATCATAAACATTTAACCTACTGATGCCTCAATTAAGGTTTTTTTATTGGTATCTATTTTTATTTTTGAAATGTACCAGTAGCTGCAGCATTTCCCCACCTAGGATTATACTTGAGTCAACAGTTTTACTTCCTTTACTTCCTTACTGAAGTGCAAATTTGTATTTTTAAGTTTTTTGCGGTAAAATTAGGGGCCTTGGCTTATATTCGGGTCGGCTTATACTTAAGTAGGTATAGTTGTGCTCAAAAGTTTACATACTCCAGGGGATATTTTGCTTTCTTGGCCTTTTTTCAGAGAATATGAATGATAACACAAAAGCTTTTTTCCACTCATGGTCAGTGGTTGGGTGAAGCCATTTATTGCCAAACTACTGTGTTTTCTCTTTTTAAATCATAATGACAGCCAAAAACATCCATATGACCCTGATAAAAAGTTCAGACACCCTGGTGATTTTGACCTGCCTGATAATATTCACAGACGTTTATGGTGGGTTTACACGTTGCGATATCATTCAGATATCGTAATACAACGGCGCGGGAGCGCGCATTTAGTGCCCGTTTCTCCCTGATCGCATCGGCGGTTTAGACGTCCCGATATCGGGATACAACGTCCCGACAATGTGTACGCCCCCCAACCCAGGAACGACCACGACCCACCATCACACAAATTGGTTTAAATGGCTAATGGTGGGTTTACACGTCCCGATATCGGCGTCCAACTCCGACCAAAAGTCACGTGGTTCGTGAGTTGGACCCGATATCGTTACTGCGTTGTACGGTGTGAACATCCGATACGATGCAGGAACGATGTCAAACCGATATCGGGGGGTCGAATGAGCGTGCTATTCAACCGCCCGATATCGGATGCCGGTTGGAGCCGGAACGTCCCGTGTGACAGCCCAACTCCGATGCGCGGGACAACGTCACCCATTCACCACCATGTTAAATGGTGGTTCCTGGGTCGGGGGGCGTACACATCATCGGGACGTTGTATCCCGATATCGGGACGTCTAAACCGCCGATGCGATCAGGGAGAAACGGGCACTAAATGCGCGCTCCAGCGCCGTTGTATTACGATATCTGAACGATATTGCAACGTGTAAACCCACCATTATAAAGGTAACATCCTCACCTGTGACCTCTTTGCTCGTAATCAATGTGAGTGAATAAAAGCTGAGTGAGGTTCTGGGATCCAGACAGACTTGCATCTTTCATTCAGCAGCTGACGTTTCTGGAATATGAGTCATGGGGAAAGCAAAAGAATTGTCAATGGATCTATGGGAAAAGATAGTTGAACTGTATAAAATAGGAAAGGAACACAAAAAGATATCCAAGAAATTAATAATGCCAATCAGCAGTGTTAAAACTGTGATTAACAAATGGAGAATCCGGGGCTCTGTAAAAACTAAACCATGAACAGGTAGACCAACAAAAATTTTGGCCACAACTGCCAAGAAAATTGTTTGGAAAGAACAACTCACAAATATCATCAGCTGAAATACAGGACTCACTGAAAACTAGCGGTGTGGCTGCTTCAAGATGCACAATAAGAAGGCACCTGAAAAAAAATTGGCTGCATGGTGGAATCCCTAGAGGAAAGCCATTACTGCGCAGATGCCACAAAGTGTCTTGCCAACAATACACCAAACAGCACAGAGACAAGCTTCCAAACTTTTGAAACAAAGTAATTTGAAGTGATGAGACCAAAATCAAACTTTTTGTCTAAATCTAGTGATGAGTGAGTACCATAATATTTGAAATCGCTATACTCATTACGAGTACTTTCTAATAATCGTTTATTCATTCCAAATAGCAAGTACAATGTAAGTCAATGGGAAATGTGAGTTATTTTCTGCTGGACTCTACAAATGGGTTTGGGGGAATGAGGAAAAGGCTGCAATGGGTGGGAAAGTAATAAAAGAGAATGGGAGGAGCCTGGGATATGACTGCATGCATTTCTGACTCACATGGGACTCAAATGGGAAAAGCGGCCGCCCAAGACACTCTGCATGCAGCCGCTGTGCAGGTAATTCATGAGGTGCTATGGTACTGTGTCCTGCTGGAGTGCATATCGTTAACGGTATCCGCTTCTGCTGAGAATGTCTACATTTTTACTGGATGTCTCTGACATCTGCTAAAAATGGTGAGGGTGACCCTGGCCAAAATGTTGTCAGAAACGTTTTTCCTGTGTGCCCGGCAAAAGCGCAGTTCCTGGGGCTTCCTGTGTGGCTGCATCCATGGTAAACATCGGGTTACCATGGAGCAGCATTCGCAGGCAGCCCCCAACGTTACCGGTGTGTGTTACTGCAGGCTGGGCTCTGCAGTAACTGGATCCGGTTAACGTGGGGCACCTGCTAAGAGTGGCCCTAGCCTAAGTCTTTCTGCTTTTTCCATTGAGAAGCGTGTGTGCTTATCAGTGATGATTGACCCAGCAGAACTGAAAACACGCTCTGACATCACACTAGCAGCCAGGCAGGCCAGCACCTCCAAGGCATATAAGGAAAGGTCGGGCCAAGTTTTCATATTGGACACCCAATAATTAAAGGGAACTGAAGATTCAAAAAGGAAGCCCGTATGGTTACTTATGTTCCCCTTGACCACGTTCTTCAACTTCTCCCTTCTCGGCATTATTACAGGCACAGATAGCCCTTGGTGTTGGCCTGGTTTATAGAAAATTGACCAATTTCTGCACATTTTTCCCCCACCTCTGTTGGACTTGGTGTTCATGTCTTTCCCCATTATCCCTTGGTATTGAAAAGAGCTGGTACCTCTGCCACCAGCATTGTCTGAGAGTGATATTTTCAGCAACAGATCTAAAACAACTCTCTTCAAGGTTTCAAACAGTTGTAAAATTGTTTGGTGACTCCAAAACAATAGAAGGAAATTTCTCCTTGTACTGTGGATCAAGAAAGGTGGCCAACCAGTATAGGTTGTTGGATAAAATGTTTATCACGTGAGGGTCTTGCCACAGACAGTTACACATGAACTGTGCCATGGTGGCCAAGCTGGAAAAGGCAAATCTTCTGTGTCTTCAACAGTAGGACCAGTACCCATCCTCTCCTCGTGCTGACTCTCCTCCTTCACCTCCTCCTCTCCAGCCAATCCAGCCTGAACAGACATGAAGCCTGGGTTGGGTGTCCCCTCTATAGCATTAGGAGTCCCCTCAGTAGCACAGTAAAAGTAGTCCACTTCCTCCTCATCCTCCTCATCTTCCTCCGCATCATCCAATGTTACCTCAGCATACTGGCTGAGTTGGGTAGTATCACCCATTTGGAAATCTGGCTCCATACCAACATGCTGGCCACTGAAGACTTCATCTTTGAGATAATGTAGTGATTGTTTCAGGAGACACAACAGCGAGATGATTACGGCAATAATTGCCTGATCACGGCTCACGAGGTTGGTGCAGTACTCAATGTTCTCAAGAACCTCACAAATGTCTGCAATCCACACCTGCTCGACAGTTGTTATGTGTGGTTGCTGACTCTCAATCTGATGGGCATGTTGAAGCTGATATTCAGCTACTGCACTCTGCTACTCACTATGCCTCGCCAACATATTATAGGTAGAGTTCCACCATGTGCGGAGGTCTCAAATGAGTCAGTGATTTGGAAAATGCAAGTGCTTTTTCAGCACTGTAAGAGCAGTAAAAGCAGAAGAGGAATGGCGGAAAAGGGCTCTAATACGGCGCACCTTACGGCAAGTCAGGGTAAGTTTTCAGAAACTTCTGAACAACTAGGTTCAGCACATGAGTCATCCATGGCACGTGTACCAGCTTGCTGACCTTTAAAGCCACCACCAAGTTACACCCATTATCACAGACAACCAGATTGTGTAGGAGGTGCAACGTGGAGATCCGCTGATTGGTCTGTTGTTTTAAAGCTTTCCATTGCTCTGCTGCAGAGTGTGGTTTATGACCTAAACAGATTAGCTTCAGCAGAGTGTGTTGCCACTTTGCCGATGTGCTGCTGCACAGATCCCAGCTTGCGTTGATGGGAGGGTAATTCTGAGGATGATGAGGAGCAGGAGGAGGGGAGAAAGGAAGTGGAATATGAAGAGATGGAAACCCTGACAGAAGTTGGGCTCGCTATTCATGGCGTAGGTAGGATGTGTGATGTTCCACCTTTGTCTCACTCTCCACCAGGTTCACCCATTGTGCGATAACAGAAATGTATCATCCATGTCCACAACAACTCCTCCAGGTGTTTGTTGTTAGGTGGACCTTCCCAGTTACGGCATTGGTGAGAGCACAGTTCAGATTGCTTAACACGTGCTTGTGTAACACAGTTAAGGCACACAGGGCAAAATATTGGCAGCTGGGAACACTGTATCGTGGGGCAGCCGCAGCCAAGAGATCACAGAAAGACTGTGTTCCCACAAGCCTAAACAGCAACATCTCCACAGCTAGCAATTTTGCAGCGTGGGAGTTTAGTATTTGTGCCTGTGTGTCCATGGCTGGGTATTTATGCAATTTTTTCAAGGTTTCAGGCATGAACAATTGGATGCTTTGCTGGGACAAGGAAGTGGATGGGGTTGATGTTTAATGTTCATGAACAACCGCAGCTTGTGGGCAGGAGGTATGAGCGTCACCTTTCTGAAGAATGCATATTTGGTACCCTGGTGTTCCACCCACCTACTGGGGTGCTTAGCTGCCATGTGTTTTTGCATGCTGGTTGTGCTCAGGTTACCTTTGCCCTGGCTTCTGCTCAACTTGGTATAGCAGATGCAACAGACTACAATGTTTTTTTCTAAAGGACTTTCAGAAAAAAATTCCACACAGCAGCTGAATCCCCCTTGCCCAGACTTGACCCACAGCAGGGTTGGACTTGGGAACAGTTAGACCTCTTAGACTGTGAGCCCTCGCAGACAGAGTCCTCTCCCCTCCTGTACCTGTATGACTTGATTGTCCACATTGATTGTACTTGTCCTCGTCTGTCCTTTCCATATGTAAAGCGCCATGGAATCTAATGGCACTATATAAATGAATAATAATAATAATAATAAAACAGTTGACCTAGTTGTCACTCTGGGCAAACCACGACGACCCTTTGGTGCTTGTGTTGGTGCTACAGATCCATTTTCCTCTGTGTTGCTGTCATGAATGTGCATGCCAACAGTCAAGTGGACTCATCATCGACCACCTCATCTTCCATCTCATCCTCCTTCCTAGTTGACATTGTAGGTTGACCTGATGACAACTGCGTCTTATCATTATTAGCCTCCACCTCTGGAGAAAGTAAATGACGTTCCTTCAAGTGGATTTCTTCTGGCCACAGGTTCTCAAATACTTGAGCATCAACAGACGACACCTCTTTTCGTCCCTCTTTGATGCTGCACAGTGATAGGCCAGAGTCAACCAAACGATATGTACCAAGCAGATCCTCGAAGTGGCCAAGCTTGGGGTCATATGTCTGCTGTGACTGAAAATGGCAGGAGGAAGGAGAACCAGCTTCAGGATTGGATGGGCCAGCCTCATGTGTATTGACATTAGACTGTGTGGTTGTGGAAGATTTGTTGCTGCTTGACAGATGTGTAGAGGCCGTGTCTGCTCTTGGCTTCCAAGCAAGTTTATGTTCTAGGCAGAGAAATTTTTCCAGTAACATAGTGGGTGCATGCTTCTTGTGACCTGAAACAGACTTAGTGCCTTCTCGCACACCAATGATACCACCACATCAATGTCCCTGTCTCTTAATAGCAGGCTTTTGGGTTTTGTTGACAGATTTTCAGATGTGGATGGCACAAGCCAACGTATCTGTCACAGCCAAAATAGTGGGGAAAATGGCCAGGTGCGAGGTTTGTTATGTAGCTGGCAGAAGGAAATATTTGGACTACCACTGCTTAGCATTGAGCAAACTGCCTTTTTGTAATGTGGACAAAAGCACCAGTGGATTAAATGGCCTGGTGTGAGATTTGTAGCAGACAGTAGGAAATATTTGGACTACTGCTGCTTTGTGTTGGGCAAACCGTTTTTTTGTAATGTGGACAGAAGTACGAGTGGGTTAAATGGTGGGGTGTGAGGTTTGTAGAAGGCAGTAGGAAATGTTTGCGTTTGGTAAACTGCCTTCTTGTAATGTGGACAGAAGCACCAGCAGGTTAAATGGCCTCGTGCGAGGTTTGTAGTAGGCAGTAGGAAATGTTTGGACTACTGCTGCTTTGCGTTAGGCAAAGCACCTTTTTGTAATGTGGACATAAGCACCAGCAGGTTAAATGGCCTAGTGTTTGTTGCATGCAATAGGAAATGTTTGGACTACTGCTGCTTTACATTGACCCTGCTGGACACTAACCCTGGTGAAGTAAGGCTAGGGCCACACTTGGCAGATCCCCCACATAAACCGGATGCCGTTACTGCACAGCCCAGTCTGCAGTAACGCACAGCGGTAACGTTGGGTGCTTCATGTGAACGCTGCTCCATAGTAAGGCTAGGGCCACACTTGGGAGCCTGAATCCATCTACTGGATCCGTTAACAGATTCAGTTTCTTCCCTTGTCATTTTTGAGTCACTTATAGTGCTTACGCTAACGCATAATACCTATATGTGCCATGCGTTAACGGATGCATTTCCCATAGCGCCCCATGTTAAAAAAGTTATGCATTTTTCACAAAACACCAAAAAACGTTGCAGACCCTATTAAAAACAGATTTTTCAAAAACGCAATGCATTAAACGGATTGTACTTTTGCACACTTTTGCAATGCGTTTTTGGCATTGGAGTCTATGTGTGCATTAACGGATGCGTTTTTACACATTTCCACATGTCAAAAACAGATCCAGTAGCAGGATTGCAGACGCAAGTGTGGCCCTGGCCTTATCTAGACTACTACACAGATAATTTTGCTAAGTAATAACAATTTGTCCCTCGAGGGGGCATCTACATGCTGTATTTGTCATAATAGGAAACCTATACTGGAATTCTCTTTTCATATACCTTTAAGCCTTTTCTTCAATGCTCTGTTATTGGTTTCTCTTTTTTCCTTTTTCTGTTCTTCATATTTCTTTCCTAATTTCAGCTGCAAGGTGCATTGGGAACTTTCCACTATATTACTCCTCGCCAAGGAAAGTGACACCTCACTTCACAATGAGGTATTCTCCTACATGACATTTGTAGGATAGATGATACATTTTTCATCTTAAAATGATATTATATTATAACTGTACATTTTGTGTATTGAGCTACATATACTGTATTTTTCGCATTATAAGACGCACTTTTGTTCCCCAAAATTTTGGGGGAAAGTGGGGGGTGCGTCTTATAATGTGAAACAATACTTATGTGGTGGGGGGGGCTGTGGAGCGGTGTCCGGGGGGCTCTCATGAGGCTGTAGGAGGCTGCGGCAGCGGCCCCGTGGTCACGTGGGGCCGCTCATTATCTCCTGTAATATGCACTGCTTCCCGCTGTCAATCACCAGCGGGAGCAGCCCATACTACAGGAGCGGGACCGCAGCCCGGCGGCTGCGGTCCCATGTGGATAGTCAGTGCTTTCCACGCAATGAAAGCGTGGAAGGCACTGACTATACCTGGGAGCATGATCATACTCACCAGTCTTCTTGCTCCCTTCTGTTCGCGCTATCCCCGCTGTCTTTGCCGGCATCCGGGTCCTGTGAGCGTCGCTGCAGAGTGACGTCATCACCTGCGCGCTGCTCACAGTACCCGGATGCCGCCACAGCACAGAGAGCGGTGATAGCGCAGACGGCGAGGGAGCGAGGAGAGGGGTGAGTATGACATTGTTTATTACTTTAAATGTGCCGCCATTATGGGGAGTGTTCCGCCATTATGGGGAGTGTTCCGCCATTATGGGGAGTGTGCCGCCATTATGGGGAGTGTGCCGCCATTATGGGGAGTGTGCCAGCCATTATGGGGAGTGTGCCGCCATTATGGGGAGTGTGCTGCCATTATGGGGAGTGTGCCGTCATTATGGGAATGTGCCAGCCTTATGGGAAGTGTTCCAGCCTTATGGGCAGTGTGCCAGGCGTATGGGCAGTGTGCCAGGCGTATGGGCAGTGTGCCAGCCTTATATGGGGACTGTGTGCCAGCCTTATATGGGGACTGTGTGCCAGCCTTATATGGGGACTGTGTGCCAGCCTTATATGGGGACTGTGTGCCAACATGGGGGACTGTGCCAAGATGGGGGTGGACAGTATGCCAAAATGAAGGCTATGTGGGGGATATATATACCTGGTTGGAGGACATACATATAAGACGGACACTGGCATTATAAGGTGAACCCCATTTAACATTAAAAATTATTTTTTCCTCTTTTCCTTCATCAAATGTGGGGGGTGCGTCTTATAATCCGGTGCGTCTTATAAAGCGAAAAATACGGTACATCTTTTATGTTGTGACTGAGACTATAATAAAAAGTGGACTTTATTGAGCATAACTTCAACTTGTCCTCCATTCATTTTATAGTGTGCCAGAAATAGACTTTTGATTATAAAAACTTATTTTTTATTTTTTTTTTCACCCCTTTTCAGCCTAACATGAATCAAATCTCAAAAATTTGGATACTTAGCGAATCCATAGTTTTGGGAAAAATTTAATGTAAATTTGGTTCACCTCAAATTGATTTTCTCATGTCTACTAAGTATGCTAATCATAAAAATAGTAAAAATGTCATGTTATTGTGAATTTAAAGTAAATGCTATTACAAAGAGAATGGTAAAAGAGAATAATATAGTATCTTTAAATGTTAAGAGTCTCTTGAACGTACGTCTCTTGATAACAGAAATACAAGCAAAAAAAAAAAGCTTTAATTATTAATGTTTCCTTTAGCCATTTTGAAACTTCTAAATACATATAGATTATGACACAGTATGTTGGTAATAAAATGATATGTCCCAAACTAAATCAATCCAATAGATAAGAGGGTCTTAACTATATCTCCTACATTAATTGATCAATGTTAAATGAAAGCAAATATATAACAGGAATCTACACCGTGACCAGAAAAAGTATAATACTATATACATAAAAAGTGCTAATTACCAAAATGACAAATTTAAATTATTTATTGTACTGATACAAATATTAAAAGACAAAATACATGTAATTAAAATATTAAAAAATGAAAAGTAGCAGTAAAAGATAAATGGCCAGTAGATGGTGCAAACCAACCACATTAAGGTGTATAGAATCAAGTGATAGGGCCTATGTGCTATATCTGCCTATACTCCCAATATTACAATATAGATAAAGCTTGATTAGCTAAACAATAATGAAGCCAAGTGGCCTCCTTGGATTATACTGCACAAAAAACACCTATAGATACAAAATGGTATCTACTTTATTGTGCCAGATATAGCTCTCCTCCCAACACGTGTTTCGGCTGTGCCTGCTTAGAAAAGGGGAGTTGGATTGCGCCATCTACTGGCCATTTTTTCTTTCACTGCTTCTTTTCATTTTGTCATCTTTTGATACTATGTGTTTTGTCTATTAATATTTATGTGCATAAAATAAGTCATTTTTAAATGTATAATTTTGGTCATTATCGCTTTTTTCGTATATAATTTTTACATGTATGTTGGTTTGAAATTGAACATTATTGTTTTCCCCTTTTGCTGTTTAATGATCTGTTATGCTACTTATTACATTTTAATTAAAGGATTCAACACAAATATTTAGACAGTTTATAATATAACATCAAATTATATTATTTAATTAATTAATTAAATACATAATAAAATTTCTTCTCACAAATAATGCATCTAGCAAAGACATCAGCTAATTAAACAACAATTGTTAAACACTAATTGTCTACAACTAGGACAACCCCTTCTGATTCCACTTGTTTTCCACAGTTAAAAAACACCCTGTAGTTACCTTCTGAGCTGGCGTCATTCCAATGCTGTCGTTAAATGGGGTTGGGGGGTCACATGACATTGTGACATCACATGAGTCCACCAATCACCGCTGGCTTCAGTCTCACTGCCTTCACATGCAGGAGTCATCAGCAAGAGCTGTGCAGAAACCACAGCATCCCTTCCTTGATTACATTTTTTGGTCCAAAGGTAGGGAGACAGAAGCCGGTTGGTGATTGGATGTGGAGCTCGCGTGATGTCCCAATGTCACATGAGCCCAGAACTGCGATTACCTATATTGCTGGAATGGCACCAGCTCTGGAGGTGAGTACTGGGTCTTTTATTTTAACTAGGGGAAATAAGTAGAATCAGAAGGGCTTGTCCTAGTAGTAGATAACCTGTGTAAGGGCCCTTTCACATCAGCGTTTATTTGAAATCGCGGCAGATGCGGTGAAAAAAACGCATCTGCCGCGATTGCCGCATAAGGGCCCTTTCACATCTGCGTTTTTTGAAATTCGCGGCATTTGCGGTATTGACCGTTAATACCGCATTCATACCGCAACTGTCACTTGCGGTAAATTCCGCATGTAACCGCATTTGCCAGTTGCGGCACAAATGCGGTAAAATCCGCATTGTCGCAACTGGCGTTGAAATTTGTAAAAAAAACCGCACTTGCCGCAAGTGCCGCAAGTCCCATAGGAAATGAATGGGGCTTGCCGCATTCTTGCCGCAAGTGTGCCGCAAGTGTGCCGCAAGTGCGGCAAACGCGGTTTTTCCCGCACTTTAAGTACCCGCCCACAGGTATATAAAGAAATTTTTTTTTTTGTTGTCCAAGCATTCTTTGCCAGTTTTTGGAGTGGACACTGCTTGGATTGTGGACCTATTTTCCTTGGATTTCCGTGGATTGTCTTTTATTCCCTGGATTTTATTTTTTTTTTTATTTTTTTTTTCTGCATTTTTGCATTTCCTGGACTTTCATCTTTCTCCGGAATTTTACTGCAAGATGGCGATGTCGTTCCGTGCATTGGATGCCCATTTTAAAAGGGTTTTCGAAATTGCACGCGTTGTGGGACTTGCATACCACAATGAGCGACGAAGACAAAGACTGCGACAGAGACGGCGGCGATTTTGGGTGCACCCCATCACATCAAGGCGAATGACTCGTGGTGTGTTCTGCACTTTATACGAAGAACTGCGGAACCATCCTGATAAATTCCGGGACTATCTTCGGATGACCATCGAAAGTTTTGACGAACTTCTTGGACGCGTTCGAGGACTCATCACCAAAGAAGACACCAGATTCCGGCGGGCGATTTCTGCAGAGGAGCGACTAATGGTGACTTTAAGGTAATGCAAGTTTTTTTTTTTTTTTTTAAATGCTTATTGGCGTGTTTTTGTAGTTATTTTCACTTTTTTCTTTTTAAATAGAGCGCATTTTTTAAAATGTAGACTTTTTATGTTTGTTGTTATTCAGAGTCGAATTTTTTATTTTTAATTAAATATTTTTTTAAAATATAGATATATATTTTTTTTTGGTAAACTGGTCCTAAGTTTATTTACAAAGAACGGATTTTTTTTATTGTACTGTGCGTTTGTGTGTATATATATTATTAATAATTTTTTTTTTTTCATTGGCTTTATTTTTTTAAAATGCATTATTGTAAGTATTCATGGCTGTTATTCTTGTAGTCATGTTCTATGTATTGGTCATTGACTGTAGATTTTTTTTTTTTTTTTAAATCTTATGTTTTTATTCAAAACTGTTGATAAATAATGTTCTTGTGAACGAATGTGTTGTTTTTGGTGGCTATGGCCACTGTAATTTTTTTTTTTTTAAATTCTCATAGTGCATTTGACTGCTTATGTTGCAGCCACGCTTTTTGACTTTGTCATTCACCGTATAATTATCATTGATCAGTATGTTTGTTTCTATTTTTTTCTATATAAACTGTTGATAAATGTATTATGAATGTAGGTTTTGCTTTATGGTGCTGTTCACACTGGTTGTGGTTTTTGATTTTTTTTTTTTAATTTGCATAGTGCAATATTTTTTTTTTTTTTTTGCAGACATACAATGTTTTATATCTATTGGTCATTCACTGTATAATTATTTGTCAGCTGTTTTTTTTTTTAAACAGTTGATAAATAATTATATTGTGAATGAACGTGTTGTTTTTGGCGCTGTGCACACTGGTTGTGTTTTGTGACTGTTTGCAGTGGTTATTTTTCTATAACTAAGGCTGGCTTCAGACTTGCAGATGCATCTGCAGTGTTTTGCAGATGCATCTGCAAGCATCTGCATGCAGACCGCGGCCCCTATGTTTATAATTGTGCGCACGGCGGTCTGCTGATGCTTGCGGACCGCCGTGCGCTCTCATTGCCCGCCATTATTGATCTGTGCGCACGTGGATGCCTGTGCACAAATCACACAATCCTGGCCACACCATGGACCCGAGATGTCGTGTCCCTGGTGCAGGCGAGAGTGTGTGATTTGTGCACAGGCATCTGCGTGCGCACAGATCAATAATGGCGGGCAATGAGAGCGCACGGCGGTCCGCAAGCATCTGCAGACCGCTGTGCGCACCATTATAAACATAGGGGCCGTGGTATGTATGCAGATGCATCTGCAAAAATCTGCAGATGCATCTTCAAGTCTGAAGCCAGCCTTAAAAATTCATGTTTTAAAACATGAAATGATGTTTTTTTTTTCTTGCAGTCATGCTCTGTGTTTTTTACATCTGCAGAAATATGATGTTTGTGTGAGAAGGTGGCGCTGCATTTGCTGTATAATGGCTGATTTGCATCACAGGCTCTATGCATTGTGTATGTTGCTTGCGGTCCTTTGCGTCAAGTGTAGTTCTGGCAGGTGCTGCAGATGTGTCACAATTGTAGTTATAACAAAATGGAAATACCTTTGATTTTTTTTTTTTTTTTTTTTTATGGACACAAGAGCTGCATCTGATGCACCTGCCAGAATATGACTTGCTGTAAATGACCGCAGGCACCATACAAAATGTATGGGGCTTGCCGTATTCAGTCCATAAGTTGGGCATTATGTGTGTGGTCAGGCAGATGCAGCATCACCTCTTTTATTGGCCAAAAATATCACTGTGCTGCTGATGTGAAAAATTGCCTTTTACTGCATTATCATTAATTTAAGGCGTCATGCACACTGTGGGTGGGACTCATGCTCCCCCCATAGTGTCTGTGCAAGTGACTGCATTAGTATTAATGTAAGGTGTCATGCACACTGTGGGTGGGACTCATGCTACCCCCATAGTGTCCGTGCAAGTGACTGCATTAGTATTAATGTAAGGTGTCATGCACACTGTGGGTGGGACTCATGCTACCCCCATAGTGTCCGTGCAAGTGACTGCATTAGTATTAATGTAAGGTGTCATGCACACTGTGGGTGGTACTCATGCTACCCCCATAGTGTCTGTGCAAGTGACTGCATTAGTATTAATGTAAGGTGTCATGCACACTGTGGGTGGGACTCATGCTACCCCCATAGTGTCCGTGCAAGTGACTGCATTAGTATTAATGTAAGGTGTCATGCACACTGTGGGTGGGACTCATGCTACCCCCATAGTGTCCGTGCAAGTGACTGCATTAGTATTAATGTAAGGCGACATGCACACTGTGGGTGGGACTCATGCTCCCCCCATAGTGTTCATGCAAGTGACTGCATTAGTATGGTTGCCTTCACATTAGCGTTCCCTTCCGCAGTGTTCAGCGGAGGGGAATCGCCATGTGTGCGCAGCGGCTGCAAGCTCCTATCTTTATAATGGGAGCGCACGGTGCTGCGCTTGACAGTGCATGACCGTGCGCACCCATTCACTCCCATATGTGATCTGTGCGCAGGCGGACGCCTGCGCACAGATCACACACTCTCGTCCACACCAGGGACACAACATGTTGCGTCCCTGGTGCGGAAGAGACTGTATGATTTGTGCGCAGGTATCCGCCTACGCACAGACAACATATTGGAGTGAATGGATGCGCATGGTCATGCGCTGTCAAGCCCAGCACCGTGCACTCCCATTATAAAGATAGGAGCTTGGTGCCGCTGCGTTGACATTGCGGACCCCTCTGCAGAATGCTGCGTTTGGGTCCTCAAATGTGAACCCAGCCTTCTAATGTAAGGTGTCATGCACACTGTGGGTGGGACTCATGCTCCCCCCATAGTGTTCGTGCAAGTGACTGCATTTGTATTAATGTAAGGTCTTATGCACACTGTGGGTGGGACTCGTGCTCCCCCCTAGTGTTCATGCAATTGGCCTTTTAACATCATTATCAAGGTGAATTTGTCTGCTGATCCGACATGTGGTGCTGCATTTTTGGAATTGGCTGCATAATGCCTGACGTGGGCTGGATGCATTAAGCGCCATGTGTTGTGTAGGTTACTTGTGTTCTTTTATGGCAGGCATGGTTGTGCTGGAAGATGTGGCTGATGTGTCTTTGTCGTAATTTAAAAATAAACCAAAAAAAAGAGATTTTAAATTTTTTTTTTCCGCCACAAGTGCATCCTCCGATGCACCCAGCATAACCACACTTGATGCAAAGGACTTCAAGCAACATACACAATGCATGGGGCTTGCTTCATGTAGCCCACAAGTCAGCTTTTATGCGGATGATCTGTATGATGCTGTGTCTCATTCTGGATCTGCATAAAACATCATCTTGCAGCTGTGTTCACTTCATTCACAGTACAATGTTTGACAACAGTAAAGAGTGGGTTCACACTTGTGTACCACTCCGCAGTGTTCTGCGTAAGAGTGCTCTGCAATGTGAGTGCAGCCACTGCAAGCCCCTATGTTTATAATGGGAGTGCACAGTGCTGCTCTTGACTGTGTGCACTCCCCTTGACTGCCATATGTGATTTGTGTGCAGATGTATGTTTGCGCACAAATCACACACTGTCGTCCGCAACAGGAATGTAACATGCGTTCCTGGTGTGGAAAAGACTATGTGATTTCTGCACACAAATCACATATGGCAGTGAAGGGGAGTGCACGGTCATGCGCAGTCAAGTGCAGCACTGTGTGCTTCCATTATAAACATAAGGGTTTGGGTGGCTGCGCTCAGATTGCGGATGCCATACGCAGAACGTTGCACAGTGGAATGCAAATGTGAACAAAGTTTAAGGCTGGGGTCACAGTTGACATGCATTTTTTTAGTGCCTTTTAAAAACGCATGCTTTTTTACATGCGTTTTTTCATGTCAGCATGAGTTTTTTAAGGTCTCTGATGGCTCCCTGCGTTTTTGGGTGCGTTTTTGAATCTGCACCTAAAAATAGTGCTTGTAGTATTTTTTTGAGCGTTTTGAAAAACGCATGCGTTTTTGTAGAAAACGCATGCGTTTTTATAACATGGGTTCCTATGGAAAATGCATGCAAAAACGCATGTACAGTTAGCACCTTTTAGTGCCATTCAAAAACGCATGCGTTTCCCATAGGAGCCCATGTTAAAAAAACGCATGCGTTTCCGGAAAAACGCATGCGTTTGTTTAACATGGGCTCCTATGGGAAACGCATGCGTTTTTGAATGGCACTAAAAGGTGCTAACTGTACATGCGTTTTTGCATGCGTTTTCCATAGGAACCCATGTTATAAAAACGCATGCGTTTTCTACAAAAAACGCATGCGTTTTCTACAAAAACGCATGCGTTTTTGGATATGCTCCAAAAACGCATGGGACAGTCACACATGCTTTTTGGCTATTAGGGCATGCGTTTTTTAACATGGGGGCCTATGGGTGCGTTTTTTACATGCGTTTTTGAAAACGCAGGTCTCCAAAAATGCATGTGAAAAATGGTACTGTGACCCCAGCCTAACCCTGTTTAACTTTTTTTATTTTATTTTTATTTCAAATTGAATTTTTGTTTAATTTATCTGTTTATAAATCCTTGTATTATGAGTGAAAGTGTTGGTATTTTGGGCTTTGAACACTGGCTGTGGAATGTGTCTTTTATTGTATGTCAAAGTGCATTACTTTAAATTTTTTTTTTTTTTAATTGTTGCAGCTGTGCTGTTCTTTTTATGGTGTTTCCACATCTGCTTCAAGACGATGTTTGCTGCATATCTGCCATGTGGTGCTGCATTGCCCACATAACGCCCGAGTTGCATGCTGGATGTAGCAATACCCATGCTTTGTGTCTTGTGCTTGTGGTTCTTTGCATTAAGGACGTTTCTGACGGTTGCAGCAGATGAGTCACTTGCAAACTTAAATAAAAATCCTTTTTTTTTTGTGTTTTTTATTGCTTTAAGCAATTGCTGCTTCTGACGCATCTGCCAGAACCGCTTTTGCTGCAAAGGAGCGTAAGCAGCATAGACTATGCATGGGTCTTGTTGCATGTGACACAAATTTCGTCTGTTATGTTGATGATACAGCATGTGGCGCTGCATTGGTTTGATTGCCTCAAAACCTCATCTTGCTGCTGATGTAAAAAGTAACTTTCTGCTTTTTTATGAATTTCGTGTGTCATGCACACTGCGGGTGGGCCTCCTGCTCATTCAAAAATGTTTTATTGTGTCATTGTGCTTGAAGTAATCATTTTACATAGTATAGCAATATATTTATTTTTTTAATATTTTTAAAATATTTTTCAAAAAACTGTAGTGTGACTGAGTACTTCCTTTTGTTGCTTTTATGTAAACTGTGGTGTTGATCATGTATATTCCCATTCCCATGATAATTATTGTGTTTCACCTTTTTATTGTGTACGGTGTATTTCTCAAAAATGTTAATGTTGTGTGTCTTTTAACTTTCAAAGTATGATACTGTTGTGTTTTTGTTATTTTTCAGGTTTCTCGGAAGTGGAGAAAGCATGTCTTCACTTCACTTCCAATTCCGGCTTGGAATTTCAACGATTTCAGGAATTGTGAAGGAAACCTGCAAAGCACTGTGGGACGTGTTGCAGCCGGAATTCCTCCCTGAACCGACGATGGACCTGTGGATGTCATCTGCTGCCAAGTTTGAAGAGATCACCAATTTTCCAAACTGCGTTGGAGCTCTGGACGGCAAGCACATCCGGATTCTTAAACCTGCTGGGAGCAGTTCTGAATACTTTAATTATAAGAAATACTTTTCAATCGTACTGATGGCGATCGCGGATTCCCAATGTCGCTTTGTTGCCGTTGACATTGGGTCTTATGGACGATCAAATGACTCCCAGGTTTTTAAGCAATCTCCCATGGGACGCCGGATTTATACCAGCAACTTTGACATTCCACCACCAAGGCCTCTGCCGCACACAGATGGACCGCCTATGCCCTTCGTAATTGTAGCAGATGAGGCTTTTCAAATGTGCGAGAACCTATTGAAGCCTTATGCCAGCCGTGGATTGTGTCATGCAAAACGGATTTACAATTACAGACTCACAAGGGCAAGAAGAGTGGTGGAATGCGCTTTTGGACTGTTAACCGCAAAATGGCGCATTTTGGGAAAGGCCATACAAATACAGCCAGAGTCTGTGGACGACATTGTGAAAGCCTGTGTGGTTCTGCATAACTATGTTTTGGCCAAAGAACAATTTCATTTGGACCGTGATGCCATTGCAGACACCACATTACAGGACTACCGAACACGTCGCGTAAGAACAACTCTGGCTGTTTCAGAAATTAGAGACAAATTTGCCCATTATTTTATGTCTGAGCAGGGAAGAGTGTCATGGCAGGATGAAATGGTTTAATTTGTTATAATTTCATGCCGGTTATGTTTATTGTACAAAATTCTGAATGTGTAATTATTTATTTGACATGTAGAAAGTGTTATTATTGTAAAGTTCAATGTTATAATAGCTGTACATAGTTATACATCTTTATGGTTGATGTTTAAAAATTTTCATTGTTACATGATAATTTAACATATTTTTAATTGTCATATTTATGTTTGAAATGTTTTAATTATTTTCAATATTTTAAAAAATAAAAACAAATTAAAAAAAAAAAAAATTTAAAAAAAAATACAAAATGTTATAGTTAAAAAAATTTGTTCTTAGGGTACCATTAGACGTTGCAACATTGCATGCAATTTCACCGTAAATTTGCTTGTGTCAGTGAAATCACGGACACATTTTTTTATTTTGTTGATGTGTACAAATAGAATAATGTGTTCATGATTTCACTGCAACTAGCAAATTTCAAGTGATGTTTTAAAATTTTCATTATTAAATGATAATTGAACATATTTTTAATTGTCATATTTATGTTTGAAATGTTTTAATTATTTTCAATATTTTAAAAAATAAAAACAAATAAAAAAAAAAAAAAATTAAAAAAAAAATACAAAATGTTATAATTAAAAAAATTTGTTATTAGGGTACCATTAGACGTTGCAACATTGCATGCAATTTCACTGTAAATTTGCTGGTGTCAGTGAAATCACGAACACATTTTATTATTTTGTTACTGTGTACAAATAGAATAATGTGTTCATGATTTCACTGCAACTAGCAAATTGCAAATGAAATTGCATGCAATGTTGCGACGTGTAATGTGTATAATTAAAGTTTAATTAAAAATAATTTTTTTTACCTTTTTAAAATAACAAGATGGTGTGTTATTTGCAACGCATTGTGTATTACACAGCTCCTGCACCACCCCTCTTTTGTCCAGGCTACAGTCACTCTGCTGTCTCCCTGCTTCCCCCCTTTCTTTCAGGCTACAGTCACTCTGCTGTCTCCCTGCTTCCCCCCTTTCTTTCAGTCTCCAGTCCTTCTCCTGCCTCCCTGCTTCCCCCCTTTCTTTCAGGCTCCAGTCCTTCTCCTGCCTCTCTGCTTCCCTACTCTGCTGCATGTGCCAGTCCCCTCGGGTGTCCCTGCTCTCCTCCTCTCCTGTATGCTGCATTCCCTTTATATTGAGCTTTCACAGTATACTTTTATTTTTTTTCTTTGTGATATGACAATTTTGTAGATTAATTTTTTTCATTTTATAAACTTGATAATGACAAATATTTAATATTGCTATAATATTTTGAATATTAACTGTTTGTATTTTTGAAATGTTAATGTTGATTATTTTTATTTTCCAATTAAATAAAATGTTTTTTGGTCTGTTTCTTCAACTGATGTGCTCTGTACCTCAACTATGTGGTAACACTACATATAGTGGAGGTACAGAGCAGCCACAATACACCTACATCAGGTACGGCGTTGCAGGTAACATACTTCAGGTTCAGAGCTGTAAAAGTACACATTGTACAACCTTGCTCAGAACATGACATGTTATTATTGTGCCTGAAGTAGGGGTATTGTTGTGTTATACACCTTAAAGGCGCTGTTGCACACACACATAATTGTGCTGATATTGTTTTCAGATGTAGGATAGCATTGGAATCATAGTCACATTGCTCCATTTTGTGGCAGTGTACAACTGGAACAATGTGTCCATGATTTCACTCCAAGCAAAGATGTGAAAACAACCTCTGCACAATTATCTGTTGTGTAACAGGTTGTTAAAGGTTCTGTCACACATGTCAATGTCGACAGTGAACTAACCAACAAACGAGATTGCTGTGACATTGACGTTTGATTGCTGGTGATCTGTCATGGTACCTTTACACGCGGCAACATTTCTAGGGTGGCTACAGGTAACTTACTGGTTGCAGTGAAATCATGGAGACATTATTCCATTTGTACACAGCAACAAGATAGAACCTTGTCTCCATGATTTCACTGCAGCCAGTAAGTTACCTGTAGCCACCCTAGAAATGTAGCCGCGTGTAAAGGTACCATTACACAGGCAGATTTTACCAGTAATCATGAGACCAGCGACATGGTTGAAACGATTTCCTCACACTCACAGCGCCTGTTAGCAAGCGCTGGTAGCTGTTAAACAAGGTGGCCTTTTCACACTTGCGTTTTTTTCCTGATTTTGAAGATCTTGAAAACAAATGATTCTTACAGAATTCATTTTTTTTGCCCATTCTCTTTAATGATTTCATTAAAAATATGAATCTACAACATTCTACCTGACAAAATTTAACTGAATGGGCAAAATACTGTAAGAATCTGGTTTTGCCCGATCTTCCAAATCATTAAAAAAACACAATTGTAAAAGGCCCCTTCAATGTGTGTATGTAGCCAATGTGCCCTGCCATTATAGCTGATGTATTCCTTTTTCACCATCCTTGATACCAGCCGTTAAGCGTGAAAAGGCTGTTAACCAAGGTTTACATGGGGTATGTATCCAGCGCATGCTGCCTAGATCCCTGCATGTTACATTGGTTACCAACCTTTTCATGCTTAACAAGCGATAACAGCTTGTAAGTGGGAGAAGGCTGTTAATCAAGGTATACATTGGGTATGTAGGCACCGCGCGATGCCTACAAACATGATGTTCACCTTGGTTAACAGTCTTGTCTCACTTACAGGCTGTTATTGTTCGTTAAGCTGGCGAAGTCTGGTAACCAAGGTAGACATTGGGTGTCTAGGCAGCGTTCACTGTCTTCATACATGCAGTTTACCTTGTTTACCATGTCCCATCGCTTGTTTACAGGTGCTGTGACTTGCTGATCTCGTCTCCCCATGTGACACGCATTGATGCTGTGCGTCCAGCGGGTGACCATCGTCATGTCTTATAGATGCACGTAAAATTTTATGACCATCAAAAATAAATTTATGATTGATTTATGATTGACAATGCAATATCGCTGCTACATCATGTGCAGCAGCGATATTGAAAGTGATATTGATGTGTGTGACAGGCGTTTAAGACATAACTTAGGTATATAGTAGCCACAGTACACCTATGTCAGGTACAGATTTTCACATTAAACATAATTCCGGTTCACAGCAATGTACACAAAGGTGTACTTTTAAAGCTTAGAACCTGAACTTTCATGATTAGTGTGATCTGCACCTGAGGTAGGGGTATTGTCCTGCTTTGCACATCAACACGTACTTCAGGGATACAGCAGCCACAGCACACCTACATCAGGTACAGATTTGCACATGTCAGGTTCACAGCAATGTACACAAATGTGTACTTTTAAAGCAATGAACCTGAACTGTCTGGATTAGTGTGATCTGCACCTGAGGTAGGGGTATTGTCCTGCTTTGCACATCAACACGTACTTCAGGGATACAGCAGCCACAGCACACCTACATCAGGTACGGATTTGCACATGTCAGGTTCACAGCAATGTACACAAATGTGTACTTTTAAAGCAATGAACCTGAACTGTCTGGATTAGTGTGATCTGCACCTGAGGTAGGGGTATTGTCCTGCTTTGCACATCAACACGTACTTCAGGGATACAGCAGCCACAGCACACCTACATCAGTACAGATTTGCACATGTCAGGTTCACAGCAATGTACACCAAGGTGTACTTTTAAAGCTTACAACCTGAACTGTCTGGATTAGTGTGATCTGCACCTGAGGTAGGGGTATTGTTCTGCTTTGCACATCAACACGTACTTCAGGGATACAGCAGCCACAGCACACCTACATCAGGTACGGATTTGCACATGTCAGGTTCACAGCAATGTACACAAATGTGTACTTAGAACCTGAACTTTCTTGATTAGTGTGATCTGCACCTGAGGTAGGGGTATTGTCCTGCTTTGCACATCAACACGTACTTCAGGGATACAGCAGCCACAGCACACCTACATCAGGTACGGATTTGCACATGTCAGGTTCACAGCAATGTACACAAATGTGTACTTTTAAAGCAATGAACCTGAACTGTCTGGATTAGTGTGATCTGCACCTGAGGTAGGGGTATTGTCCTGCTTTGCACATCAACACGTACTTCAGGGATACAGCAGCCACAGCACACCTACATCAGGTACGGATTTGCACATGTCAGGTTCACAGCAATGTACACAAATGTGTACTTAGAACCTGAACTTTCTTGATTAGTGTGATCTGCACCTGAGGTAGGGGTATTGTCCTGCTTTGCACATCAACACGTAATTCAGGGATACAGCAGCCACAGCACACCTACATCAGGTACGGATTTGCACATGTCAGGTTCACAGCAATGTACACAAATGTGTACTTAGAACCTGAACTTTCTTGATTAGTGTGATCTGCACCTGAGGTAGGGGTATTGTCCTGCTTTGCACATCAACACGTACTTCAGGGATACAGCAGCCACAGCACACCTACATCAGGTACGGATTTGCACATGTCAGGTTCACAGCAATGTACACAAATGTGTACTTAGAACCTGAACTTTCTTGATTAGTGTGATCTGCACCTGAGGTAGGGGTATTGTCCTGCTTTGCACATCAACACGTACTTCAGGGATACAGCAGCCACAGCACACCTACATCAGGTACAGATTTGCACATGTCAGGTTCACAGCAATGTACACAAATGTGTACTTTTAAAGCAATGAACCTGAACTGTCTGGATTAGTGTGATCTGCACCTGAGGTAGGGTATTGTCCTGCTTTGCACATCAACACGTACTTCAGGGATACAGCAGCCACAGCACACCTACATCAGGTACGGATTTGCACATGTCAGGTTCACAGCAATGTACACAAATGTGTACTTTTAAAGCAATGAACCTGAACTGTCTGGATTAGTGTGATCTGCACCTGAGGTAGGGGTATTGTCCTGCTTTGCACATCAACACGTACTTCAGGGATACAGCATACAGCAGCCACAGCACACCTCAAACAGGTACAGATTTGCACATGTCAGGTTCACAGCAATGTACACAAATGTGTACTTTTAAAGCAATGAACCTGAACTGTCTGGATTAGTGTGATCTGCACCTGAGGTAGGGGTATTGTCCTGCTTTGCACATCAACACGTACTTCAGGGATACAGCAGCCACAGCACACCTACATCAGGTACGGATTTGCACATGTCAGGTTCACAGCAATGTACACAAATGTGTACTTAGAACCTGAACTTTCTTGATTAGTGTGATCTGCACCTGAGGTAGGGGTATTGTCCTGCTTTGCACATCAACACGTACTTCAGGGATACAGCAGCCACAACACACCTACATCAGGTACGGATTTGCACATGTCAGGTTCACAGCAATGTACACAAATGTGTACTTAGAACCTGAACTTTCTTGATTAGTGTGATCTGCACCTGAGGTAGGGGTATTGTCCTGCTTTGCACATCAACACGTACTTCAGGGATACAGCAGCCACAGCACACCTACATCAGGTACGGATTTGCACATGTCAGGTTCACAGCAATGTACACAAATGTGTACTTAAAACCTGAACTTTCTTGATTAGTGTGATCTGCAACCTGAGGGGGGTATTGTCCTGCTTTGACATCAACACGTACAAAACACACACAGCCCACCACATCATTGGATAGCACAGATAATTAGAATACCTTTTAAAGCTTGACCTGAACTGTCTGGATTAGTGTGATCTGCACCTGAGGTAGGGGTATTGTCCTGCTTTGCACATCAACCACGTACTTCAGGATACAGCAGCCACACGCACACCTAAATCAGGTACGGATTTGCACATGTCAGGTTCACAGCAATGTACACAAATGTGTACTTAGAACCTGAACTTTCTTGATTAGTGTGATTGCACCTGAGGTAGGGGTATTGTCCTGCTTTGCACATCAAACACGTACTTCAGGGATACAGCAGCCACAGCACACCTACATCAGGTACGATTTGCACATGTCAGGTTCACAGCATGTACACAAATGTGTACTTTTAAGCATGAACCTGAACTGTCTGGATTAGTGTGATCTGCACCTGAGGTAGGGGTATTGTCCTGCTTTGCACATCAACACGTACTTCAGGGATACAGCAGCCACAGCACACCTACATCAGGTACGGATTTGCACATGTCAGGTTCACAGCAATGTACACAAATGTGTACTTTTAAAGAATGACCTGAACTGTCTGGATATGTGTGATCTGCACCTGAGGTAGGGGTATTGTCCTGCTTTGCACATCAACACGTACTTCAGGGATACAGCAGCCACAGCACACCTACATCAGGTACGGATTTGCACATGTCAGGTTCACAGCAATGTACACAAATGTGTACTTAGAACCTGAACTTTCTTGATTAGTGTGATCTGCACCTGAGGTAGGGGTATTGTCCTGCTTTGCACATCAACACGTACTTCAGGGATACAGCAGCCACAGCACACCTACATCAGGTACGGATTTGCACATGTCAGGTTCACAGCAATGTACACAAATGTGTTACTTAGAAACCTGAACTTTCTGATTAGTGTGATCTGCACCTGAGGTAGGGGTATTGTCCTGCTTTGCACATCAACACGTACTTCAGGGATACAGCAGCCACAGCACACCTACATCAGGTACGGATTTGCACATGTCAGGTTCACAGCAATGTACACAAATGTGTACTTAGAACCTGAACTTTCTTGATTAGTGTGATCTGCACCTGAGGTAGGGGTATTGTCCTGCTTTGCACATCAACACGTACTTCAGGGATACAGCAGCCACAGCACACCTACATCAGGTACGGATTTGCACATGTCAGGTTCACAGCAATGTACACAAATGTGTACTTAGAACCTGAACTTTCTTGATTAGTGTGATCTGCACCTGAGGTAGGGGTATTGTCCTGCTTTGCACATCAACACGTACTTCAGGGATACAGCAGCCACAGCACACCTACATCAGGTACGGATTTGCACATGTCAGGTTCACAGCAATGTACACAAATGTGTACTTTATAAAAATGAACCTGAACTTTCTTGATTAGTGTGATCTGCACCTGAGGTAGGGGTATTGTCCTGCTTTGCAACATCAACACGTACTTCAGGGATACAGCAGCCACAGCACACCTACATCAGGTACGGATTTGCACATGTCAGGTTCACAGCAATGTACACAAATGTGTACTTAGAACCTGAACTTTCTTGATTAGTGTGATCTGCACCTGAGGTAGGGGTATTGTCCTGCTTTGCACATCAACACGTACTTCAGGGATACAAGCAGCCAAAAACACACTACATCAGGTACGGATTTGCACATGTCAGGTTCACAGCAATGTACACAAATGTGTACTTAGAACCTGAACTTTCTTGATTAGTGTGATCTGCACCTGAGGTAGGGGTATTGTCCTGCTTTGCACATCAAACACGTACTTCAGGGATACAGCAGCCACAGCACACCTACATCAGGTACGGATTTGCACATGTAGGTTCACAGCAATGTACACAAATGTGTACTTAGAACCTGAACTTTCTTGATTAGTGTGATCTGCACCTGAGGTAGGGGTATTGTCCTGCTTTGGACATCAACACGTAGCAACACACACAGACAGACTCACCAGCGATCATTGGACTAGCGACATCGTTTGAAATTATGTAAATATCTTTTCCACGATGTCTTGCTCCTGCTGCCCGCCTGCGTTAGCGGGAGCAGGCTGGTATCCATGGTAAATACGGGTATCTAGGCAGCGCGCGCTGCCTAGTTACCCGATGTATACCTTGGTTACCAGCCTGCTCCCGCTAACTGGCTGTTATCCAAGGTAACAGCGGGTAACTAGGGACCCTAGTTACCTGCTGTTTACCTTGGATACCAGCCGGTGATCAAAGGCTGGTAACAAAGGTATACATCGGGTATCTAGGCAGCACGCGCTAAGTAGATACCCGCAGTTTACTATGGTTTCCCAGCTCCCTGAACTTGATGAGAGGCGCTGGGAGCTGGGCTGATTGCGCGTCTCCTTGTGTCACACGCAGGATGCTGCGTGTCCACCGGGCGCCCATCGCCAGGTTTTCGGTCCTGTCTGAAAACCTGGCAACCATCAACCAGCGATTTACTCACGGCCAACGTTTAACAGACATGTTCTCTGTCCTCCTCCTTCTAGACCTGTCCTCTGCATTCGACACAGACTCTCTCTTCCATTGGTATCACTGACCTGCTGACAGTGTTTTCCTGTGCGCTGTTGAAAAGCAACTGTCCTGGAGCTCTGTGTGTGGCTGCATCCAAGGTAAACTATGGGTTTTTCTATGGGAACCCCGTTGCGAGGAAGCTCTCGCCATTAACGTGTGTCTGTTATTGCAGAAATTTCCAACGTTGTTAGTGCTGCCTGGAAAAGTGGGTCCCAGCCCAAGTGTGACCCCAGCCTTAGGGCTTTGCACCATTTTCTCTTTAAAAGATTGTGCTGCTCCTTTTTTCTTAAAATAAAATAGATTATACATAGATTATAGGGATAGATAAATAATATATAGAAGGAATAGACAAATAGATAGCTAAGGCTAGGGCCATACTTAACAGTGCACCCACGTTAGCCAGATCACATAAACCCGCTGTCTACTATGGGTTACAGCTTCATAGGAAGTCCAGGCAGTGTGAAGCTGTAACCATAGCAAACAGCAGGTTTCTATGGTGCAGCATCACAGGAAGCACCCGACATTAGTGGTCAGTGTTACAGCAGGCTGGGCTTTGCTCTAGCGTGATCCGGCTAACATGGGTGCACTGTTAAGTGTGGCCCTAGCCTAATAGATAATAGGTAGAATAGATAGATAAATGATAGATAAATAGGTAGATAGATAAATGATAGAGAGATATACAGCACACAATACTGTACACACAAACGTATTCATAATACATTACAGATATCACCACACACAGGCACACAGACACACTGGTATGCAGACAGGCACATACTGGCACACACACACACTGGCACACATACAAACACAGACACAAACACACACAGACATGCACCCACATACACTGGCAACATACACACGCACACTGGCACACATACGCATACACAAAAACACATTTGCAGACAGACACACACACTGGCATACATACACACACTGACACAAACACACACAGACATGCACACACACATACTGGCACACATACACACACAGACACACATACAACACACACTTGAACACAGACACACACCCACTGTAACACTACACACACTGGCACAGACAAGCACACTGGCAAACCTACACACACACAAAGGCATACATCATACATATTTGGCACGCACACACACAACACTCTACACATTACCCTCACCTACATAGAGGACTTTTCTACTGTGACTCCAGGATCTGGTGGGTAAGGTGTTTGTCAGCAGCATTCTCTGTTCGGGACACTGCAGGGCCCCTCCCCCTCCTGTCTGTTTGAAGACAGGGCACAGGACATGGAGCACCAAGGGAGGGGGAGGCGCCAAGAGCACAGAGGATGTGCTCCCTACCTCTGAAATTTACTCTCCTGTTGCATCCTGTACAGTTCGACAGGAGTAAAAAGTGAAAGTTGATGTTTCTCTGCGACGCCCCCTGTGAAGTCTGGTGGCAGGCGCCCTGTGCCCTCGCACAGGTCGCACATATGTAGAGCCGGCCATGAGTAGCCAGTATTGTTTTTGAGATGCACATCTACTTATATAAATCCGCAGTTGGGAATTCGGGCGTTGTCGCTGAATCCCAACATGCTTTTCGGGACTGCGAGTGATGACGCGCATCGTCATCACGAGCCGACAGACCCGCACTACTGTAAAAAAAAAAAAAAAAAAAGGTAATGCCTACCTCTCCCTGAGCCCCCGCCGTCTCCTGCTGTCTTCCTCCAAGCTTCCGGTGGCTGCCGCAGGCTCCGAGTGTCTGCAGATGCTCTTCTACTGCAGTCAAGGACCTGTGGTGATGTCACAGTCACGTGACACCAGGTTACTCCATGGTAACCTGGTGTCACGTGACTGTGACATCTCCGCAGGTCCTGAACTGCACTAAAACAGCTCTGCAGACACTGGGAGCCTGCGGCAGCCACCGGAAGCTTGGAGGAAGACGGCAGGAGACGGCGGGGGCTCGGGGTAGAGGTTTTTTTTTTTAAACCCCTGCCTTCCTGTTTGGAGACCTTTTACTGTACTGAGCATGCTCAGTACAGTAAATGTCTCCTCCAGCCTCACAGCCTCCACATCCTCACTGCCTCCTCCAGCCTCAGTCTCCTCCAGCCTCACAGCCTCCCCATCCTCACAGCCTCCTCCAGCCTCTCAACCCTCCTCCATCCTCAGCCGCACTACCTGACACCGCTGCCATCCTGACAACCGTCGGCCCCGCTCCATTGCCACGCCCTCGCGCCCTGCCTGTATACACACAATTCATTTCACCGCGCTAACGATGCAATTGCATCGGGCCTTTTTACTAGTGACCACATAATTGAGGGATACAGCACACCTACATCGTGTACGTTTGAACACACTACACATTATGTCTCTTCATATCTATGTACTACTATGTGTAATTTTAAATTTTTCCCTACAAACGACCACTTTTTTTTTTAAGGGTGGCTTCACAATGCGTGTGATCGATCCATAGCTGTCCGCTTCATGCAGACAGCCGCGGACCGTATGACACAAAGGTCTGGGTGGTTATTATGCTCTCCAATCCTGTGTTTAGCGCACGCAGTTCCTGCTGTTGATAGGTGATGACCGCTGGCGCACCGGTTCTGACCTGTCATCGGCTGCAGCTGCGTGCGCTAAACACAGGATCGGAGGGCATAATAGCCACCCAGTCCTGTGTGCTTATATGGTTCGCGGCTGTCTGCCTGAAGCGGACAGCTACGGATCGGATCACACACACGAAGTGTGAAGCCGCCTAAGTGTCTGTACAGCAATTTTCAGTGGGTAAGGTATGTTTCGAATTAAAATGGAAGTGTCCATTACACAATTAATTATTACATAGATGTGGGGCCCCATGCATTAGCATCTGTAAGACGGTATCATCCTGATCATTTCGTGCTATATCCGTCTCCATGTGTCCATTGTATTTGTCCCCTGCACTGTCTTTTTCACTCCTTACTCTATGCCCACTGTGCTGTCTTCTTCCTTCATGTTCTTTTTCTCTCTTTGAGCGGTCTTCCAGGAAAAATCTACCCCTGTATGCGTTCTATTTTTTCAACTTGAACCCTGTACAGGTCCAACTCCAGGTTTCTGTTGGCCCAGTGCGAAAAAGTCTCAGTGGACCCCCTTTAGTACATATTGCGGACTAGAATATATATTTTGCTGCACACTTACCGCAAGCCCAATAGACAAATGCATGTGGCTTGTGGCAAATGTGCAGGCCGCTTGGCGGAAAATGTGGGCAGATTCGAGATTTTTAGTACCACAACTGAAAAATTTTAAATAAAAACGCCTATGCAAAGGAAGCCTTACATGAACAGTGACTGCCGAAAGCAGCAAGAGCTGTTTCTGACAGTTACTATATTACATGTTGTTATTAGCGGGCTAAAATGCATTTGCGTTACCTTGCGTTTTTTAAAAATAACCTTCAAATGCAAAATGTTGCATTTTTGTGCGTCTGAGGATGCTTTGTATATACACAAGCATCCTGAAGCGCCTATATAATGCAAGCAGATCAATGGAGCCACACTGCCATATGGGTGGCACCGCAGCCAAGTGGAGAGTGTCTGGCCATCCGGATATCTATTTATCCTCACTTTTCTTCTCGCCGCTCCGGTCTACCCCGGTCACTCTGCACATATCAGCAGTCAAGGCAACATCGTGCCCCCTATGCTGAGCTGCACAATGCAGACAGCGTCAGAAGAGAATATTTGGAAAAATGCTGCTGGCAAAGGTGGCTGGGACTACAGTAGCGAGAACGTAATCCACGGGGGATGGGGGCTACCACTGGTACACATACCTCGTACACACGCGGCTCTTCTCCAAACACCTCGTTTGCACGTGGCTCCGCTCTATACACCTCATACCCACGTGGCTCCGCGCCGTGAAACCTAGTACCCACATGGCTCCACTCCATAACGATGGTACACACATGGCTCCCCTCCATACATCTCGTACACATACGGCTCCGCGCCGTACACCTAGTACACACTCAGCTGCGCTACGTACACCTAGTACACAACCACTTCTGCTACATTCACACTGTAATGGCCACTTTACACACACCAACTTATCTGTCCAACTTCTGACCAACTTACTGGTTGCAGTGAAATCATGGACACAGTTCCATTTGTACACAGCCACAAAATGGAGCAATGTGTCCATGATTTCACTGCAACATAGTAAGTTGGTCAGATAATTTGGTGTGTGTAAAGTGGCCTTTAATTCCTCCAGACCCCACACAAACTTCACCTAGTTGAGCATCATGATGAGCAGCCCAGCAGAGTCCTGAATACACTGAGGAGATGATCATGTGACCCATGACTTCACCTCCATTGACATCATCACAGGTCCTGTAAGGCCAGAGTGTGCAGCTCTGTTTGCTCCCACAGAGGAGGGAGGAGGGAGACCTTTGACGCTGCAAGAGGCTGAAAATTACCTCCATGCAAAGGACACCCCAGCTGCCCCATGGATATGGCCCTGGCTATGGGTGCAGTGTGCTCAGGGGCTCATGAGGGCTAGTGTCACACTTGCATTGTGACCCTAGCCTGATGCAATTTTTTAAGCTGCATCTCTTAGCTTTTAATGCTATGTGCTGGAGCCCATAAAAACACGATGTTTCCTTTTCCAAACAGTGCTTGTCAATGTAAACATTTAGGTTTCTATGGGCTCCGTTGCTGGATGCGCATAGCATTTAAACGCTCAGCGTTGCAGCGGACAATACTTGCGTCAGGCTAGGGTCACAATGCAAGTGTGAACCTAGCCCTGGGGCACCCTACAAGCAGTCGGGACCAGCACTTGCCCGGGTGATGACACAAGGCCTGACCTGTTTATTTTCTGCCTAGTGCGCTATGTGTCTTTCACACCTTGTATGTACTCTTTCCCCCTTGTGTGTTTTTTAGCGCGCTGTGTCTTTACCCTTGTGTTGTCAAGCAACATTTCATTTTGTTCTGCATTCAATACTCTCAAATTACATGTCAAATGAATACAAATGTATTAAAAAAAATTATTGTTATGCTTACCCTACGGCGAGTGTTAGTTAATCGGGAGCAGGCAGTGTCCTGCTAGGCCCTTGCATGATGTGAAAATGACATTTGCATTCGGTGCAGTCATGTGTCCGCTTGCACTGATGCAATATTTTACGCACATAACACATCACGGCGACTGGCCCAATCACAGCGCCTAACGCCAATCTAATTCTAACATCATGCAAGGTCCTAGCAGGACAATGACTACTCCTGTTTAACAAACACTTTGAAGAGGGTGTGTTTCATTACCTGAACCTGGCCAGGGCAGGAGGAGCGGAGTGTTTTAGCCGAGATATGCAAGGCTGTCAAATTTATATTTGAAGCGCTGCACAGCTCTTTTGCATACTGGCCACTTCTGCCTGTGGCGCACAATTTATCAATTACACAAAAGTGGACATTACACAGTTTATATAGTAAATGTCTCTCCAAAACGGAAATCCATTGTCAATTATTGTTTAAATAGGAATTAAAACATTAATAGACAATGTATTTCCATTTCAGACAGCCATACACTATATGTTTTATTATGACTACATAATAATGGGTACTAACACATTCTTCTATATTAAAAATATAATCTTATATTAAATAATGGAAACAAATTTTTGAATTTAAAAAAGTTTATTTTATAACATACAATAAATAATTAAATAACATTTTATTTTGCATAGGTATTTAGTGTTAGTTGATTCAAGGTAGGCAGCTTCTTTTCGTCGTGTAGGTAATCATCGTTAGCTTCAGCCATGGAAGGTATGGTTAAGTAGTTTGAGCCAGGTAGGCAAGTGTATTCATCCGGCTATTCTGTGAAGTAGAGAAAGAGAAAGTACATTAGTAGTATTCTGAAGTTACATACATGAACAAGTTCAGAAAAAGTGTGTTAATACTCACATTAGGTAAGTCGTGGTATCTCCATCCAGGTAGACAGCTTGCGTCAGGTAGGTATTGTTAGCTTGAGCCATGGAAGGTATGGTTAAGTAGCTTCAGCCCGGTAGGTAAGTAGGTGGATTCATGCAGCTATTCTGTGAAGTAGAGAGAGAGAAAGTACATTAGTAGTATTCTGAAGTTACATACATGAACAAGTTCAGAACAGTGTGTTAATACTCACATTAGGTAGGTCGTGGTATCTCCATCCAGGTAGACAGCTTGCTTGCGTCAGGTAGGTATTGTTAGCTTGAGCCATGGAAGGTATGGTTAAGTAGCTTCAGCCAGGTAGGTAAGTAGGTGGATTCATGCAGCTATTCTGTGAAGTAGAGAAAGAGAAAGTACATTAGTATTCTGAAGTTACATACATGAACAAGTTCAGAACAGTGTGTTAATACTCACATTAGGTAGGTCGTGGTATTTCCATCCAGGTAGACAGCTTGCTTGCGTCAGGTAGGTATTGTTAGCTTGAGCCATGGAAGGTATGGTTAAGTAGCTTCAGCAAGGTAGGTAAGTAGGTGGATTCATGCAGCTATTCTGTGAAGTAGAAAAAGAGAAAGTACATTAGTATTCTGAAGTTACATACATGAACAAGTTCAGAACAGTGTGTTAATACTCACATTAGGTAGGTCGTGGTATTTCCATCCAGGTAGACAGCTTGCTTGCGTCAGGTAGGTATTGTTAGCTTGAGCATGGAAGGTATGGTTAAGTAGCTTCAGCCAGGTAGGTAAGTAGGTGGATTCATGCAGCTATTCTGTGAAGTAGAAAAAGAGAAAGTACATTAGTATTCTGAAGTTACATACATGAACATTTTCAGAACAGTGTGTTAATACTCACATTAGGTAGATTGTGGTATCTCCATCCAGGTAGACAGCTTGCTTGCGTCAGGTAGGTATTGTTAGCTTGAGCCATGGAAGGTATGGTTAAGTAGCTTCAGCCAGGTAGGTAAGTAGGTGGATTCATGCAGCTATTCTGTGAAGTAGAAAAAGAGAAAGTACATTAGTATTCTGAAGTTACATACATGAACATTTTCAGAACAGTGTGTTAATACTCACATTAGGTAGGTCGTGGTATCTCCATCCAGGTAGACAGCTTGCTTGCGTCAGGTAGGTATTGTTAGCTTGAGCCATGGAAGGTATGGTTAAGTAGCTTCAGCCAGGTAGGTAAGTAGGTGGATTCATGCAGCTATTCTGTGAAGTAGAAAAAGAGAAAGTACATTAGTATTATGAAGTTACATACATGAACATTTTCAGAACAGTGTGTTAATACTCACATTAGGTAGGTCGTGGTATCTCCATCCAGGTAGACAGCTTGCTTGCGTCAGGTAGGTATTGTTAGCTTGAGCATGGAAGTATGGTTAATAGCTTCAGCAAGGTAGGTAAGTAGGTGGATTCATGCAGCTATTCTGTGAAGTAGAAAAAGAGAAAGTACATCAGTATTTGAAGTAAGGTACATGAACAAGTTCAAACAGTGTGTTAATACTCACATTAGGTAGGTCGTGGTATCTCCATCCAGGTAGACAGCTTGCTGCGTCAGGTAGGTATTGTTGTTGAGCCATGGAAGGTATGGTTAAGTAGCTTCAGCAGGTAGGTAAGTAGGTGGATTCATGCAATGCGGCTTCAGCCAGGTAGGTTGGCAAGTGGCTTCAGGCAGGTTGGTAGGTATGCGGCTTCAGCCAGGTAGGTTGGCAAGTGGCTTCAGGCAGGTTGGTAGGTATGCGGCTTCAGCCAGGTAGGTTGGCAAGTGGCTTCAGGCAGGTTGGTAGGTATGTGGCTTCAGCCAGGTAGGTTGGCAAGTGGCTTCAGCCAGGTAGGTTGGCAAGTGGCTTCAGCCAGGTTGGTAGGTATGCGGCTTCAGCCAGGTAGGTTGGCAAGTGGCTTCAGCCAGGTAGGTTGGCAAGTGGCTTCAGCCAGGTAGGTTGGCAAGTGGCTTCAGCCAGGTTGGTAGGTATTGTTTGGTGGCTTCAGCCAGGTAGGTTGGCAAGTGGCTTCAGCCAGGTAGGTTGGCAAGTGGCTTCAGCAGGTTGGTAGGTATATGGCTTCAGCCAGTAGGTTGGCAAGTGGCTTCAGCAGGTTGGTAGGTATGTGGCTTCAGCCAGGTAGGTTGGCAAGTGGCTTCAGCAGGTTGTAGGTATGCGGCTTCAGCCAGGTAGGTTGGCAAGTGGCTTCAGCCAGGTAGGTTGGCAAGTGGCTTCAGCCAGGTAGGTTGGTAGTATGTGGCTTCAGCCAGGTAGGTTGGCAAGTGGCTTCAGCCAGGTAGGTTGGCAAGTGGCTTCAGGCAGGTTGGTAGGTATGCGCTTCAGCCAGGTAGGTTGGCAAGTGGCTTCAGCCAGGTAGGTTGGCAAGTGGCTTCAGCCAGGTTGGTAGGTATTGTTTGGTGGCTTCAGCCAGGTAGGTTGGCAAGTGGCTTCAGCCAGGTAGGTTGGCAAGTGGCTTCAGGCAGGTTGGTAGGTATATGGCTTCAGCCAGGTAGGTTGGCAAGTGGCTTCAGGCAGGTTGGTAGGTATGTGGCTTCAGCCAGGTAGGTTGGCAAGTGGCTTCAGCCAGGTAGGTGGCAAGTGGCTTCAGGCAGGTTGGTAGGTATGCGGCTTCAGCCAGGTAGGTTGGCAAGTGGCTTCAGCCAGGTAGGTTGGCAAGTGGCTTCAGCCAGGTAGGTTGGTAGGTATGTGCTTCAGCCAGGTAGGTTGGCAAGTGCTTCAGCCAGGTAGGTTGGCAAGTGGCTTCAGGCCAGGTGGTAGGTATGCGCTTCAGCCAGGTAGGTTGGCAAGTGGCTTCAGCCAGGTAGGTTGGCAAGTGGCTTCAGCCAGGTTGGTAGGTATGCGGCTTCAGCCAGGTAGGTTGGCAAGTGGCTTCAGCCAGGTAGGTTGGCAAGTGGCTTCAGGCAGGTTGGTAGGTATGCGGCTTCAGCCAGGTAGGTTGGCAAGTGGCTTCAGCCAGGTAGGTTGGCAAGTGGCTTCAGCCAGGTAGGTTGGCAAGTGGCTTCAGCCAGGTTGGTAGGTATTGTTTGGTGGCTTCAGCCAGGTAGGTTGGCAAGTGGCTTCAGCCAGGTAGGTTGGCAAGTGGCTTCAGGCAGGTTGGTAGGTATGTGGCTTCAGCCAGGTAGGTTGGCAAGTGGCTTCAGGCAGGTTGGTAGGTATGTGGCTTCAGCCAGGTAGGTTGGCAAGTGGCTTCAGCCAGGTAGGTTGGCAAGTGGCTTCAGGCAGGTTGGTAGGTATGTGGCTTCAGCCAGGTAGGTTGGCAAGTGGCTTCAGCCAGGTAGGTTGGCAAGTGGCTTCAGGCAGGTTGGTAGGTATGCGGCTTCAGCCAGGTAGGTTGGCAAGTGGCTTCAGCCAGGTAGGTTGGCAAGTGGCTTCAGCCAGGTAGTTTGGCAAGTGGCTTCAGCCAGGTAGGTTGGCAAGTGGCTTCAGCCAGGTAGGTTGGCAAGTGGCTTCAGCCAGGTTGGTAGGTATTGTTTGGTGGCTTCAGCCAGGTAGGTTGGCAAGTGGCTTCAGCCAGGTAGGTTGGCAAGTGGCTTCAGCCAGGTAGGTTGGCAAGTGCTTCAGCCAGGTTGGTAGGTATTGTTTGGTGGCTTCAGCCAGGTAGGTTGGCAAGTGGCTTCAGCCAGGTAGGTTGGCAAGTGGCTTCAGGCAGGTTGGTAGGTATTGTTTGGTGGCTTCAGCCAGGTAGGTTGGCAAGTGGCTTCAGCCAGGTAGGTTGGCAAGTGGCTTCAGCCAGGTAGGTTGGCAAGTGGCTTCACCAGGTAGGTTGGCAAGTGGCTTCTGCCAGGTAGGTTGGCTAATGGCTTCTGCCAGGTAGGTTGGCTAATGGCTTCTGCCAGGTAGGTTGGCTAATGGCTTCAGCCACGTAGGTTGGCTAATGGCTTCAGCCACGTAGGTTGGCTAATGGCTTCAGCCACGTAAGTTGGATAATGGCTTCAGCCACGTAGGTTGGATAATGGCTTCAGCCACGTAGGTTGGATAATGGCTTCAGCCACATAGGTTGGATAATGGCTTCAGCCACGTAGGTTGGATAATGGCTTCAGCCACGTAGGTTGGATAATGGCTTCAGCCACGTAGGTTGGATAATGGCTTCAGCCACGTAGGTTGGATAATGGCTTCAGCCACGTAGGTTGGATAATGGCTTCAGCCACGTAGGTTGGATAAATGGCTTCAGCCACGTAGGTTGGATGTGCATTACATGCCTGGTAATGTTCTTCCACCTGTGGAGCTACTTGGTGGTGGTCGTAGTCGTGGTCGTAGTCGTGGTCGGGCTGCCTGGACTATTGGATGGGGTGCTGGTCAGATGGATGACCGGACTTATGGGGCTTAAGGGAACAGTTGTGAGAGGAGGATCTTCAGCTGGACGAGACACCTGTCTGTTTATTGGTGTATCCAGCATGCTCAATCGAAAACCTAAGCTAGAAGTGTTGCTTAGGTCTCCAACGTTTTGCCACATCCTTGATGACAAATCAAGATCAGCAGTGGGACGAGTAGATAGGCGACCATACCCAGAGCCCTGGGTAGCCAACTGGTGATGACTACTACCTCGTCCTCGCTGCTGTCTTGGTCTGCTTTGATCTCGCCAGTATCGAAAATCCTCCGACTCCCAGTCTTCGTATCTTGGCCGCCGTGTTGCTGGCTCATCTCCTGACTGGAAGTCTCTCCACTGTGGTCCCTGTGGCCGATGGTGTGGCTCATATTGCCCATAATCCTGGTCATGTCTCATCCGACGATCTTCCAGCTCCCTGTCCCGTGAACGATCACGCCGGTATTCCAGGTCCCTCTGCCGGTGAACGATCCTGATATTCCGGGTCCCTCTCCCGTGAACGAACACAAGAAGTAGCCCCACGACTTTGTTCAGACCTTGGCTGAGCAGGTCTGCTGGCCAACTCTGTCTCAACCTCAGGAACTGGTTGCTGATGGTCCGTCTCCGACTCTTGCTGCCCACTGATATGCATGTGGTCTAGCGCATACTTTAGCGCTTCTTCACAGCTCTGCATGACATACAGCTGACCAGGTCCAGTCAGATTTTCCATCCGGGTCAAAACTGTTTGAAAATACATATTTCTCATTTGAGAAGTATTATCTATCCGGAGTTTTTGGAATTCGTTTATTATTTTTTCAAATCCAGCTTCAAATGTTTTATTTAATAAGGAAACGCATTCCTCAAAAACTCCAGAAAGATGCATGTATTCCGGAATAGGATTCCTATTGACAGCACTCTGGCGCTGTCGAACTGAACGAGAAGCTGGTTGAGGCAGTTCGGTAGCAACAGAGGGCTGTGATAGGTTGGAAACAGTTTGATGGACTGGTCTGTCAGAGGGCTGTGAAGATGCCGCAGCGCCATCACCAGTGTCCAGAGTTGGCTCATCATCATGGACCGCTGCAGGAAGGCTACTTGCAGTAGTTGGTGGTTCAACATTTCCAACAGTACTGTGGGAATAAAAAAAGAGATTAAGTATCATAACATATAACAGCGTCCATTCAAGATACAAAAAAAAATAAAATATATATTTTACCTACGGCTTTCCAACGCTGGCCTTAAAAAGGATAGCTGGTAGTAATACCTATATTTCTTACTACCAGCCGCAGAACCACTGGGGGCAAGCATCTCTGCTTTGTAGTCCTTCCCGTAGCGGTCTTTAATGGATCGCCAGCGTTCCTTCACCTTTTTCACTGTTAAACAAATAGAGTGGTTAATGAATGTATAAATATTACAAATTATATTTAAAAAATTTATTCAATTATATATTATAAAAAAATACTTACGGCAAGCAGCTTGAGTCGGAGCATTGAGGTCACTCCAACCATCCACGATCTCAACACAGATTTCTTCCCACAGTCGTAGTGTCAAGTCACTATCCCAGTGGCGGCTGTGCCTTTTGTCCCACAATACAGGTCGCTCTTGGACCAAGTGGATCAGCTGATCTCCATTTATACAGAAATCAACTTCTTCCACTCGTTCCTGTGAGGACCTGCTTGACCTTTGGGAACCCTAAAAACAATAAACAATTTTTAATATTAAAATTAATAATCAAAAACATAAAAATTATAAATGTTATAATGTTTTAATATTCTTACACCACGACCACGACGACCGCGACTTCCACCACGACGCTGGGAAGAGGTTGGAGGACCTCTAGGACGGACATCAGCAGCCTACAAAATTAAAACAAAAAAGAATATACATTGAGTTTATAAAATTTATTTTTTAAGTACAAAAAAAATTATACATGAAAAATATTATGTTAAATAACTGGATAAAGTTTTAAAAAATTACTTTGGGACAAGCATGATTATTAAGTACTTACAGTCCCTGGCTCAGCATCAGGCACAACGACGTCCTGCACTGCTCCACTGTCAGCAGAACCACGAGCCTTTAATCAGATTTAATTAAGATATTAGTATTCACAATAGGCAAAACACATGAGGACATACACATTAGTTACATGAGGCACTTACCACCCTGTTTGGGGAATCAGATCCCTCACTGTGGGAGGAGTTATCAGCCATCCCAATCAATCAATCAGACACTGCAGGACAGGGAGGAAAGTCAGAACATATAAATGAAATACAAATATTTACATTGTAAAAAAAAAAAAAAAAAAAAATACAATACAAATACTCACAATCAAAAGTGTCTATAGCAACAAAGAATATCCCGAGCAGCCGCAAACAGGAGTATTCAGCAAGCTGCCAGATAAACTAATATTACATAGAAAAAAAAAAAAATTAGTAGTCACACACTGTTCATGACACCATTAATTAATAATAATGCAGTCACTTGCACGGACACTGTGGGGGGAGCATGAGTCCCACCCACAGTGTGCATGTCACCTTACATTAATAAGAATGCAGTCACTTGCACGGACACTATGGGGGGAGCATGAGTCCCACCCACAGTGTGCATGACACCTTACATTAATAATAATGCAGTCACTTGCACAGACACTATGGGGGGAGCACGAGTCCCACCAACAGTGTGCATGACAAAAAAAAATATAAAAAATTCAGTAAGGCAAATTTCACATCAGCAGAACGCTAATGTTTTTGGACAATACCATAGGTGGCGCTGCATCTGCTTGAACACACACATAATGCCCAAATTATGGCTTGAATACGGCAAGCCCAATACATTTGGTATGGTGCTTGCGGTCATTTGCAGCAAGTCACATTCTGCCAGGTGCATCAGATGCTGCACTTGTGTTCATAATAAAAAAAAAAAAAAAAAATTTGCATTTTGACCTAAAATTGTGACACATCTGCAGCACCTGCCAGAACTGCACTTGACGCAAAGGCCTGCAAGCAACATACACAATGCATACAGCCTGGGACGCAAGTCAGCCATTAAACAGCAAATGCAGCGACACCTTAGCCTACTTTCACATTACAATTTTGAAGGGAGCCGGTGCTGTCCCATGAATTCGGACATTTTCGGGTCGATTCTGATGCCTGGAATCGGTTGCCAAATAGGCATCCGAGTCCGGCATAACATTGTAGCCTCTGGTTTGAGAAAAAAAATAAATAAATTTAAAAATAAATAAATAAATTATGCTCACCTATCCACTTAGCTCCCGGTGTCTGCTGAGGTCTTCTACTGCAGTATAGGACCTGCCCTGATGTTACAGTCACGTGACCGCAGGTAACACATGGTAACCTGCAGTCACGTGACTGACATCACGGCAGGTCCTGTAATGCAGTAGAAGACCTCTGCAGACACTGGGAGCCGGCAGGAGACGGTGGGGGCTCGGGTATAGGTGAGCATACATTTTTTATTTTTTAAGCCCTGACTTCAAGTTTGGAGCATTTCTACTGTACTGAGCATGCTCAGTACAGTAAATCGGGTCCAAGGAGACATCAGATGTTTCCTTTGACCTTACTACATAGGGCCCCAAGCTAAATTGATCGGAGAAAATCAGATGTGCACTAAATGGCATCCGATTTGATACGATCCAATTTTGACCAATTTAATTTTTGGTGCAAAAATCGGAGCATGCTCCAAGTTTTGCACCAATAAAAAAATTAAAAAAAAAAAAAAAGAAAATGGGACAGAATCGGATCAGACAAAAACAGATGCCATTTAGTGCAAATTTGATTCGGTCTGATGCCCAAAAGGGCTGCATGGGGCACAAAATCGGTCTGATGCTGTCCGATTTTTATCGGACAGCATCGGATTTAAAACATCCATAGTGTGAAGGCAGCCTTACAGATCTCACAAAAATTAACAAGCATATGGCATATTTTTTAAAAAACTACAACTACACAAGGCATCTTTGCTAAATCAAATAAAACCCTCAACATTTTAAATAATGCACAATGCAAAAAAAAAATAAATAAAAAAAACCAGCACCAAAAAACACATTCATTTACAATAATTAGTTTTCAGCATTTTTGAAGAAAAATACAAAAAAATGCTGAAAAATAATTACAGTACATGAACGTATTAATACACACACATGGCTTTTTTTTGCAAACATTTACCAAGCACATGAAAGTTTTGCTAACTTTTACCAAAGCACAAATGCACATAACAGCATGAACATTTTCAATAATGCAAAATGCAAAAATCAAAAAATAAAAAAAAATCCTGCACCAAAAAAAACATTCATTTACAATAATTATTTTTCAGCATTTTTGAAGAAAAATACCAAAAAATGCAGAAAAATAATTACAGTATATGAACAATACACACACATGGCTTTATTTTGCAAAAATTTACCGAAGCACATGGTTTTTTTTTGCAAACATTTACCATGCACATGAAAGTTTTGCAAACTTTTACCACAAAGCACAAAGGCACATAACAGCATGAACATTTTAAATAATGCACAATGCAAAAATCAAAAAAATCAAAAAAAATCCTGCACCAAAAAAACCATTCATTTACAATAATTATTTTTCAGCATTTTTGAAGAAAAATAAAAAAAAAAATTGCTCAAAAATAATTACAGTAAATGAATACACACACATGGCTTTTTTTGCAAAAAATTACCGAAGCACATGGTGCTTTTTTGCAAACATTTACCATGCACATGAAAGTTTTGCAAAATTTTACCACAAAGCACAAAGGCACATAACAGCATGAACATTTTAAATAATGCACAATGCAAAAATCAAAAAAATCAAAAAAAATCCTGCACCAAAAAAACCATTCATTTACAATAATTATTTTTCAGCATTTTTGAAGAAAAATAAAAAAAAAGGCTGAAAAATAATTACAGTACATGAACAATACACACACATGGCTTTTTTTTGCAAACATTTACCAAGCACATGAAAGTTTTGCAAACTTTTACCACAAAGCACAATGGCACATAACAGCATGAACATTTTAAATAATGCACAATGCAAAAATCAAAAAAATCAAAAAAAAATCCTGCACCAAAAAAACCATTCATTTACAATAATTATTTTCCAGCATTTTTGAAGAAAAATAAAAAAAAAAATTGCTCAAAAATAATTACAGTAAATGAATACACACACATGGCTTTTTTTTGCAAAAAATTACCGAAGCAAATGGTGTTTTTTTGCAAACATTTACCATGCACATGAAAGTTTTGCAAACTTTTACCACAAAGCACAAAGGCACATAACAGCATGAACATTTTAAATAATGCACAATGCAAAAATCAAAAAAATCAAAAAAATTCTGCACCAAAAAAACCATTCATTTACAATAATTATTTTTCAGCATTTTTTAAGAAAAATAAAAAAAAAAATTGCTCAAAAATAATTACAGTAAATGAATACACACACATGGCTTTTTTTGCAAAAAATTACCAAAGGACATGGTATTTGTGCAAAAATATTGGCAAACAACAAATACAATAAACATATTCTGAATGAAAATTGTATGTACTTACCAAAAGATGCAGAAGATGAAGCACAGAAATGTCCAGACACAAAAGCTTCTGGGTCCACTTCAGAGCAGCAAACAGGTTTGCACAACATGTGCAAACCTGCTCCTCTTTTTATATCAGTGAGGGGGGGGGGCTGGGAGCACTTGGAGCAGGCTCAGTACGCGTGCCGCATCCAGCCAATCCACTTGCGGCAGATGCGGCAGGTGCGGCAGACGCGGTTGCCATTGACTCTCATTATAAAAATACCGCAATGTACATTGCGGCACAAGTGCGGTACACTTGCGGTATACTTGCGGCGACAAAAAACCGCGGCATGTTGCGGTTTTAAGACATGCCGCAAATGCCGCATTTACCGCAAGTGGCGTTGATATTTTGAAAAACCGCACTTGCCGCAAGTGCCGCAAGTCCCATAGGAAATGAATGGGGCCTGCCGCATTCGTGCCGCAAGTGCGGCAAATGCGGCAAGTGCGGTTTTTCAACCGCAACTGCCGCAAATTCAAAAAACGCTGATGTGAAAGGGCCCTAACAGCAGCACTTGCAGCGCGGTTGCGGTTTTTCCCATAGGAAGTATAGGGGGACTTGCGGCAGGTGCGGCAAGTGCGGTTTTGCACTTGCGGCAGGTGCGGCCGTGAAAAAAACCGCGGTCAGCCGCGGTTTTTTTCGCGGCCGCACCTGCCGCAAGTGCAAAACCGCACTTGACGCACCTGCCGCAAGTCCCCCTATACTTTCTATGGGGATTACCGCAACCGCGCTGCAAGTGCTGCGGTTATGCGGCAATCGCGGCAGATGCGGTTTTTTCACCGCATCTGCCGCGATTTCAAATAAACGCTGATGTGAAAGGGCCCTTAGTTACATTAGTTGATACGAGAAATCATTGATTACTGAATCTGAAATAATGATTGATTTATGAGATATTTTTAGGGGATTGTAAGATGGTTTATTAATTTACTAAATATAGAATTTAAAAATGGTCTGAATAAAAAAAAAAACCTTCTAGTCTTTGTAAACTCTTTTGGAAATATTTCGTAACTGGTGGCTTGCCAACTGTTGCACTAAAATAACTTTAACAGCCCATAGAAACAAAGAAATTGGCAGTGATGAGCAAATCTGCTGAAATTCAAATTTGGCAGTCAGCCTAAATTTAACCAGAAAATTCAGTTTGCATTGAATATTAATTATTTTGCTCTGAGTATTTTTACACTGCAGAAAATAGTAAATATTGGGTGAAAAAATCATGGTAAGGCCTTGTTCACACATACCATCTGTTTTGCCTTAAATCCGTTTTTGGGAACATTTTGGACTGTTTTTTTTTTTCAAAGTCCAAAAACGCATATACGTTAACGCATGGTGCACTTAAGTGTCACTGCGTTTTTTAACAACACATGCGTTTTTGTTCAGCATCCCACAAAACACTGCATGCAGCATTTATTTTAACATGGGGCCCTATGTGAAACACATGCGCTAACGCATGGCACATATAGGCACCATGCGTTAACGCATGCATTTCTGCATGCGTTTTTGGTGAAAAAAATGACTAAGTCCCAAAAGTTCCAAAAAGCGTTCAGAACCTCAGTGGACACTATTGGCACCCTTAGAAAAATGGATCTGTTTTTCTAAGGGCTTAAAAAACAGATTGTTATGTGTGAACAAGGCCTAATACTAATCTTGCAGGTCATTTGTCCTGCCTCCTTAGCCACTTCATCCAGTGTTATAATGGCAGCAGGAAAAGAACAATAGTTTTGTGTGGGGCATTGTAGTAAAAATTAGATTCCCAAAAGAGATTTTCAGAATAAGAAAAAGGCTAGGGTCACAGTAGCATTTTTTACAAGCGTTCTTGGAGACCTGCGTTTTCAAAAACGCATGTAAAAACGCACCCATAGGCCCCCATGTTAAAAAACGCATGCCCTAATAGCAAAAACGCATGTGTGACAGTACCATGCGTTTTTGGTGCATTTCCAAAAACGCATGCGTTTTTTTAATATGGGGCCCTATGGGAAACGCATGCAAAAACGCATGTACAATTAGTGCCATTCAAAAACGCATGCGTTTTCCATAGGAGCCCATGTTAAAAAACGCATGCGTTTTTTTAACATGGGCTCCTATGGAAAACGCATGCGTTTTTGAATGGCACTAATTGGTACTAATTGTACATGCGTTTTTGCATGCGTTTTCCATAGGGGCCCATGTTAAAAAAACGCATGCGTTTTCCACAAAAACGCATGCGTTTTTCAAAACGCACCAAAAAATAGTACATGCACTATTTTTGGGTGCAGATTTAAAAACGCAGCCAAAAACACAGGGAGCCATCACACACCTTAAAAAACTCATGCGGACGCATGGTAAAATGCATGAGTTTTTAAAAGGCACTACAAAAACGCATGCCAACTGTGACCCCAGCCTAAGCTAGTAAGTGTTAACATGAGATGGTCTCATCATGTGGATATAACGGCTATGTCTCCTTACCCATGGCAAAAATGGCCAATAAATGATAAATACAGACCGCATCCAACTATGGTGAAGCAGTTCACATAATTTTCTTTACTTCTGCAAGTTGCAATGTTTTGACCCAATTGGGTTGATGCTTAAAAGAGACCCAATTGGGTTGAAATGTTGCACCTTGCAAGAACTAAAGAAAATTATGTTATCTACTTCACCATACTTGGATACATTCAGATTGTATGACTTATTGTTGATGTTTAACCAAGTGGACTCCTTGAAAGTGACGTTCATCCTTTAAAGCCATGTGTTTGATATGTCCAGAAGTGGTGCTTCAGCCATTTTGCTTTTTGAAGCAAAAATGGGTCTGCTGTCTCCGATCTTAATTCTGCAACACCTTACCAAAGAATTAAGGCTGTGGTCACAGTACCATTTTTCACATGCATTTTTGGAGACCTGCGTTTTCAAAAACGCATGTAAAAAACGCACCCATAGGCCCCCATGTTAAAAAACGCATGCCCTAATAGCCAAAAAGCATGTGTGACTGTCCCATGCGTTTTTGGAGCATATCCAAAAACGCATGGGTTTTTTAATAAGGGGCCTTATGGAAAACGCATGCAAAAACGCATGTACAATTAGTGCCATTCAAAAACGCATGCGTTTCCCATAGGAGCCCATGTTAAAAAAACGCATGCGTTTCCGTAAACGCATGCGTTTTTTTAACATGGGCTCCTATGGGAAACGCATGCGTTTTTGAATGGCACTAAAAGGTACTAATTGTACATGCGTTTTTGCATGCGTTTCCTATAGGAACCCATGTTATAAAAACGCATGCGTTTTCTACAAAAACGCATGCGTTTTTCAAAACGCTCAAAAAAATACTACAAGCACTATTTTTAGGTGCAGATTCAAAAACGCACCCAAAAACGCAGGGAGCCATCACACACCTTACAAAACTCATGCTGACATGAAAAAAAGCATGAGTTTTGTTAAATCACTTAAAAAAACGCATGGCAACTGTGACCCCAGCCTAATATAGCTTTCTCATTAGATAGAGTTTGTTAGGCTGTGGTCACAGTTGCCATGCGTTTTTTTTAGTGATTTAACAAAACTCATGCTTTTTTTCATGTCAGCATGAGTTTTCTGAAACGCATGCGTTTTTTTAACATGGGCTCCTATGGGAAACGCATGCGTTTTTGAATGGCACTAATTGTACATGCGTTTTTGCATGCGTTTCCCATAAGGCCCCATATTAAAAAACGCATGCGTTTTTGGAAAAGCTCCAAAAACGCATGGGACTGTCACACATGCTTTTTGGCTAATAGGGCATGCGTTTTTTAACATGGGGGCCTATGGGTGCGTTTTTTACATGCGTTTTTGAAAACGCAGGTCTCCAAAAACGCATGTAAAAAATGGTACTGTGACCCCAGCCTAACTTAGATTTATCCTCTCATGTACTTTCTGCAGCTGCTCCCACATTTCCTTTGCAGATTCACACTTTCAAACATGCACGATCTGATCATCCTCTATGCTGAGTGATATGGTGCTCTGTGCTTTCCGATCCATTTCTAGCCAGTCCTGTGGTACTGGGTCAGGCTTGGGCTCCTGAGTGTATTTCCACGTACCTTCTCTTATCAGCAGCATCTTCACCTTGAATTTCCAGGATTGGTAGTTCTGGTTATTCAGGCTTGGCACTGTAAACTTTGCTGAGCTGCTGGTAGTGGCCATCTTTACTTCTTCTCAGTTTGCTGTTGTCTTTCTATCTCTGTGCTCTGGAGGTTTGGGACTTCTGTGACTCCTGGGCCCATAACCTGTTAGCAGTGGGTTAATCAGCGTGATGTCCACAGCGAGCAACAGAGAATGTTCATTTATTGAGAATTAACAACATCCATCTTATAACATGAGAATAGGATCAATCTGGTTTTTGGAGAGGGAGAGAGAGATCTGCTGTGACCTTCAGCTTCAGTTCCACACTAGAATGTACATGCTGGGAGCTGGGGGAGGAACATCCTGTCTCTGAATGAGGACTTTTTTTTAACTTTGTTGACATCTGAACAATATGCATGCAGACATAAAATCACATCATATTAAACAAACAATAGTTGTTGCAATACATACAGATCAATATGCATTATGCCAACAATAACACCACAAGAACTACAGCCCTCAATTTGTCTGCCCCCTCACATAAAGTGTTGTGCAAATTAATTGGACAAAGCAAGTTTTTCTTACACTCATTTTACTATTTCTGATAAGTGTTTTATCAGTTCTTGGTGTCGTTTTCCTTTTTCTTCCACATTTCCCTTTTCGTTTTGGAGAAAACTATCCAGTTTCATTGTGTGTGCGAATTATTCTTGAAACGGTCCATTTTCCAATATAATCGTTGAAAGCGCTTTCTCTTACAGTCAGACTTGTATGTTCATTAAGAGTAATAATTCTAGACCTCTTCCATGGAGTAACATCCATTTTTACAGGTACGAATCACACTGAGAGAAAAAGTACACTAAAATACTCCTCACAGAAACAAGCTCTCAACTGAAGCTGAAGGTGCAGTTAGCTGTTACTCAAGGTTGTACACTCACACCTGTTCAAAGCAGTTAAAACTGGTTTGAATTACTGACTGATAACCAACTTACAATTTTACTTAAAAAAATGCTTTGTCCCAATTAATTTGCAAAGCACTATACAACAAAACTTGCACAAACAGGCAACCCCAGCACACCAGCCTCACTAAAAAACTGAGACAGGCTTCCAGGGTTGCTGAGAAGAGATAGAAGAGATCTCACTCCACTGAGCACTTCGCTGTATAAAAGCAGTCCCTCACCAACTTCAAGTCCACACTCACTTCTGCAAAATAGGCTTACTTCTCATCTCTATTAACCTCCCTGTCTCACAATTCTAAACAGCTATTCAAAAATTTCAATTCTCTACTCCATCCCCCAGCACCTCCCCCTTCTTCTCTTATCTCTGCTGAAGACTTTGCCTCTTTTTTCAAGCAGAAGATTGATAATATCAGAGAAAGCTTGGATCCACTGTCCCCACAACCCTTCCTCATAACTGCACAATCCTCCTCTTCCAAAGCCAGCTTTTCCACCATGACAGAAGATCATCTCTCCTCCCTTCTGTCAAGTACACACTTCACCATCAGTGCCCTTGACCCACTCCCTTCCCACCTCATTCCCAACCACACCACAATCTTCATTCCAACCTTAACCCATCTCTTCAACTTATCACTAACTACTGGTGTCTTCCCCTCATGCTTCAAACATGCCTTGATCACATCCATCCTGAAAAAGCCCTCCCTCGACCCTTCCTCTGTCTCTAGCTAATGCCCCATATCACTTCTCCCCTTTGCCTCTAAACTACTGGAACAGTATGTCCATCTTGAACTGTCCTCCCACCTCTCCTCCTGCTCCCTTTTTAACCACTTATAATCTGGCTTCCGACGGAATTACTCTGCTGAAACTGCCTTAACTAAAGTAACCAACGACCTACTAACTGCCAAGAGCAAGTGACACTACTCTGTCCTCCTCTTCCTAGCCCTGTCCTCTGCCTTCGACACTGTAGACCATACCATCCTGTTGCAGATTCTAAAATCACTTGGTGTCACAGACTTGGCCTTCTCCTAGTTCTCTTCATATCTAACAGACTGGACATTCATTGTCTCCCTCTCCCCCAAGGCTCAGATCTTGGACCCCTACTTTTCACCATCTACACCTTTGGCTTCAAACAGCTCATAGAGTTCCACAGATTTCAGTACCATCCCTACACTGATGATACACAGATCTATCTCTCTGGACCTGAAATCACCTTCTTACTAACCAAAATTCCACAATGTCTGTCAGCTCTTTCATCCTTCTTTTCTGCTCGATTTCTAAAACTGTAAATGGACAAAACAGAATTCATCATCTTTCCCCAACTCACTCCCCCAGACCCATCCATCAAAGTCAATGGCTGCTCACTCGCCCCAGTGCCTCATGCTCAGTGCCTTGGAGTGATACTTGACTCTGCCCTCTCCTTCAAGCCACATATCCAAGCCCTTGCCATCTCCTGCCAACTCCAACTCAAAAATATTTCCTGGATCCAAGCATTCCTTGACCTAGATACTGCAAAAAGACTTGTACATTCCTTCATCATCTCATGCCTTGATTATTGTAATCTAATGCTCTCTGGCCTCCCCTCTAGCACCCTTGCACCCCTTCAATCTATCCTAAACTTTGCTGCCCGACTAATTCTCAAGTCTTTCCTTTCTGCCAAGGCCTTCACTGGCTCCCCCATTTCTCAAAGGCCCGTTTCAAAACCCTAACTATTAGATACAAAGCCATCCACAATCTCCTCCGTACATCTGCAATATGCTATCAAAATACCTAACCTCATGCAACCTTCGATCCTCTCAAGATCTCCTCCTCTACTCCTCTCTTATCTTTTCTTCCCACAACCGCATATAAGATTTTTCTCATGCATCCGCTATACTCTGGAACTCTCTGCCCCGACACATCAGACTCTTGCTCACCGTGAAAACCTTCAAAAGGAATCTGAAGACTCACCTCTTCTGACAAGTCTACAACCTACAGTGAGCCTCAGTCCACCAAACCACCACACGACCAGCTCTACCCTCTCCTATTATATCCTCACCCATCCCTTGTAGACTGTGAGCACTCGCAGGCAGGGTCCTCTCTCCTTATGTACCATGTGTGCCTTATATTGTTCATGTATTTATACTTGTCTATGTATGCCCCTTTACACATGTATAGTGCCATGGGATAAATTGCGCTATAATAATAAATGATAATAATAATAATAATGATAAACTCAAGTGACCTTTAATCCTTTCCCAACCCTTGATGTTAAACAACATCATGGGCCAGTTACCGGGGTTTGATGTGAGCTCCGGGACGAAGTTCACATTATCTCATCAGCAGAGATGTCGGGCTTCCAGCACCGATTGGATCTGGGATTAAATCAGTGCTGTTTACCCTTAGGATCCCGCTGTCAATTACTGACAGTGGGTTCTAAAGCTGCTGCGGCGGGGAACGCAATGTTTCCCGCCTGCAACAGAGATCCCGCGATAAGATCTCTAGCGCTCACGTGACAGCCCGGAAGCCTGGCTTGACCCTGGAAGTTGTCACGAGCACTTCCGGTGAGTGGTTGGCAAGTGCTGCAAACCACTCACAGTGCGCAATTGTGGCAGATCCTGATGTGTTGTAGCTCATCGGGATCTGCCACTATCGATTGGACTGTGCAGCAGGGTGCCTCCCTATGGGGCAGTGTAAATATAAGAATAATTAATAAAGTTTTTACAAACATGTAAAAAAAAAACCATAATAGTTCAAATCACCCCCCTTTTCCCTCATTCAAAATAAAAGTATTAAAAAAGTTAAAAAAAATACACATATTTGGTATCAGCACGTTCAGAAACACCCGATCTATCAATATATAAAATCAATTAATGAGAGCCATAAACTCCGTAACGGAAAAAAAAGTCCAAGCTACAAAATTACGTTTTTTGGTCGCAGATACATTGCTATAAAATGCAATAACGGGTGATCAAAACAGCACATCCACCCAAAGATGGTATCATTAGAAACATCAGCTCAAGATGCAAAAAATAAGCCATCACACAACTCCAGATCCCAAAAAATGGGTCTGCTATGGGTTGCAGAACGTGGCGCAAAAAGTGTGATTATTTTTTTTCAAACGTCTGAATTTTTTTTCACCACTTAGATACCAGTAAAAGTATACATGTTTGGTATCTACGAACTTGTACCGACCTGAAACATCACACTGTTATGTTGGTTTTACCATATAGTGAACATGGCGACTAAAAAATTCAAAAAACAAATGCATAATTGCTCTTTTTTTGCAATTTCACTGCACTTGGAATTTTTTCCCATTTACCTGTACAATATATGGTAAAATAAATTATTACATCTGAAAGTACAACTTGACTCGCAAAAAACAAGCTATCATATGTCTATATTGATGGGAAAATAAAAAATGGAAAATGAAAAATTCCTGGGTCATGAAGGGGTTAATTTTCTCCAATGGGTGTCCAATCAGCCTGTAAAATGATTGGTGGTGGCAGGTAATACATTATTGTGTTATTGTGAAGCTTGGCAGTGACAATACTGAGGTATTTATATTCCGTGCCCTGGAACCAGTGATATACACAATACCCTCACTGTCAGTACTGCAATAATCGACCTGCTGAAGGCACACTGATCCCTCAAAAACGGCGCGTTTTTGAAGCGCGATATTGATGCGAGTTTGATGCGTGTAATAGTGCTAGTGCGGTGCTAGTGGAGTGCTAGTGGAGTGCTAGTGGGGTGCTAGTGCGGTGCTAGTGTGGTGCTAGTGTGGTGCTAGTGTGGTGCGTTTGAGATTTTTTCATTCCTACTGCGATCCGACAAACTAGCACCCTTCTCCTGGTGTCAAAACTGCACTGATTTGCTGCCACTCATTTGTCAATGGGGTCACTTGTGGGGGAGCTCCAATGTTGAGGCACACAGGGGCTCACCAAACGCGACATGGTGTCAGCTAACAATTTGAGCTGATTTCCATTCAAATTGTTAGCGGACACCATGTCACGTTTGGAGAGCCCCTGTGTACCTCAGCATTGGAGCTCCCCCACAAGTGACCCCATTTTGGAAACTAGACCCCCCACGGAACAAATCTAGATGCATAATGAGCACTTTGAAGCCCCAGGTGCTTCACAAATTGATCCGTAAAAATGAAAAAAATATTTTTCTTCCACAAAAATCTTATTTTTTTATTTTTACGGATCAGTTTGTGAAGCACCTGGGGCTTCAAAGTGCTCATTATGCATCTAGATTTGTTCCTTGGGGGGTCTAGTTTCCAAAATGGGGTCACTTGTGGGGAGCTCCAATGCTGAGGCACACAGTGGCTCTCCATACGCGACATGGTGTCCGCTAACAATTCCAATTGTTGGCGGACACCATGTCGCGTATGGAGAGCCCCTGTGTGCCTCAACATTGGAGGTCCCCCACAAGTGACCCCATTTTGGAAACTAGACTCCCCCAAGGAACAAATCCAGATGCTGCCACTCATTTGTCAATGGGGTCACTTCTGGGGGAGCTTCAATGTTTAGGCACACAGGGGCTCTCCATACGCAACATGGTGTCCGCTAACAATTGTTAACGGACACCATGTTGCGTATGGAAAGCCCCTGTGTGCCACCAGCATTGCCACCAGCGCAAGGGCAACTGGAAGAGTTGGGGTACAGCACCAGAAAATGGCACCTCCAATGAATGCGCTATTTTCTGGGGTGGCTGTGGGTTGCAATTTGCAGCGTGGGGGGGCCCACAACATTTGGATCTCTCCACGATGAGGATTGCAGCCCCCCAACTGCCAAGTTGTACCTGGCTGGCAACCAAGAATATGGCAAAGCTCCATGTCAGTTTATTGGTAGAAGTAATAAAAAAAATGACGTGGGGCTTCGCCATATTTTTGGTCCAGCCAGGTACAACTTGGCAGCTACGGACTGCCACCAACCCCCAGCTGCCTCGTTGTACCTGGCTGGCAACCAAAAATACAGCGAAGCCCATTTTTTTATTTCTAGAACAAATTCTAGAAAAAAAATTATGTGGGGCTCCGCCACATTTTTGGTCCAGCCAGGTACAACTAGACAGCCGGGGGCTGGAATCCGCAGCATGGAGAGGCCCAAGCATTCTGGGCCCCCCATGCTGCGAATTGAAGCCCGCAGCCGCCCCAGAAAATGGCGCATTCATTGAAGCGCCATTTTCTGGCGCTGTACCCATGCTCTTCCAGTTGCCCTGGTGCCGGTGGCAAACTGGGTAATAAAGGGGTTAATGCCAGCTTTTTATTGGCAGCTGGCACTAAGCCCGAGATTCATAATATTGGGCCAATGTTAGACCCGCCATTAGGAATCTCTTGTAAGTAGTCAATAAATACACACAGAGAAAAATCTTTTTATTTGGAAAAAAAAAACAAACAAAATTCAGACTCCATCTTTATTAGAAAGATCCGACGTAGTCCACAACGAAGGTCCCACGATGCTCGATCGCCTCTGCTCCAGAGATTGCAGCAAGGGATCAAGTGTCCTCTTCATACAGCCTCTGGGGTCAGAGTTATGGTGCACTGTATGAAAATGATCTGTCATACAGTACACCATGACTATGATCCCTGAGACTAAAAGAGGACACTTGATACCTTGTTGCATCCATCCATCCACCCATCATCCACGCATGTACACATCCATTCGTGCACACACCCACACATGCAGTCACACATCCATCCATGCACGCATCCACGCACGCACCCACACATCCACTAACCCACGCATCCACACACCCACCAACGCACACATCAACGCACCCACTAACCCACGCATCCACTAACCCACTAATCCATGCACCCACACATCCACTAACCCACACACCCATGCATCCACACATCCACGCATCCATACACCCACACATCCACACCCACACATCCACTAACCCACGCACCCATGCATCCACTAACCCACGCATCCACACACCCACTAACCCACGCACCCACACACCCACGCATCCACTAACCCACGCATCCACTAACCCACGCATCCACACACCCACACACCCATGCATCCACTAACCTACGCATCCACACACCCACGCATCCACTAACCCACGCATCCACTAACACACACATCCACTAACACACACATCCACTAACACACGCATCCACTAACACACGCATCCACTAACACACGCATCCACTAACACACGCATCCACTAACCCACGCACCCACACATCCACGCACCCACACACCCACGCATCCACACACCCACGCATCCACGCACCCACACATCCACTAACCCACGCACCCACACACCCACGCACCCACACACCCACGCATCCACACACCCACGCATCCACACACCCATGCATCCACGCACCCACACACCCACGCACCCACACACCCACGCACCCACACACCCACGCACCCACACACCCACGCACCCACAGACCCACGCATCCACACACCCACACATCCACACACCCACGCATCCACACACCCATGCATCCACACATCCACTAACCCACGCACCCACTAACCCAGGCACCCACACACCCATGCACCCACACATCCACTAACCCACACACCCACGCATCCACACACATCCTCACACCCATGCACCCACTAACCCACGCACCCACGCACCCACGCATCCACTAACCCACGCATCCACACACCCACGCATCCACACACCCACACACCCATGCATCCACTAACCTACGCATCCACACACCCACGCATCCACACACCCACGCATCCACACACCCACACATCCACTAACCCACGCACCCACTAACCCATGCACCCACGCATCCACTAACCCACGCACCCACACATCCACGCACCCACACACCCACGCATCCACACACCCACGCACCCACTAACCCACGCACCCACTAACCACGCACCCACACATCCACTAACCCACACATCCACTAACCCACGCATCCACACACCCACACATCCACTAACCCACGCATCCACACACCCACACATCCACACACCCACACATCCACGCACCCACACATCCACTAACCCACGCATCCACTAACCCACGCACCCACACATCCACACATCCACTAACCCACACATCCACTAACCCACACATCCACTAACCCACACATCCACTAACCCACACATCCACTAACCCACACATCCACTAACCCACACATCCACACATCCACTAACCCACACATCCACTAACCCACACATCCACACATCCACTAACCCACACATCCACACATCCACTAACCCACACACCCACGCATTCACACACCCACAAAACCACTCACTCATTCAATCATTGATTGATTCATTCATTCATACGGTACTTACCTCGGGACGGAGCAGCACTGGAGGACGGGCGTTCCAGCGAGGAGAGGAGGCAGAGCGGCGGCTACACCGGCGGGATCGGACACGAGGATCGAGGAGCGGTGAGACCGAACACGGGGATCGGGGGGGGAGGAGTGGGAGGTCATCGGCATCCGCCCCCGCCCCTGCCACTGCCACTGTCCCCAGCAGCGCGGCGGCTGAAGCCGCAAACAGACCCGACATCGTGGGGGCCATCCAGAGGAGGGGGAGGCCAGAGGAGGGGTAGGTCATCGCGGCGGGTTAAGCCGCAATCAGGTCCCGGCATCGGGCGTGGGGGGCAGTGACAGGTGGGGGCCATCTTGAGAAGGGGAAGGCCTGAAGGAGGGGGAGGGCATCCGTCCCCAACGCCAGCAGCGCGGCGGGGGAAGCCGCACACAGGTCCCGGCTGTCACAGAGATCACAGCCGGGATCACAACATTGATTTCTATTGGTAGCTCATGCGTGCAACTGGCATGCAGTCGCAGCATGCCGCGACTGAAACTCGCTTTGCGAGTTCAATGCTTAAAATGCGCACCAGTGTGCCCGACATCATAGAAAATCACTTGTCCTTGTGCAATGCGAGTTTATCTCGCATTGCACTCGTGCGAGGCACTGGGATCATGTCGGATGATGTGCCTTCAGCCTAATTAGTAATAGTGAGTGCTCTCTAATATCAGCCTGCAAGTCTGTGCTCACTCACTGAGGCTGATTTTTTTTTTAAATCAGGCAAAATCAGGCTTTTGAGCCAAATCCTGATCCTTTCAAGATCCATTTTTTTGTCCATTCACTGTAATAGTGTCAGGAAGCAAGCTGAAGTAAGGGGTCTTTCACATCAGCAGTTCTCGCTGATGTGCGGCAGATCCGGCAGATTTACTGCTTCTGCTGGATCTGCCGCCTAATGGCCACACTTGTGTCACCGATCTGGCAAGCCCCATTCATTGTCTATGGGCTTACAATCGGGTGTTGCAAGTGCGGTTTTGCTGGATCTGGCAGATACGGCCGCGAAAAAAACGCTGCTAGAAGTGGTTTTTTTTGAGGCCGCAAGTGCCGGATCTGGCAAAATCACACTTGCCGCACCCGACCGCAAGCCCCATAGTGAATGAATGGGGCTTGCCAGATCGCCGCACGTGTGTTAGGCTGGAGATCTGACAGATGCAGTAAATCTGCTGGATCTGCAGTACACCAGCGTGAACCACTGATGTGAAAGGCCCCTTAGTTCAGCTTGCTTCCTGACAACATTAAAGTGAATGGACAAAAAACTGGATCCTGAAAGGATCAGGATTTGTCTCAAAAACCTGATTTTGCCTGATTTGAAAAAAAACGCAATTGTGAAACCAGCGACACTGGATGAGTGCAGCAGCGTGCTCCAAGTGTCAGTGTGGGTGCACATTGCGTGGCTGAAGGCTCGCTCTGATGCTCCAAGTGTCAGTGTGGGTGCACACATTGTGACTGCAGGCTCACTCTGACGCTTGCTACCTGTCTGCTCTTCGCTTCCCTTTGAACACCTTCAGTAAAGAGGAGGAGTGAATGAGCAGACTGCATGTCTATATCACTACGGCCTCTCCTTCTCACTGAAGCAATGGTTAGGTCACCTATTTTAATCTCATGATAACTTTGAAAATCTGAAGGTGTTAAAGAAATGCTCAATAGACTGAACCTGTGCGCAGCAAGTGCAAACAGTCATTATTTTAGTGTTTAATTAGCACTTTTTAAAGCGTTTTACGGGGCAGATCTGCCTTAAGGCCCTGTTACACAGTAACATATTGTTAACGATATTGCTTAAACATCACGGGTTTGGAGTCATTTAAGCAACTTTGTTACTGCTTTGTTGTGTGTGACACCGAGATTCAATTATGATAAATCATTGGATCGTTGATTGCCGATTTGAGAACATGTTCTCACATCAGACGATCCACGATCAGCCAACCTGCTGCATCGTTCTGTGTGACACCACGATAACGATGTCATTCACGACTTTGCCCATTCACATCAGTGAACAAGTATCGTTCGCTGGGTTGTGCAGACGATAGCTGCTCACTACATCGTTGGTGCGTTGTCCACGATATCTGCACGTGTGACAGCTCAACAACGATGTTAAAACGATGTCCTAACGACCGCGCGCCCATGAGATCGTTATTGATATCGATTCAACATTGCAGCATGTAACGGTACCTTTAAATAGATGTCAAGTGCACAGACTCAATGTGTGACGTCAGTAAGGGGCGCGACCACAAAAAGTGCCTAGGGCAGCATGAGGGCCAAATACAGCTCTGATAGTGGATTGTAGTTACCCTGTCAGTCAAAATGTCTGTGCCTTGATGCACATTTTGCACTCTGCTTTTTTAGAATCCATCATTTTACAATACCAGCATAATCAATGAGATGTCTTAAATCTTATGTACCCTTTACGTGTTTTCTCTCTCCATATCTAGAGCCCTGCTGCCTTCATGCCAAGATGCCACATGTCAATTTTTTCAGCATTTTTGCTCAATGGGTGAAAAAGTGAACCTGCTGCAAAAATGCTCATAAAAATTCAGATTTAAGGGAAATAAAATTCACATATTGTATGCAAGGTTTTTCCTATCACCTCTCTGGAAGGAAAAACAGATAAATAGATATCTTCTATGAATGCTACAGTATCAGAAAAAACCATAGCAGTTTCAAGATAGAAATGAATTTTAGAAAGTAGCTATATGAACACTGTCTCTATCCAACTTTGATTTTGCTATGCATAATAGAAAAGATAATATGGATCATTAGGTATTTTTCTTATTATGAGTAGAGACGAGCAGCACATGTATGGTCATGATCTTGAGTTTGCAGTTAAAAATGACATTTCTTTATAAATTGATTAATAGATGATGAGGTGGATAAAGTTAATGCTTAAATTTACATAGACATTTCACATCCAAGATATAACATATTCATTTGAAGTTAATAGTTTTAGAAAATTAAGAAAATTAATCATATTCCTTTAGTAAAGAAAGTCTTGGACATAATATCCTATCATAAGAATATAGAAATAATATTCATCTTGTCAGTAGTTTCATTGTGAAGTCTAAATAATTTCAGAATCTGAAAACTTCAGAGAGTTGCCAGACAAAAAGGAGACTCTTACAGGTTTTATCTTAGCCCAAGAAAATCCTTGCCATAAAGACAATGATGCAGATTTATTAATTCAATTAGGCCAGTAACTGCATTAAAAATGGAATTCATGTTCTAATTACATAGAGAATGATTTATCAACCCTTTCTTCGACTTTTCTTAATGTACTGGCATGGGGAAAAGTCTTAAACCTTGTGAATTGTCAGTATTAATAATTACACCCCGATCGATTGAGGTAGCTCCTGGGTCCCAATGTAAAATCTATGTAGTATCATTTATGGTGCAACTCTATTCATATTTGACAGATGGTCTCTTTGCACACATTTGGAATAACGTAAAGAGCAATGTCTCAAGCTCTGATTTGTATGCAGATTACGCACGCTACAACTAGAAGGGATCTAAGGAACTAACTGTATTTATCTTTATATACTTTTCTCATTATGGCATCAGTAGGACTTGGAAGCTTTGTATTATTTCTTTTTGATAAACAGTATATCCATAGAGCAATGGTCATCAACTTCCAACAGTTTATCATATCTTTTTTTTCTATCTGTAGACTCTAAACATACAGCAATCTTTAAAATCAGTTTACATTTTGTACCGAAAGCATATTAGTTATAAAAAAATGTGCTACCCAAGCAAAGTATGGAAACAGGTCAATTTCTCCTACTGCCCAGAGTGGTATAGAAAACTGTGCTGTTTTGCTAATGCAACCAATTAAATATAAAGCAGACTCATAGGTTTAAATCTAGAGTATTTATAAGAGCAAAATCAACTTCTCCCTACCTGTTACCATTCTTTTCAGGAGTTATTGAAAGGTAACTGTGCATCAACAGGAAAATGGTCCTGGCTAGGGATGGGCGAATCTACTCGCTAGGACTCGTTACTCGGCGAGTAGTAAGGGACTCGCAGGACTCGGTACTGTGCGAGTTTCCCAGTGATTACTCGCACGAGTCCAATGCAAATCAATATCAATCCTAGTTTTGTCAGAAACGCTGACAAAACTAGGATTGCCATTGTTTGCATTAGACTCGGCTACTGTGCCAGTGATAGCAGGGAAACTCGCTACTGTGCCAGTGATAGCAGGGAAACTCGCAAATAACTGCTGTTACATTGCGAGCCGAGTCCAGCTGTCTTCTCTGTGCAGCTCCAGGGTCCTAGAGCCCGCCTGCTCACAGAGATGATGTAGCAGTGCTGAGATTGTTCTCAGTCTGCTCATTCCCTGTGCATAGACATCTATATCTATGCACAGGGGATGTAGCAGAGAGGACATCGCGTTTTGGACTACGTCGGACGGAAGAGGATTTTTTTAATTAAAGATGGAGTCCCTAATGGCTTTTTTTTTAATTTCAAATAAAAAATTTTCTCTGTGTTGTGTTTTTTTAACCCTTTATTGGAGATTCTTAGTGGCTGGGTCAAACGTGGCCTGACATTAAGAATCTCGGGCTTAATACCAGCTTGTATAACAAAGCTGGTATTAACCCCTTTATTACCCAGCGTGCTACCGCCACCAGGGCCGCTGGAAGAGCGGGGTTCAGCGCCAGAGGATGGCGCTTCAATGAACGCGCCATCTTCTGGGGTGGCTGCGGGCTGCAATTTGCAGCGGGGGGTGCCCAGAAAGCTTGGGCATCCCTGCGCTGCGGACTCCAGCCCCCAGCTGCTTAGCTGTACCTGGCTAGACATAGAAATTGCGCGGAGCCCCACGCACTTTTTTTTTTACTATTTCATGAATTTCAGAGTCTCAGAGTCAGAGTCTCAGAGTCAGAGTCAGAATCTCAGAATTTCATGAAATAATTAAAAAAAAATGCGTGGGGCTCCGCGCAATTTCTATGTCTAGCCAGGTACAGCTAAGCAGCTGGGGGCTGGAATCCGCAGCGCAGGGATGCCCAAGCTTTCTGGGCACCCCCCGCTGCAAATTGCAGCCCGCAGCCGCCCCAGAAGATGGCGCGTTCATTGAAGCGCCATCCTCTGGCGCTGAACCCCGCTCTTCCAGCGGCCCTGGTAGCGGTGGCACGCTGGGTAATAAAGAGGTTAGGGCCAGCTTTGTATTATCGGCTGGCCCTAAGCCCGAAATTTATGGCGGTCACGCCAATATTAGACATGACCGCCATGAATTTCTATTAAATTGTTTAGAAAAAAACACAACACAAAGAAAATTTTTTATTAGAAATAAAAAAAAAAGCCATTAGGGACTCCATCTTTAATTAAAAAAATCCTCTTCCGTCCGACGCAGTCCAAAACACGATGTGCTCTCTGCTACATCCCCTGTGCATAGATATAGATGTCTATGCACAGGGAATGAGCAGACTGAGAACAATCTCAGCTCTGCTACATCATCTCTGTGCACAGACATTCATGTCTGTACACAGGGAATGAGCAGACTGAGAACAATCTCAGCTCTGCTACATCAGGCAGCAGGCGGGCTCTAGGACCCTGGAGCTGGCAGCCAGCACACAGAGCAGACAGGACTCTTATCTGTGCGAGTTTCCCAGCGATTACTTACAAAGTAAACGAGTCCAATGCAAATAAATGACAAAACTAGGATTGCTTCAGGCTGAAGCCTCCGAGACACATCTGCGATTTGTAAATCTCACACTACTCGCTATTACTCGCTTCCCCATTCATTAACATTGGACTCGCTAGACTCGCAACGAGTAGCGAGTCCTGTGCTCGGACTCGCTAGAGTCAAGCGATTCCGAGTAATTTGGGATTCGCCCATCACTAGTCCTGGCCTTGTAAAAGGACAAGGACAAAAAGGGGAGCAGAAGTAGGACAAGTGAGGAGAGTTCCTAGTAAAGCCTCTGTGCCTCAGTAAGGCCGGTTTCACATTTGCCTTGTCAACGCAGCGTTCCCAACGCAGCCAAACGCATGCGCACTGCGTTCCTATGTTTAGCATGGGAACACATGGTGCCTGCGTTTGGCTGCATTCAGTTGCAGTTGTGTTCGGATGCACATAATGTGTGCGCCCTCCTCTGCCCTTCGAACGCAGCCTGTTGCATTTTTTGTGCATTCACGGGAGCTTTTGTTTTCAGAAAGCGCCCAGAAACGCATAAAAAATGCATGGATCTCAATGGATCCACAGTGTCCTCCGCATGACAGCGCAGGAGAATGTTGCGGATCACATTGAAATCTCTCCCGGTGGTCGCCGCTGATCTCCGGAGATCAGCGGCGGCCACCAGGAGATCAGCCGGAGTAGCTGCTGATGTTCCAGGCACAGCCACCGCTAATCTTCCGGTGGTGTTGGCACGGGAGATTTGAAGAAACAGCTGATCTGATAGCTGATTAAATCTCCCGTGCTGACATCACCTCTTCGGTGTCGGCACAGGAGACTTAAACAGCTGTTAGATCAGCTGTTTTTTCAAATCTCCCATGCAAACACCATCAGGAGATCAGCGGCGGCTGGGAGGAGGAGATCTCTGCCACTGATCTCCACCTCCCGGCCGCCGCCAAGATCGCTGATTGGCTGGTTGGACACCATACTGATGTGAACGCATGCGGAGACTCTCCGCTGCATTCACATCAGTAAGGCAGCGTTTGCAATGTGTTTGCGTCTGCATGCCCTCCGCATGCAGACACAAACGCAAATGTGAAACCACCCTAAGCGCTGTGATGGGGAGGTAGAGTGCTGCCTAGGCAAATGACTGATTAGAGCATACAGTCCTGGCCTTTGTCTTCAGCTCTGCAGCTCCACACCAGAAAATCCTCCATACAAAGCCTAATTTGATAGCCAACTGGCATAAAATAATTGTCAGTACAGTTAGTAAAAAAGTCAACCTCGTCTGTAAGAAAAAATAATGTGTTCCTGTGCCTAATGCTGTTAAATGGTCTGTACTCAAATCAAGCCAGTGAGATGCTCAGGCAGGATTAAATGGAGTAACGAGTATAATAAAAGTCAATGGTTAGCTGAAGCATTTTTGTCTAAGAACCTAACAGAAGGGCTGGGGGGGGAGGAAAATTGCTGAAATGGATGAATAATGTATGTTGTACAAACCTGGATGCATCATTGATTCCCAGGTAGTTGCTTGAAACTAAATAAATAAATATTTTTTTTTAAATGTTGGTTGGTGGCTGGTATTATCAGACTGGGAAGGTCCAATTGTTATTGGACCCTTAAATACCAGCCCACAGGCATCCCAAAATTGGTGCATCCATTGGTGTCAATTCTGGCACTTTGCCCATTTATTCCCGATTTCCTTGGTTTGGTAGCAATTACCACAATTACCAGAGATTACTAATGGAGAGGTGTATCTCAAATACCCCGATCACTAACCCAGTTAGAAAAAGAAATAAAGACACAATAATATTCCCTACACTATTACTCATTCACCAAATTATTATCAAAAATATTTCCTTAAAGTTCTTCCATCGTACTCCACGATCCACAAATGCAGCTCTGGTGAATGTAAATACCAGTAGAGCATAGCTATTCACAGGTGCCAGGTAGTGACAATAACTCTAATCAGACCCACCTGGTCACGTTGAGTGCAGCATTGAACTCTGATGAGGGCTGTCATCAATACCCAGCGTCTGAGAATAACTGTACTTTACAGTTATTTACAGTTGCCAGAGCTATATTCAGAGATCATGAATATAGGGTAGGAGCGAACCTAAATTGTGTAGTTCAACCTAATGCTGGTGTCTCAAACTTGAACACAAACGTCTCAGGTAAATCCTTGTTCAAATTTGGCATTCGGAAGCCGCACAGTTTTTATATTATTTTTAATGGCTGGGGAAGGAAGGGAAATCACTGGAATGTTAGAAAATAGCACTCAATTAAATGGGAACAGTAAAAAACAGCTATTAACATTTGTTGGCTACTTACATCAACTTTCATTAGAATGGTGGCTCAACACTGTGGCTCAGATGTGAAGCTGTAGTACCAGGACATTATAATAGCTGTTTTATACTGTGCCCATTCATTTTAGCACTGTTTTATTAACATTTTACTGATTTTCCTGCCCTTTTCAGCCCTTATTAAAAAAAAAACAATAACATGGGTTGTCCCATGTGACTAGTAAGCAATATTTGTAAGGAATATTGCCATATTCCAGAGCTTCCATTTTGCATCGGAAAGCAATATTCTTACAAATAACCATTTTGCTCAGAGCAGTCATGTTGGCTCAGAAGCTTCTATATCTCACTCATAGGAGATAAGCCCCCCAGAAGAGGAACATGTCAATTAACTAGGAATAGCAAAGGGCCCTTCCTCACCTGTGATATGCTAATTACCCTGAGGAAGCACCCATTGTGGTCACTCAATGGCAGGTTGGAAGGAATGCCTTTCACTCACCCTAGACCGAACGGAGTCGGGAATAGAACGTTTAATATCTCATGAGCCGTGCTGTCTATAAACATAGCAAGCATAGATGTGCGATCTTGACATTCAGGCAGTTACTGCACATCATTTTACATACGTGTGTAGTGACGGAAAGGCACCTAAATGTGATATTGGCTAGTAAGATGCTCTCAGAAAAGTCGTGTTTCATATCCAGGTGAAGATCTATTATATAATCGCGAATCGGAAAAGCGCCCCTCCGCGCGCACTTTCCGATGTCGTCATGTGGATACGAATTTAACATTGGGCGCGAAGCGCCCAATGCTGCGCGAGCAATGGCCGCGAGGCCATTGCGAGCCGCTGGCCCAAAATCGATCCACAGGCTCGGCCATAACCTTAGCGATTTACCGCTCAGGTAGCGCGAGCAATGGCCGCGCCCCCCCCCCCATGTCCGCACAGGCCCCCCCCCCATGTCCGCACAGGCCCCCCCCCCCATGTCCGCACAGGCCCCCCCCCCATGTCCGCACAGGCCCCCCCCCCCCCCCCATGTCCGCACAGGCCCCCCCCCCATGTCCGCACAGCCCCCCCATGTCCGCACACCCACCCCAACCAAGCCACAGAAGCCCATAATACTGTAGTGTACACCGCTATAGTATACTACAGTCCCATGCCCATAAGCGCCATGGGACTGTAGTATACCATCGCGCTGTACACTACAGCCCCCTGCCGCGGCACCCCTACACGCTAAGCCCCGACCGCCCATACTACTGTAGTGTACACCGCTATAGTATACTACAGTCCCATGCCCATAAGCGCCATGGGACTGTAGTATACCATCGCGCTGTACACTACAGCCCCCTGCCGCTCTAAGCGCTTAGTGTACACCGCTATAGTATACTACAGTCCCATGCCATAAGCGCCATGGGACTGTAGTATACCATCGCGCTGTACACTACAGCCCCCTGCCGCCGCACCCCTACACGCTAAGCCCCGACCGCCCATACTATTGTAGTGTACACCGCTATAGTATACTACAGTCCCATGCCATAAGCGCCATGGGACTGTAGTATACCATCGCGCTGTACACTACCCCACCCACACGCTAAGCCCCGACCACCTAACCGACCCGCACATACTAAGCCCCGCCGATACCTCTAAGCCCCCGCCGGTCTACCCCTAAGCCACCGCCGCCCTTAAGCTCCTACCCCCTAAGCCCCGCAGCAGCCCCTACCCCCTAAGCCCCGTAGCATCCTAGGCCCCCGCCGATACCCCCTAAGCCATGCCGCCTACCCCCTAAGCCCCTACCCCCTAACCCCCGTAGCATCCTAGGCCCCGCCGATACCCCCTAAGTCTGCCGCACCCGTACACGCTAAGCCCCTACCCCCCGCAGTATCCTAAGCCCCCGCCGATACCCCCTAAGCCCCGCCGTCTACCCCCTGCCCCTATCGCTAAAGCCCTACACCCTAAGCTCCCAAAGTCCCCTAACCTAACGCCGCTCTCACCTAAGGCCCTACACCCGAAGCCCCCGCCGTCCCCTAACCTAACGTCCCCGTCTTTCACTTACATGCCTTCAAGTCATCTGATCGTCCGTCCGGCCAGGCGTCCTCTTCCTCCGGCCCCGGGGGTCTTCTCTCTTCCTTCCGCCATCTCCGCCTCTTCGTCCGGCCCCGGGGATCTTCTGTCTTCTTTTCGCAAACTTCCATCTCCGACGTCCTCTTCCTTCTCATTAACATAGAATGGACGAAAAATCCGCCATTCTACCTTAATGAGATCTGAGGCCCTCTTCTGATTGGTCGCTGTATACTGCCCTCAGCCAATCAGAAGAGCCCCTCATTTATTTATTATTTTTTAATTATTTTTAAATTATTTTTTTTATTATTTAATTTATTTATTTTTTTTAAGTCAGACTGAGACACAGTTCTCATTCAGGTCCGCCTTTTTTTTTTTTTTAAATTATTATTTTTATTTAATTATTTATTATTTTTTAATTTATTTATTTTATTCTTTTTTAATTATTTTTAAATCATTTTTTTTATTATTTAATTTATTTATTTTTTTTAAGTCAGACTGAGACACAGTTCTCATTCCGGTCCGCCTTTTTTTTTTTTTTAATTATTATTTTTATTTAATTATTTATTATTTTTTATTAATTTTTTTTATTATTTTTAAATTATTTTTAAATCATTATTTTTATTATTTAATTTATTTATTTTTTTACTTGCGACAGTGAGACACAGTTCTCATTCCGGTCCGCCTTTTTTTTTCCCATTGACATACATTAGCGGTGTGTCGGCGATTTTATGGCCGTCCACCTGGTTCTATTTCTCGGCCCTAAAATCGCGGACACACCGCTAATGCATCTCTATGGGCAGTCAGCTCGATTTCGGATTGAACGCCGACCAATCAGAATTCGAGCTGTGACTGCCCATAGAGATGCATTAGCGGTGTGTCCGCGATTTTAGGGCCGACACATAGAACCAGGTGGCCGGCCATAAAATCGCCGACACACCGCTAATGTATGTCAATGGGAAAAAAAAGGCGGACCGGAATGAGAACTGTGTCTCACTGTCGCAAGTAAAAAAATAAATAAATTAAATAATAAAAATAATGATTTAAAAATAATTAAAAAATAATAAAAAAAGTTAATAAAAAATAATAAATAATTAAATAAAAATAATAATTAAAAAAAAAAAAAGGCGGACCGGAATGAGAACTGTGTCTCAGTCTGACATAAAAAAATAAATAAATTAAATAATAAAAATAATGATTTAAAAATAATTAAAAATTAATAAAAAAAATTAATAAAAAATAATAAATAATTAAATAAAAATAATAATTAAAAAAAAAAAAAAGGCGGACCGGAATGAGAACTGTGTCTCAGTCTGACTTAAAAAAATAAATAAATTAAATAATAAAAATAATGATTTAAAAATAATTAAAAATTAATAAAAAAAAATAAATAAAAAATAATAAATAATTAAATAAAAATAATTTTTTTAAAGTCAGACTGAGACACAGTTCTCATTCCGGTCCGCCTTTTTTTTTTTTTTAATTATTATTTTAATTTAATTATTTATTATTTTTTATTTATTTTTTTTATTATTTTTAAATTATTTTTAAATCATTATTTTTATTATTTAATTTATTTATTTTTTTTAAGTCAGACTGAGACAAAGTTCTCATTCCGGTCCGCCTTTTTTTTTTTTAATTATTATTTTTATTTAATTATTTATTATATTTTATTAATTTTTTTTATTATTTTTAAATTATTTTTAAATCATTATTTTTATTATTTAATTTATTTATTTTTTTACTTGCGACAGTGAGACACAGTTCTCATTCCGGTCCGCCTTTTTTTTTCCCATTGACATACATTAGCGGTGTGTCGGCGATTTTATGGCCGTCCAGCTGGTTCTATTTATCGGCCCTAAAATCGCGGACACACCGCTAATGCATCTCTATGGGCAGTCTGCTTGATTTCGGATTGAACGCCGACCAATCAGAATTCGAGCTGTGACTGCCCATAGAGATGCATTAGCGGTGTGTCCGCGATTTTAGGGCCGACACATAGAACCAGGTGGCCGGCCATAAAATCGCCGAGACACCGCTAATGTATGTCAATGGGAAAAAAAAAGGCGGACCGGAATGAGAACTGTGTCTCACTGTCGCAAGTAAAAAAATAAATAAATTAAATAATAAAAATAATGATTTAAAAATAATTAAAAATTAATAAAAATAATAAATAAAAAATAATAAATAATTAAATAAAAATAATAATAAAAAAAACATAAAAAGGCGGACCACAATGAGAACTGTCTCTCAGTCTGAATTAAAAAAAAAAATAAATTAAATAATAAAAAAAATTATTTAAAAATAATTAAAAAATAATAAAAAAATAATTAAAAAATAATAAATAATTAAATAAAAATAATAATTAAACAAAAATAAAAAGGCGGACCAGAATGAGAACTGTGTCTCAGTCTGACTTAAAAAAAAAAAATAAATTAAATAATAAAAAAAATTATTTAAAAATAATTAAAAAATAATAAACAACAAAAAAAAAAAATAATAAATAATTAAATAAAAATAATAATTAAAAAAAAAAAAAAAAAAGGCGGACCTGAATGGAGACTCTTTGGGAAGAGTGTCCATTCAACGCCCAATCAGCACTCACGTTACGCCCCCCCGCCATTTTGTGCTTTCAAACGCCCAATCAGCACTCACTTTACGCCCCCCCCCGCCATTTTGTGGTTTCAAATTTCACAGCCCAGTTTATAAGGCGCGAAATTTGAAATCACAAATCATTTCGCCTACCCGCTACCTCGAAGACGGACTGCCGGATTCCGAGGCCGCAAGAAGACTCGCTTCTGGATTTACCGAAGCAAGCTTCAAGACGACCGCTACTACCCTACAGCTAAGATATCCTTTCAGAGCTAAAACCTTTCTTTATTTTCTTTTCTTTTACCTTTTCTACCGCTCCCCAGCCCACACACTACCACTACCGCCGCCGCTCCCCAGCCCTCACAGCACCGCTCCCGCCGCCGCCGCTGCTGCTCCCCAGCCCCGATTATGTCCGCACACCCGCCGCCGCCGCCGCCGCCATGTCCGCACACCCGCCGCCGCCATGTCCGCACACCCGCCGCCGCCATGTCCGCACACCCGCCGCCGCCATGTCCGCACACCCGCCGCCGCCATGTCCGCACACCCGCCGCCGCCATGTCCGCACACCCGCCTCCGCCATGTCCGCACACCCGCCGCCGCCATGTCCGCACACCCGCCGCCGCCATGTCCGCATACCCGCCGCCATGTCCGCACACCCGCCGCCATGTCCGCACACCCGCCGCCATGTCCGCACACCCTCCGCCATGTCCGCACACCCGCCGCCGCCATGTCCGCACACCCGCCGCCATGTCCGCACACCCGCCGCCGCCGCCATGTCCGCACACCCGCCGCCGCCGCCATGTCCGCACACCCGCTCCCGCCGCTGTCCCCTGCCCCTCTCGCTAAAGCCCTAAACCCTAACCCCCCCCGCCGTCCCCTAACCTAACGCCGCTGTCACCTAAGGCCCTACACCCGAAGCCCCCACCGTCCCCTAACCTAACGCCGCTGTCACCTAAGGCCCTACACCCGAAGCCCCCGCCGTCCCCTAACCTAACGCCGCTGTCACCTAAGGCCCTACACCCGAAGCCCCCGCCGTCCCCTAACCTAACGCCGCTGTCACCTAAGGCCCTACACCCGAAGTCCCCGCCGTCCCCTAACCTAACGTCCCCGTCGATCACTTACATGCCTTCAAGTCATCTGATCGTCCGTCCGGCCAGGCGTCCTCTTCCTCCGGCCCCGGGGGTCTTCTCTCTTCTTTCCGCCATCTCCGCCTCTTCGTCCGGCCCGGGGATCTTCTGTCTTCTTTTCGCTAACTTCCACCTCCGACGTCCTCTTCCTCTTCTGATTGGTCGCTGTATACTGCCCTCAGCCAATCAGAAGAGCCCCTCTTTTTTTATTATTTTTAAATTATTTTTAAATCATTTTTTTTTATTATTTAATTTATTTATTTTTTTAAAGTCAGACTGAGACACAGTTCTCATTCCGGTCCGCCTTTTTTTTTTTTTTTTAATTATTATTTTTATTTAATTATTTATTATTTTTTATTAATTTTTTTTATTATTTTTTAATTATTTTTAAATCATTATTTTTATTATTTAATTTATTTATTTTTTTACTTGCGACAGTGAGACACAGTTCTCATTCCGGTCCGCCTTTTTTTTTCCCATTGACATACATTAGCGGTGTGTCGGCGATTTTATGGCCGCCCACCTGGTTCTATTTCTCGGCCTTAACATCGCGGACACACCGCTAATGCATCTCTATGGGCAGTCAGCCCGATTTCGGATTGAACGCCGACCAATCAGAATTCGAGCTGACTGCCCATAGACATGCATTAGCGGTGTGTCTGCGATTTTAGGGCCGACGAATAGAACCAGGTGGCCGGCCATAAAATCGCCGACACACCGGTAATGTATGTCAATGGGAAAAAAAAGGCGGACCGCAATGAGAACTGTGTCTCACTCGCAAGTAAAAAAATAAATAAATTAAATAATAAAAATAATGATTTAAAAATAATTAAAAAATAATAAAAAAAATTAATAAAAAATAATAAATAATTAAATAAAAATAATAATTAAAAAAAAAAAAAATTTTTAAATAAAAAAATAATTTAATAATACAAAAAAAATTTAAAAATTAAAAAAAAAAAATTACAAAAATAATTAAAAAAAAAAAAATACTAATATTACTGTTAATAATAATGCTATTAATCCTAATATGTATGCTATTAATGGTAATATTTATGCTATTAATGGTAATAATTATGCTATTAATGGTAATAATTATGCTATTAATAATAATTATGCTATTAATGTTAATAATTATGCTATTAATGCTAATAATTATGCTATTAATGGTAATTATGCTATTAATGGTAATAATTATGCTATTAATGGTAATAATTATGCTATTAATGCCAATAATTATGGTATTAATGCCAATAATTATGGTATTAATGCTAATTATGGTATTAATGCTAATTATGCTATTAATGGTAATAATTATGGTATTTATGGTAATAATTATGGTATTAATGCTAATAATTATGCTATTAATGCTAATAATTATGCTATTAATGCTAATAATAATGCTATTGCTAATATTATTGTTATTGATGATGCTATTGATGATGCTATTGATGATGCTATTGATGATGGTTTTGATGATGGTTTTGATGATGCTATTGATGATGCTATTGATGATGGTTTTGATGATGGTTTTGATGATGGTTTTGATATTTATGGTATTGGTATTATGTATGCACATAATAATTATGCTATTAATGTTAATAATTATGCTATTAATGCTAATAATTATGCTATTAATGGTAATTATCCTATTAATGCTAATAATTATGGTATTAATGCTAATAATTATGGTATTAATGCTAATAATTATGCTATTAATGGTAATATTTATGCTATTAATGCTAATAATTATGCTATTAATGGTAATAATTATGCTATTAATGGTAATAATTATGCTATTAATGCCAATAATTATGGTATTAATGCCAATAATTATGGTATTAATGCTAATAATTATGGTATTAATGCTAATAATTATGCTATTAATGCTAATTATGGTATTAATGCTAATTATGCTATTAATGGTAATAATTATGTTATTTATGGTAATAATTATGGTATTAATGCTAATAATTATGCTATTAATGCTAATAATTATGGTATTAATGCTAATAATTATGCTATTAATGCTAATAATAATGCTATTGCTAATATTATTGTTATTGATGATGCTATTGATGATGCTATTGATGATGGTTTTGATGATGGTTTTGATGATGCTATTGATGATGCTATTGATGATGGTTTTGATGATGGTTTTGATGATGGTTTTGATGATGGTTTTGATATTTATGGTATTGGTATTATGTATGCACATAATAATTATGCTATTAATGTTAATAATTATGCTATTAATGCTAATAATTATGCTATTAATGGTAATTATCCTATTAATGCTAATAATTATGGTATTAATGCTAATAATTATGCTATTAATGGTAATATTTATGCTATTAATGCTAATAATTATGCTATTAATGGTAATAATTATGCTATTAATGGTAATAATTATGCTATTAATGCCAATAATTATGGTATTAATGCTAATAATTATGGTATTAATGCTAATTATGGTATTAATGCTAATTATGCTATTAATGGTAATAATTATGGTATTTATGGTAATAATTATGGTATTAATGCTAATAATTATGCTATTAATGCTAATAATTATGGTATTAATGCTAATAATTATGCTATTAATGCTAATAATTATGCTATTAATGCTAATAATAATGCTATTGCTAATATTATTGTTATTGATGATGCTATTGATGATGGTTTTGATGATGGTTTTGATGATGCTATTGATGATGCTATTGATGATGGTTTTGATGATGGTTTTTGATGATGGTTTTGATGATGGTTTTGATGATGGTTTTGATATTTATGGTATTGGTATTATGTATGCACATAATAATTATGCTATAAAAGCTAATAATAATGCTATTGCTAATATTATTGTTATTGATGATGCTATTGATGATGCTATTGATGATGGTTTTGATGATGGTTTTGATGATGGTTTTGATGATGGTTTTGATGATGGTTTTGATATTTATGGTATTGGTATTATGTATGCACATAATAATTATGCTATTAATGTTAATAATTATGCTATTAATGCTAATAATTATGCTATTAATGGTAATTATGCTATTAATGCTAATAATTATGGTATTAATGCTAATAATTATGGTATTAATGCTAATAATTATGCTATTAATGGTAATATTTATGCTATTAATGCTAATAATTATGCTATTAATGGTAATAATTATGCTATTAATGGTAATAATTATGGTATTAATGCTAATAATTATGGTATTAATGCTAATTATGGTATTAATGGTATTAATTATGGTATTTATGGTAATAATTATGGTATTAATGCTAATAATTATGCTATTAATGCTAATAATTATGGTATTAATGCTAATAATTATGCTATTAATGCTAATAATAATGCTATTGCTAATATTATTGTTATTGATGATGCTATTGATGATGCTATTGATGATGCTATTGATGATGGTTTTGATGATGGTTTTGATGATGCTATTGATGATGCTATTGATGATGGTTTTGATGATGGTTTTGATGATGGTTTTGATGATGGTTTTGATATTTATGGTATTGGTATTATGTATGCACATAATAATTATGCTATTAATGTTAATAATTATGCTATTAATGCTAATAATTATGGTATTAATGCTAATAATTATGCTATTAATGCTAATAATTATGGTATTAATGCTAATTATGCTATTAATGCTAATAATTATGGTATTAATGCTAATAATTATGCTATTAATGGTAATAATTATGGTATTAATGCTAATAATTATGCTATTAATGCTAATAATTATGGTATTAATGCCAATAATTATGCTATTAATGCTAATAATTATGGTATTAATGCTAATATTTATGGTATTAATGCAAATAATTATGGTATTAATGCTAATAATTATGCTATTAATGCTTATAATTATGCTTTTAATGCTAATAATAATGCTATTGCTAATATTATTGTTATTGATGATGCTATTGATGATGGTTTTGATGATGGTTTTGATGATGGTTTTGATGATGGTTTTGATATTTATGGTATTGGTATTATGTATGCACATAATAATTATGCTATTAATGTTAATAATTATGCTATTAATGCTAATAATTATGCTATTAATGCTAATAATTATGGTATTAATGATAATAATTATGCTATTAATGCTAATAATTATGCTATTAATGCTAATATCTATGGTATTAATGCAAATAATTATACTATTAATGGTAATAATTATGCTATTAATGCTAATAATTATGCTATTAATGCTAATAATTATGGTATTAATGCTAATAATTATGCTATTAATGGTAATATTTATGCTATTAATGCCAATAATTATGCTATTAATGCTAATAATAATGCTATTGCTAATATTATTGTTATTGATGATGCTATTGATGATGCTATTGATGATGCTATTGATGATGCTATTGATTATGCTATTGATGATGGTTTTGATGATGGTTTTGATATTTATGGTATTGGTATTATGTATGCACATTCAATGTCCTTAAGTATTCAGTGACCTCTTACTATTATTGATATGAATGAGAAACATGTTTATATATTTGTAATACGTTGTAGGGTAAATTAAAGGACATACAAAACATGATATTTAAATATGTTCATTGTCTATCTGGAACTTATTATTTTCCTTAATAATTATTCTATACTTTTCAAGAATTCTTTTCTCCCAAAAAGCTTTTGTAAAAGCTCTTGCGTACCTATACATCTCCAAGCATAGTATTACCTTTGTATGTTCTAACATGACTTCAAAGGATACTAGCAAGGATGTTGGCGGGTACAAAGCCGCATGGATGCGTAAGACACGTGCTAAAGAAACTGAAGAAGAGCGACAATGTCGTTTGGATAAGTCTAAAGCTGAGTATAAGCAACGCATTGCAACGGAGTCGCTGGAACAAAAACAACTACGGTTGGCCAAAAATGCTCAGAAGCTACATCAACGGCGTCAAAAAAAAAAGCGACACCACCAGTACATCACTCTGCTGATCAGACAGTAACATCCTCAGTACAACAGTCTGCTGATCAAACTACAAGTTCACCTGTACAATACTCTGCTGATGTAACTCAGTGTGCTGATCAAACAGTAACCTCATCAGTACTACAGTCTGCTGATCCAACTGTAAGCTCACCAGTACTACAGTTTGCTCTAGCTCTTTCTAGCAGTTCACCAGATGAAAGGAGCACAATTCCTCAAGTTTCATCACCGCGCAAAGCAACAGCAAAGCGTAAACATTGTGCTGAGGAGACGTCACGCACAAAACGTTTTCGCCTTGAACAACAACAAACTCCTTTGGAGGCACAAATTGCTCAGGAGTCTTCACTATCCAAACAGAGCCGCTTACGTAAAAGTGGTGCCTCCCGTCGTCAACACCGCAAAAAGACGTCTTCTACTGTTACACAAGTGGATCCTGACTCTTTTACTGCTTTATTACTTCAACGTCTCATCTATGTCGGTTTGCAGAAAGAAAATCGTATTTACCTACCTACACCTCCCTCTTCATATCCACCTGGATTTACAGATAGTGATTTTGGCATTGTGGAACATACCTGTGGCTCTATGATATTCATATGTAAGCATTGTGAAGCTCGACATTTCATGGATGAGATGCCATCGGATAAACAGTATACTCTCTGTTGTCACAAGGGGAAGGTCAAGGTTCCGTTACCTCAGTATCCAGAGATGTTGGAATGTATTCTTAAAGGTCAGAGTCCATACAGTCGGAATATGATGGATAACATCAGAAGTATTAATAGTTCATTTGGTTTTGCTTCTATGGGTGCAAGTATTGCTCCCCCACCTGGACATGGCCCTTATTGCTTCCGGATTCATGGCCAAATGTATCACCGTACTGGAACACTACATCCTGCTCCAGATCAAGCTCCTGCTTATGTCCAACTCTACATTTTAGATACTGCCACTGCTAATGACCAACGTTTACAGTGTGATGAAAATAAGAAATGTCATCCTAAATTGATGCGGCTCATTGCTAACTTATTAGATCGCATTAATCCTTTTGTTTCCGCATACAAAATGTTACGTTTTGTTGAACAAGAGGAACAGGAGAAGGCAATTGAAAATGGTACTGTCATGCCTAATATCATCATGGCTCTTAAACAGGATCGAGAACAAGACCCAAGACGTTATAATAAGCCAATTGTTAATGAAGTTGCTGTGGTCTTTGAAAATGCTGATGGAGAGCCGCCTTTCAATAGAGACATTTTAATTCATCTGAAATCTGACCCAAACAATCCTTTAGCTCCAAAACACAGCAAGTTAGTATTCTCCACAGTAATTTGGATGCTTTACTGTATCCGTTATTTTTTCCGCATGGTGAACAAGGCTGGCATGAGGGACTGAAGCATCAAGGTGAAAATCCACGGAGAATTACACAATTGCAGTATTACTGTTATTTGCTATCTGTACGTCCTGGGTTCAATCCTATTTTAAATGGTGGAAAACTAACGCAACAGTATTTAGTAGATGCGTATATAAAAATTGAGGCTAATCGCTTAAATTTTATACGTCAACATCAAAAAGACTTAAAAGTGGAAGACTATTGCGTACTACAGGAACATCTGCAAAGAAAATCTTTTGAAAAAGGAATTCCTATTGGCAAGACGGTCATTTTACCATCGTCATTTGAAGGCAGTCCCAGAAACATGCAGCAGAGGTATCAAGATGCCATGGCTATTGTTACAAAATTTGGACGGCCAGATCTTTTTATAACAATGACCTGTAATCCCAAATGGAGCGAGATTATCCACAATTTAGAACCATGGCAGAGGGTGGAACACAGACCGGATTTAGTCGCCCGTGTCTTCAAAATAAAATTAGAAGCCCTATTAAAAGATATAAACAGTGGATTATTTGGCAAGATTTGTGCAATGATTCATGTAATAGAATTCCAAAAGCGAGGACTACCACATGCTCACATTTTGGTTATTCTGGATAGCAATTCCAAATTACGCACTGAGGTAGATGTCGATCATACTGTTTGGGCAGAAATTCCTGACCCATCCGAGTATCCTGTGCTCCATCAAATTGTGATGCAACATATGATTCATGGACCCTGTGGACAATTGAACCCCAATTCTCCATGTATGGATATTGGAAAGTGTAAAAAAGGATTCCCAAAAGATTTCCAACCAAAAACTGTAATAGCACACGATGCCTACCCAACTTATCAACGCAATGCAGGACCTTCATTTACACAACGTTCTCACATGGTTGATAATTCTTGGGTTGTTCCCTATAACCCTTTCTTACTATTAAAGTATAAGTGTCATATAAATGTGGAAATCTGTGCATCCATTCAAAGTGTCAAGTATCTATTCAAATATGTTTACAAAGGGCATGATAAAGCCAATCTGGAAATTTCTCAAACAAACATACAACATGATGAACCTCACCAATTTATGGACTCAAGATACGTCAGTACACCGGAGGCGGCTTGGAGAATTTTTGCCTATCCAATGCATAAACAATCACACAGCATTGTTCGCCTTGCCGTACATCTGCCACAATCACAACCCCTTTATTTTCATGAAGATGCTTCTGTTGAGAACATTGCTGCCATGACACATAAAAAATCAACTCTTATGGCCTACTTTGAACTGAATGAGAATGACCCACGTGCTCATGAATACTTCTACCGCCAAATTCCTGAGCACTATGTCTGGAAAGCTGGTGCATGGGAAATTAGGCAGAAACGTGGAACAACAGTCATTGGAAGAATGTATACGGTCAGTATGAAAGATGAAGAACGCTACTATTTACGGTTGTTGTTACTACATGTAAAAGGAGCAACAAGTTTTGAGCACATTAAGACCGTTAATGAAGTCGAGTACCCAACTTTTAAACAGGCAGCAATAGCCCTTGGATTACTTTTGGATGACAGTGTTTGGCGAAATACCTTACTGGATGGCTGTGTTCTAAACATGCCTGCACAGCTTCGGGATATGTTTGCTTACATATGTATCTTTGGTCCTCCTGCTCATCCATTGGAGTTGTGGCAAGAATTTAAAAAAGATTTTATTGAAGACTACTGCCGTGCATATCACCCTAACAATGAGGACTGTGAGCATTGTGAAGGCTATGCAATGACAGATGTTCAAAATGTGTTAAAATTTCATGGCAAAAGCTTTACGGATTTTAATCTACCACGCCCCAAAAGAAAACAACAACTACAACCACAATACGACAAAGAGGAGGAGTTTAGAAGAGCCCAAGAAATGAAAGAAACTTTAAATCAACAACAACTTCTGGCCTATAATGCCATAAATGAAGCATTACAGGATACAAGTCAGCAAGCTAAGTGCTTTTTCATTGATGGCCCAGGTGGCAGTGGGAAAACATATTTGTATGATTTGTTAATTCGTCAAATAAGAGGAGAAGGAGAAACTGTGTCACCTGCTGCCAGTACTGGGATTGCAGCCAACTTATTGGAAGGAGGAAGAACCATCCATTCACTTTACGGGATACCTATTCCAATCAATGAAACGTCTGTGTCAAGAATCAAAAATGATACTGATGCTGCACACCATTTGAAGAGTACTAAACTTTTCATTATTGATGAATCCACTATGCTATCCAAATTCGCACTGCATGTCATTGACCAACTATTAAAGGATGTTATGACCAAAGATATCTCGAAGAAAAATAAAACACCCTTTGGAGGGAAAGTCATTGTTCTGGGAGGAGACTTTCGTCAGTGTCTTCCTATTATTCCTCATGGAACACGAACTGATATCGTAGAGAGCTGCATTAAATATTCCAGACAATGGCAGATTTTCACTCAATTGCCGCTACTTGACAACATGCGCTCTGTTGATCCAGAATACAGCAATTGGATACTTCAGCTGGGAAATGGACAATTGACCAATTCTTATAACCTTGGAGATGATGTTATAGAAATCCCTGAAGATATGATTTGCACAGGTTCACTAATATTTGACATTTTTGGTGAAAACATTGTAATTGATGTCAATGACAATGAAAGCATTCATACAGCAGCATCACATGCCATTCTTTGCCCCAAAAATGATGATGTGGATCAGGTCAACTCTAAGATCATGGATTGCATTGCTGGAGAGTATACAGAATACATTAGTGATGATTCCATTGATCCGGACGAGACAGAGGACCCAGAGCAATACCCTGTTGAGTTTTTAAATTCACTTACACCCACGGGGATGCCATCTCATCGTCTGAAATTAAAAATTGGCACCATTGTAATGCTTTTGAGGAACTTCAACAGCAGAAAAGGTCTTTGCAATGGGACTCGCTTAATTGTCACCGGTTTGTTTGCCAACATGATTCGAGCAAGAGTCATTACTGGGTCTGCTGGAGGAAATGTGGTTTTCATTCCCAGGATTGATTTGTGCCCATCAGAAACCGGCTTGCCTTTTAAGTTAAGACGTCGCCAATTTCCTCTGAAGCCAGCGTTTGCCATGACAATAAACAAATCCCAAGGACAAACACTTGAGAAAGTAGGCATTTTTTTGCCAGAACCTGTTTTTGGACATGGACAATTGTATGTGGCTTTTTCAAGAGTGAGAAGACGATCCAATGTAAAAGTGAAAGTGGTGGACACTCCAATCCAAGGAAAATTGCTGCCTAACAGTGACAAAGTTTTTACCAAAAATATTGTCTACAAGAATATTTTGCACTGAACTCTTCCCTATGACTATTCTTCTGTTTATTTATGTTTTGAAAAAAAAAAAAAAAAAAAAAAAAAAAAATTTACTGTTTTACATTTTATTCTTTTATATACTGATTTCTACTATATTTTTGTGAACACACATTTAAAATAATATGAGAGATGTGTATCATCCACATTTCTACAGTGGGTGATAGAAACCACTATTTCAAGCTCCAGCACTATATGTGCTGAGAGATTTCATTGTCACTCTTTACAGGGAGAGGTTTTTGTGAACAGCTAAGAGACGGGTGGGATGGCTGTTCACACACATCTCATTAGCAAGGTGTGTTCCACATGTTTAGATAGATAGGGACAAACATAAATTATTAATTAGATTCTACCACACCATTTTTCTTAGATTTTTTCACTTTGTTGAGGAATATACTAAATGATAATAATTGATCATGAAGGACTCACCAACAACATACTTGCTGTAATTTTCATAATTGCATATATGTAATTTGTACTTAACTTGCGGTTTGTGCAGACAACATAGTTGCAGCAGTGTCATCCACATCAACTGCAGTCACCTGTGGTTAGTTAGTCGATGCATCTTATGCACCTGCTGAAGCTACGTTAACTCCATTTACCGTAGGTTAACTACAAGTTTTTTTGTTATTGCATGGATATTGCTGCAAGTCTGTAGCTGGTAACTCCTTCTGTATCAATTTACAAAATTTTATTATTTACATCACAATCCTCAAAAAATCTAAGAAAAATTCAGGTATAAAAAATATCTAAATTATATCAATTTGGATTTAGTTAGATTAGGACTCACCAGGCGTAAGGGCATCTTGACGCGATTGGTGGGCTGACACAAACTGGCTGATACACCTATTACTGTTATTAATTCATCAATTTTAATGATTGATGCATTAAGAAGTATTGCTACTTTGTGTTCTAAGACCCTTAACAACATAATTATTCAATTTTCCTTATATGATATCAACAATACAAATATATGTAGTTGCTGTAAAGATATTATTGGAATAATTGGATTATTATTTAAAAATCTTTAAAAAAAACAATAAACATATTCTAGACAACCGATGCCTTTGCATTAGTCTAACAGCTATAATAACTACTATAATCAAATTAACGTACGTTCTAGAATCCCGATGCATTTGCATCGGGCTCACAGCTAGTAAAATCATAACTGAAAATATGAGAGCATTGTCTTTCGCCTGTGATGCTCACAGACAAAGATATGACAGATAATAAGTTTTTTATAGCTATATCTCCACTCCGAGAGTTGGGAGTTATGAGACATTCCAATGGGTGTGAGATGGGAGGGCCTCTTACAGTATAAAAAATAGCCCATCTCTTCCCATCTTTGTATTTCTTCTGAAGATGCATTATCATTCCACTAAAGCCAGAGAATACCCCATGAACAGATTGGCATCATGCCACCCTTGTGGTTCCATCAGCATTAAGGTAACTGACTACATCTCTCTGTAATTCTGTGTGTATTCCATTTATCATCTATTTGCATAAACTGACTGTAACATTTGTAAAATCCTAATAATAACTGTAGATTAGTGATGGGCGAATCCTAAATTACTCGGAATCGCTTGACTCTAGCGAGTCCGAGCCCAGGACTCGCTACTCGTTGCGAGTCTAGCGAGTCCAATGTTAATGAATGGGGAAGCGAGTAATAGCGAGTAGTGTGCGATTTACAAATCACAGATGTGTCTCGGAAGCTTCAGCCTGAAGCAATCCTAGTTTTGCCATTGATTTGCATTGGACTCGTTTACTGTGCAAGTAATCGCTGGGAAACTCGCACAGATAAGAGTCCTGTCTGCTCTGTGTGCTGGCTGCCGCAGCTCCAGGGTCCTAGAGCCCGCCTGCTGCCTGATGTAGCAGAGCTGAGATTGTTCTCAGTCTGCTCATTCCCTGTGCATAGACATCTATATCTATGCACAGGGATGAGCAGAGAGGACATCGCGTTTCGGACTGCGTCGGACGGAAGAGGATTTTTTTAATTAAAGATGGAGTCCCTAATGGCTTTTTTTTTTATTTCTAATAAAAAATTTTCTCTGTGTTGTGTTTTTTTTAAAACAATTTAATAGAAATTCATGGCGGTCATGTCTAATATTGGCGTGACTGCCATAAATTTCGGGCTTAGGGACAGCTGATAATACAAAACTGACCCTAACCTCTTTATTACCCAGCGTGCCACCGCCACCAGGGCCGCTGGAAGAGCGGGGTTCAGCGCCAGAGGATGGCGCTTCAATGAACGCGCCATCTTCTGGGGCGGCTGCGGGCTGCAATTTGTAGCGGGGGGTGCCCAGAAAGCTTGGGCATCCCTGCACTGCAGATTCCAGCCCCCAGCTGCTTAGCTGTACCTGGCTAGACATAGAAATTGCGCGGAGCCCCACGCATTTTTTTTTAATTATTTCATGAAATTCATGAAATAATAAAAAAAAAGGGCTCCCTTATATTCTTGTGTCTGGCCAGGTACAAATAGGCACCTGGGGGTTGGGGGCAGCCCGTCGCTGCCTGCTGGATCCGGCTGGTTCCAGAAATACGGCGAAGCCCATGTAATTTTTTTTCTGAAAAATCAATAAAACAATCCTAAAAAAGGGACTGCATCTTTATTAACCCCTCGCCCATGGTCCAGGGGTTAATAAAGATGCAGTCCCTTTTATTTACATTGTTTTATGGATTTTTCAGAAAAAAATTTCACCTAGGCTTCGCTGTATTTCTGGAACCAGCCGGATCCAGCAGGCAGCGACGGGCTGCCCCCAACCCCCAGGTGCCTATTTGTACCTGGCCGGCCACAAGAATATAGGAGAGCCCTTTTTTTTTTTGATTATTTCATGAATTTCATGAAATAATAAAAAAAAATGCGTGGGGCTCCGCGCAATTTCTATGTCTAGCCAGGTACAGCTAAGCAGCTGGGGGCTGGAATCCGCAGCGCAGGGATGCCCAAGCTTTCTGGGCACCCCCCGCTGCAAATTGCAGCCCGCAGCGCCCCAGAAGATGGCGCGTTCATTGAAGCCCCATCCTCTGGCGCTGAACCCCGCTCTTCCAGCGGCCCTGGTGGCGGTGGCACGCTGGGTAATAAAGGGGTTAATACCAGCTTTGTTATACAAGCTGGTATTAAGCCCGAGATTCTTAATGTCAGGCCACGTTTGACCCAGCCACTAAGAATCTCCAATAAAGGGTTAAAAAAACACAACACAGAGAAAAAATTTTATTTGAAATAAAAAAAAAAAGCCATTAGGGACTCCATCTTTAATTAAAAAAATCCTCTTCTGTCCGACGCAGTCCAAAACGCGATGTCCTCTCTGCTACATCCCCTGTGCATAGATATAGATGTCTATGCACAGGGAATGAGCAGACTGAGAACAATCTCAGCACTGCTACATCATCTCTGTGAGCAGGCGGGCTCTAGGACCCTGGAGCTGCGGCAGCCTGCACAGAGAAGACAGCTGGACTCGGCTCGCAAAGTAACAGCAGTTACTGTGCGAGTTTCCCTGCTATCACTGGCACAGTAGCCGAGTCTAATGCAAGACAATGGCAATCCTAGTTTTGTCAGCGTTTGCCATTGATTTGCATTGGACTCGTGCGAGTAAACGCTGGGAAACTCGCAGAATACCGAGTCCTGCGAGTCCCTTACTACTCGCCGAGTAACGAGTCCTAGCGAGTAGATTCACCCATCCCTACTGTAGATATTAATTCTAGTGTACCAATAGGGTGATTAAATATAAAAATTTAACCTTGAGTTGCTCTTTTCATCTTGATCACGCATGACCACATCCGTAAGCTCATTTAACGCTACCTGGGTTGGTTTCTGACCCAATATAAGCCCAATCATGGACTGGACTTATATTAAACAAGAGACTGGTGGCAGCTGTTAAGTGCTTGGGGTTATTCAGGGCCTTTATCAGTGACAGGGTGGAGGTTACTATATGTGCTCCTGGTCGCGGATCAGAAGGAATATACCACACTCACTGAGGTGCCTTAAAAAACAGCGCTGACAGGGCAACTGAGGCTCTCCTTTTATCCACAGGCAGTACTCTGACTGACCTGAGTTTTAGGGGAGACGCTGTGGAGCTGCCAGGTTCGGTGGCCGATTCACCACAAGTGGTGGCAGCAGTGGGATCAAGAAAATATTGTGTGGGACCTCAGCTCTCTAACACTAAGGACTGTTGGCAGTAGCTTTTGTTGTCGGGTCCTAAGATCAACTCAACACTAGACGATCAGAGTGCAAATACAAAAGTGTGTGGTTGCATCAGTTTGCAGCTGTGTGTCAGTGACCAGGGGTGCTAGGCTGGCCCAGGGTACCAGGAGCCAAATGCTGCAGAGGACACTTGCTGTGGCCGATATGGAAAAGGTGGTCGAGAACAATATTGATCTAGGCGAGGAGGAACCAATGCACAGGTCTCCAGTCAATCTTCAGTGGTCAACTCTCTAGGGGGGCGAGCGCTCCCTGTCCTCAGCCCTGCAGTGGGCAGATCACCACTCGCTTGTTCCCCTAGCCTTTGGGCTCGGATGCCCTTCTTCAAGTTGCCCTGGCTTGTCTTGAAGCTGGAGACCAGGTGCCTACGAGAACCTCCTGGCAGCTGCAGAGAGACGTGCTTCAACGTCTGGAGGCAGGCGGAAACCTGGATTCTTTTCTGCTGGCCTTTGAGCAGACCTGCAAGCAGTGCCACCTGGGCCCAAACCAGTGGACCCAGTACCTGACCTCCCGTTTGAGGGGGGAGTCCATAGGAGCCTTGGGACACTTACCTGCCGGGGAGTTGCAGGATTATAAGAGCATCAAGTGGACCCTGATCCGTCAGTTCAACCTCACCCCGGAGTCTTACAGCAAGAAGTTCCGGAGCTTGCAGAGGGGTCCAAAGGATACCTGGACCGACCAAATGCATGCCTTACTGAGAGCAGCTGACCACTGGATGAAAGGTTTGGAGCGCAGCACAGCTCAGGAGATCCAGGAGTTGTTTGTGATAGAGCAATTCCTGTGGAACTGTCCTGAGGACTTCCAAGAGTTCTTTCATGACTGAAAACCGAAAGGGGCCTGTGAGACAGCGGTCCTGACAGATGAGTACACCAACAACCGTGTACCTGAGACCAGGAAGATCAGCAGCAGCACCAGGAGAGGGGGTAAGACCATCCCTGCACCAGTGACCCCTCACCCCAGAATGCAGGGGGCAGCCTCTCTATCCCCCCCCTGTTCCCCTCTCCAGGGTGGCAGCAGAACCACAAAGGTGTCATCTCTGCAATGAACCAGGACACTTTAAGTCCATATGTCCCAAGCGCCAATGGGCCCCGTCCCTGACTCAGCAACCGGCCACTGTTTTGTGTGTGGGTGGGGGTGTTGGTAGGTCCCTTGACAATTTCCAACCCGTCACCATAGGCTGCTCAGTGGCCATGGGACTGTGGGACACCAGCGCTGAATGAACTTTGGTGCGACCCGAAATGGTCTCCCCCCAGGACTTGATCCCCGGAAAGTCCCTTTGCTGTCTTCGAAATTGGAGGCATGGAACCTACACTGCCTATTGCCAGGGTTTATCTGGACTGGTGTGCGGGGAGGGGAGTGAGGGAGATTAGGGTGTCGGCTAATATTCTGGCGAATGTGTTGCTTGGGTCAGACTTGGCGCGACTAGTGTCCAAGTATTTTAACATTACAAAGCACTCACTGATCTCAGGGAGACCAGTCGAGGAAAACACTGCAAAAGCACTAAAACACAGTGAAACCCTAGGTGCATTGCCACCTGGGAATTACAAATATGCAAATAGAGTCTGTAGAGCCTCATTTAGGAGTCTCAAACATGGAACTAGCCAGATATCCCTCCAGGGAAGGACCTAGCCCTGGGGTGGCTCCTTGCGGAAACCACCATAACCACCATATTAAGTGACCCTTTCAGTCAATATCCAACTCTTTATGAGTTTAAAGATATGACAAGGGAATTACCAAAGCCAGGTATCCATCCAAAGACAGCTGTTTTGGGGTTTTGCCCCTCATCAGTGTGGAGTAGGATTCTGCTAGGTGGAAGCAATGCCTAGTAGACCAACATCACAAAGCACTCACTGATCTCAGGGAGACCAGTCGAGGAAAACACTGCGGGCAGCCAGCAAAAGCGCTCAAACACAGTGAGTCGCTGTCACCTGTGTACTGAGGAGCAAGAATGCAGGCCACGCACTGCTTTCTGGGCCCTCACTCTGTCAAGGGATAACTGAACCGGTGTCTGACCCAGAACAGGGGGTTCATGTGGGAGTGAGGCCTTTGCACCGCTTCTAGCTACTCCTAGCCAGGAGTTTGAGACTGCACTACCAGCAAATGCCAGTCCTGAGGTGCTGAGCCGCCTCGTGGAGACGGCCATCTCCGGAACTAAAGCAGAGAGGGCACTGTGGGATCCAGGGAGGGAGGTAGCCTGCTCCACGATGGAAAAGGAATGTCTGCAGCCATACTTGTGCGGACACCACCCCATCGTGTGGACGGACCACAACCCCCTCAGTGGTTACCCACCGTCCCCCGGATAAATGGAAGGTTACTACATTGGAGTCTTGGAACACAATGTCACCATTCGCCACAAGAGCGGTTGTGCCCACGGTAATGCTAACGGCCTATACAGCCAGGGTAGGTAGCGGAGTGGTACACGGGGAAACACAGGAATGTGCTGCCCCTAGCGCCCTCTAAAGGCAGTACTCTTACTGACCTGGGTCTAAAGGGAGGTGCTGTGGATCTGCCAGGTTCGTTGGCCGATTTACCACATCCCGATTTTGCTTACCAGCCAAAGCTAAAGCAGCAGCTGTGTACAGACATCATGCTGGGAAAGAGACAATATCCATTGCTCTACTGTCTCGATGGTCTCTGTTATTTTGGAGACTTGTGACAGGTTTGGGACCTGTATCTCATTTCTATATTGAGACTTCATTTCTTTCCTTTGGCAGTGTAGGAGTTAATGTCAGTTTCTGTTGCTAGTAAAGCTCATTAGTTTTCTTCCCAGGAGTGGCTACTTTATGATCACTTCCATCTCCTTTATATGGTCACATGATCCAGCATTCCTTGCTTGTGATTGAACTCCATTCCTGGCCAAACTACCTCAAGTGAAGGAGCTACTTAGGTGAAGCTGACCATTGACAAGCTGTCTGCTGTCTGGGAGTGTGGCAGTAGGTGTTGTTTTGTCATTTTCCTGTCTGTCTCTCTTTCCCCTCTTGTTGATGTTTGTGCAGCAGTTGGGACTAGTGCTCCCGCCAGCCATTTCCCTATTGAGGGTTAACATCACAGCCAGCAAGGAACTAGATATCCTGCTCAGCAACAGGGTGAAATAACCTGTATAGAGATGATAGGGAGATCAGGGCACAGCCACAGGTGAGTGCAGAATGTCTCCTTTTCCTCATTCCCTATGACCATATCCCTCCATTGTATTTGTGCCCCTTTGGTGTTTTCCCTGTCTGTTGCTCTGTGTAGTGCATTGGACACCATTGCTCTGTGCACCACTGTCATTCACTGTATCTGGACACACCCCTGTCCGTGGTGTGTCATCTATCCACACTAAAAATTGCAGCTGAAACTGTATGCTTTTCCTTGGGTTTTTATAAAAACTAGATGGGACCCCATGTCTTAAAAAAAAAAATAATTGAAACACAAAAAATTAGCATGGGTTCCCTCCATTTTTGAGTGCCATCCAAAATTAAGCTGACAGCTGGGCACTGGTATTATCAGGTTTGTAAGGCCAATGATTCTTTGGCCCTTCTCATCCTCAATATCTCTGTCCACATCTACCCCAAAATTCACTGCATTACATTAGATGCACCTATTCTGATACTTTTATGATAAATTAATGATAAATGGGGTTAATGACAGGTTGAATTTTCAGTTTGCAACAAGCCTAGGGATTGATAATGAATAAGCTTCTAAAGGACATTCACATTAGTAACCCAGTAAGTGCACATTTAAAATACACCCACACAGGAAAAAAATATTTTATTTTAAAAAACACTCCCTGACTTCCTCATTCACCAATTTTGTAAGAAAAAACCCCATGAAGCTCCAAAGTAAAAAATGGAGTCTGATGGAGTCCAATAGTGGGAACCTAAAAAACATAAAAAGAAAGAGATTAAATAAATGAAAACAAGACACAGTCCTCCATTCACCACTTTGTAAACTCCTCCAAAAACCATGGAGCCTGGTTCAAGTGAACAGGACACTATAGTTCATTTGCGGTCATTTCTCACAAGAAATGACGTCAGCAACATTACATGACACCAAAGTTTGTGAAACATTCCTGGTGTCACAATACCTTCACGATACCCAACGAGAGCATAAGGTTATGTAAGGTTACTGACGTCATCATTACTCTCACCAGGTCACACAGAGGGAAGTGCTACCTTACAGCAAGAGTAGTGAAGATGTTGGTAACTTTACATGACCTGACCTCTCTCACCGGTATCAAGGAGCGAATTAGAAGACCAGGAATGTCTCCCGTGATGTGAAGTCATGTAATTTTACAAGAAATGACTGGAAGTTACTTATAGAGCTGTTTTCTCAGAACCCAGCTCCATAGCTTTTATTATAGAATTGCCATACATCGTGGGATCACTATTCACATTGGATTACATTGGACCTGCAAGAATTTTTTTTGCGAGCTAATAAAGTGGTGAGCGGGGATTGTGCCTTGTTTTCACTTACTTAACCTCTCTCTTTTTTTATGTATTTCATGTTCACATTATTGGACTCCATCTCATTCCATGGCTTATGTCAGATCTTGCTGTTTTTTTCTTTAATAAATTGGTGAATGAGGGTGTCAAGGAGTAGTTTTTAAAATAAACATTTTTTTCCTTTTTGAGTGTCATTTTTAACACCATACTTACCAGGTTACTAATTGGGGTGTCAGATAGTTGTGTATTCATTATTAAGCCATGGACTTTATGCCATCTGTCAACTCCCAGCTGACATCAATCCCATTAATCATTACCCTGATTGCCAAACAAACAGGGCAGTGGGGAAGAGCTGCCCAAACTGCAGGATTTGGCTTATATAATGTGATGCACCAATTCTGGCGCAGATGTAGGGTGGGATATTCAGGCTGGGAAGAGCTAAATTACCGTAGCCCTTCCCACACCTCTGTGTGTCTCACAGCTGCTGAGCACTGATCAGTGACGCACATCACTGATTGGTAACCATGCTCACAATAATTCTGCACACTATCTTATCTGCAGGTTGCTTCAGAAACACTGGCAAATACTAAAAATGTACCCAATTCTGAGTACTACTAACCCTAGGTAATCTTTATTAATCTTTTGAGCACCTGCACTCAGAATTATATTGGCTTGTAGTCACCATAAAAAAATCACTTACTAATACGGCATAAATGTGTCTGGCTCCACCTAAAATGGATAGTTTTAAATACTGGGCTAAAAAGTGTCTATGTTGTGAAGCTATAACTCATATTAGAGATATATTTCCAATAAAATCACATATGAGCTATTAGTGTCAATATGTATTTTATACCTAAAAAGGGACAGACAAGTGCGCAATAGGGTCTTATCTTCTTACTAGTAAAAAGGCCCGATGCAATTGCATCGGGACCGCGTTGAAATGAATTGTGTGTATACAGGCGGGTTAGTGGGTAGCAGAGTGTACAGGGGGCTCTGTGGGTAGCAGAGTATACAGGCGGCTCTGTGGGTAGCAGAGTATACAGGCGGGCTGTGCGGGAGGAGAGTATACAGGCGGCTGTGCGGGGAGCAGAGTATACAGGTGGCTGTGAGGGGAGCAGAGTATACAGGCGGCTGTGCGGGGAGCAGAGTATACAGGCGGCTGTGCGGGGAGCAGAGTATACAGACGGCTGTGCGGGGAGCAGAGTATACAGGCGGGCTGTGTGGGGAGCAGAGTATACAGGCGGCTGTGCGGGGAGCAGAGTATACAGGCGGCTCTGTGGGTAGCAGAGTATACAGGCAGCTGTGTGGGTAGCAGACTATACAGGCGGCTCTGTGGGTAGCAGTGTATACAGGGGGCTCTGTGGGTAGCAGAGTATACAGGTGGCTCTGTGGGAAGCAGAGTATACAGGGGGCTCTCTCGGTAGCAGAGTATACAGGCGGCTCTGTGGGTAGCAGAGTATACAGGCGGGTCTGTGGGTAGCAGAGTATACAGGCGGCTGTGCGGGGAGCTGAGTATACAGGCGGCTGTGCGGGGAGCAGAGTATACAGGCGGCTGTGCGGGGAGCAGAGTATACAGAAGGCTCTGCAGGGAGCAGAGTATACAGGCGGCTGTGCGAGGAGCAGAGTATACAGGCGGCTGTGCGGGGAGCAGAGCATACAGGCCGCTGTGCGGGAAGCAGAGTATACAGGCGGCTGTGCGGGGAGCAGAGTATACAGGCGGCTGTGCGGGGAGCAGAGTATACAGGCGGCTGTGTGGGGAGCAGAGTATACAGGCGGCTGTGGGGGAGGAGAGTACACAGGCGGCTGTGCGGGGAGCAGAGTATACACGCGGCTGTGCGGGGAGCAGAGCATACAGGCCGCTGTGCGGGAAGCAGAGTATACAGGCGACTGTGCGGGGAGCAGACTATACAGGCGGCTGTGCGGGGAGCAGAGTATACAGGCGGGCTGTGCGGGGAGCAGAGTATACAGGCGGCTGTGCGGGGAGCAGAGTATACAGGCGGCTGCGTGGGTAGCAGAGTATACAGGCGGCTGTGCGGGGAGCAGAGTATAGAGGTGGCTGTGAGGGGAGCAGAATATACAGGCGGCTGTGCGGGGAGCAGAGTATACAGGCGGCTGCGTGGGGAGCAGAGTATACAGGCGGCTGTGCGGGGAGCAGAGTATACAGCCAGCTGTGCGGGGAGCAGAGTATACAGCAGGCTGTGCGGGGAGCAGAGTATACAGGCTGCTGTGTGGGGAGCAGAGTATACAGGCGGCTGTGCGGGGAGCAGAGTATACAGGCGGGTGTGCGGGGAGCAGAGTATACAGGCGGCTGTGTGGGGAGCAGAGTATACAGGCGGCTGTGCGGGGAGCAGAGTATACAGGCAGCTGTGAGGGGAGCAGAATATACAGGCAGGAGCAAAGAACCAATTCAGCTCTGCTACATCGATGCATCCATGTCTGTGGTGCTCTGAAAATGACAATCCCTGCTCATCACTGATCCTTTACCAAAGTCTCCTCCTCCAGCACAATAGCACTGGAGGGTGTGCTGCAAGGCGACAGGTGCTGGGAGCGGGTTTTGCTGGGTGTCGGCAGGTGTGGTGCTAGCCGGCAGGTGCATTGTTGGTGCTGGTAGCCAGGGGCGGTAGGTGTGGCAGGGAGCGGGTAAGTGGCGGGGGAGCGGCAGGATGTGGCGGGGGAGCGGGCGGTGAGCGGCAGGATGTGGTGGGGGAGCGGGTGAGCGGGAGGATGTGGCAGGGAGCGGGTGAGTGGCGGGGGAGCGGGGGAGCGGTGGGGGAGTGGGAGGATGTGGCGGGTGAGCGGCGGGCGGTGCGTGGAGTGGTTGGGGTGTGGGGGTTTGTGGTGTCCGGTGGCAGTTTGTTTGTGCAAAACTGGTGATTATGTATATAGATTATCTGGAAATTTCCAGCCAAAATTTCCTGTGCACCACTGGAAAGCAGCCCCAGAAGCAGAGTGTGTGCAGCCGCGCTACAGGTAATTAATGACTGCCTATGGCTCTCCGTTCTACTGAAGCAGACACCGGTATCAGTGTCCCCTTCTGCCGCTTCTGTAGAAAATCACTTAAGATTTTAGTGGTGAGGCTGAAAAGGTCTATGTGTGACCCCTAGCCTAAGTCTGTTTTACATTCTTTCTAAGGGTACAACACTATTCCTGCATAATTTATAGAGGAAAAATAGTAGGTACGGTACTTGGCGACCTCTTTTTGTATATCCTCATTCATCATGATAGTCTTTGGACATGGCCTTTTTTGAATGGTAGTGTTTTTCTACACTGTTTTAAATGTTTTTAATTGTCAGTGTTTTGTGTTCTTCACTTTTTGTATTTCTCAAATAAGATTTATTATCAAAATCTTACTCTTTGATTCTGATCCTTGATCCGGTCATCACATACACGTACAGTGTTGACACCCCTGCAATTCTGTCAGATAATACAACTCGCCTCGGTCGCTCACATTTTGTTTCCTGTTTTTTTAGCTTCTTAGGCTGTTTTCACACTACGATTTTAACAGTTCCGATGCTGTCCGATAAAAATCGGACAGCATCGGAACGATTTTTGCCTCCATGCAGCCCTAAGGGCATTGGACAAAATCGGATGTGCACTAAATGGCATCCGATTTGGTCCGATCCGATTCTGTCCGATTTTTTTTATCGGTGCAAAAATCGGAGCATGCTCCAATTTTTGCACCGAAAATAAAATCGGACAAAATCGGATCGGACCAAATCGGATGCCATTTAGTGCACATCCGATTCGGTCCGATTAATTTAGCATGGGGCCCTTATGGAGCGGGGTCCAAGGAAACATCTGATGTCTCCTCTGACCCGATTTTACTGTACTGAGCATGCTCAGTACATTAAAACTGCTCCAAACTGGAAGGCAGGGGTTAAAAAAAAAAAGTATATGCTCACCTATCCCCGAGGCCCCTGCCGTCTCTCTCCGTCTCCTGCAGCCTCCCGCCGGCTCCCGGTGTCCTCGCGCTGTCTGCAGAGGTCTTCTACTGCTGTACAGGACCTGCCGTGATGTCACAGTCACGTGACTGCAAGATACCATGGTGTAACCTGCGGTCACGTGACTGTGACATCACGGCAGGTCCTGTACAGCAGTAGAAGACCTCTGCAGACAGCGCGAGTACACCGGTAGCCGTCGGGAGCCTGCAGGAGACGGCGAGAGACGGCGGGGGCCTCGGGGATAGGTGAGCATATACTTTTTTTTTTTTTTTTCAGCACAGAGGATACAATTTTATGCCGGAATCGGATGCCTATTTGGCATCCGATTCCAGGCATCATAAGGGAGCCGATGCTTTCCGAATTTATCAGACAGCATCGGCTCCCTAAAAATCGTAGTCTGAAAGTAGCCTTAACGGTTTACTTCTAGCATGTATATGTCCTTTGAGATCTTTTTATCATTTATGTACTTTTATGCCAGTTATTTGATCAACATTCATACTTTTAAAGTTTTAAAGCGTAACCACCGTTTAAATTTTTATTTAATAATAATGTAGAGCAAGCAATTTTAATAATCTTTCAAATATACTTTAGAGAATTCTGGTTGAAAACCATTCATAAACATTTCACAAGGTGTCCCACTAGACTGTGTGTGAAGCAGACATATGCCATTATCAGTCAGATTGGTCTTCACACTGAATACGGGGCATGTAACCATATAAGGGTGTGGGTGTGGCCTACACAGTGTGCGAGCTCCTGACTGCACCTGGTGAGCAAACAAAGTATCAGATTATGCCAATGTACAAAACAGTGCTGAGCAATGTCAGAATGTCAGGATCACTGCAAACTCCTCTTTCTTTGGCACAAGCCTCTGATCTGTCATCTGGCTGAACACAGCTCAGTCACAATCTCTGTCTCTGTTAGCCCCTTCTCTGCTGGCTCCCCACACAGCTCAGGATCTCTCTTGCCCTTTCTCTGCTATCACATTGCACTGCTCCATATCACGCCCACACATCCATAAAATGCAGTTTTTAAAAAAGCACAGAAAAATGTGAGAAAACAAGTCTCATGGCACAAAAAAGCATTATCTTAGCTGCTATGTGACCCATCATTAACAAACAGTGCAGTATTGCTTTTTTTTTGTTAAATGACATTTACACTTAACACTAAATATATTTTATGATAATGCATTTATTATTATTTGTGATACCTTTTTGTTGTTTCTCTGTAATCTCTTATTAATTTTGGGAGGATTTTTGCACAATTTTCTTTCTTAACTCCTTAACAAGCTCACACACTAATCCACTTTGCCTTCAATATATTTAGAGCTGTTAAACCACATTCTTCTCCCAATTACTTTTTGGATTTATTTCCCATCCTTCACTTATAGTTCACAAATACCTCCACTTTACTAATGCATCTCAATGAATTAGAATATCATCAAAAATCAATGTCATATTGCCATGTTTCAGGGCGGTTTCTGGAAGGCCTGAAACACATTGAATAATAAATCAATATTATATTCACCCTTTAACGTCTTGTTGAATATGACAGTGTAGTTATTATTAACCCCTCATCCTCCCTACTTTAATTTTCTGAAATAATGACCTTTGGGTTTTCATTGGCTTTAAGCCATAATCATCAACATTAACAGAAATAAACACTTGAAATAAATCTCTCTGTGTGTTATGAAATATGTTTACTGTTTTCCAGTCCATATTTCATTCTACAATTGTTGAAATTTCACCTCAATTCATGTGCATTCTGACATTTATTCTTTTTAGCTCACTTTCCCCTTTTTAAACTCTATATTTTCTTCTTCATCTGAATCCCTCCTAATTCCTTTCTATTTCACCCAGCCACATTTTTCTTAACGTATTTTCTATTACTCTTTATGAATCTAGGCTGTTCAAAAAATAATGGCTCCCTTTACATGAAAGTAATCAGCCTAGCGGGCTATTCTGCCAAAATTTTGATTTCAAAATACTGTGTGGGTTTCTTTTAAACGTTGGTAATTTTCAATAAATAAATGTTATGGCTATCTATCTTTATGTTATTACATAGCATTCCTGCCTCACTTGTAACCTTTATATCTTTTATTAGTCAGTTTTCTTTACTGAAATCCTATAGTGGCTATTCATTCTGTATGGTGTTTTCACAAGCTATAATACTCACAAAATTCCATTTCAGCCTATTTTCCCCTCACTTTCTGTCACGTATATTCTTTCTATGCTATTATCTGTTGTGTGGGTGGATGGAAATACAAGGGAGGCAGGAAACAATATCTTGTGATGCTAAAAGAATGGAAAGAGCAAATATTGGAAGAGGATAATTATCTCTTATATTGCCTCTTCCAATATTTGCTCTTTCCATTCTTTTAACATTACAAAATATTGTTTCTTGTCTCTCCTATATTTCCAGACTTCTACTCATTTCCAGGATATAATGTCATCAATCCTTATTATGTGAGCTTTCCCAACACTCACTTGCTCACGTAAATTAGCTCCTAGTTGTAATCCTCAGTTTTACAACTCAAACCTACTCCCACCATATCTCTTCATTTCTTCACTTCTCTCTTTTTTGCATTATTATTATTATTATTATTAGTAGTAGTATTTATTACATTATTATTTTCCTCCTTTTTCTCCCCTTCATCTTTCTCTTAACTATTCTTTTGCTATTCTAAAACCTAGCATCTGGTTCACTTATTTAGACTAGGGTCACATTAGCGTCAGCCGTCAGGCTGACGGAACCGTTAAAAACTTAGAATCTGGCAGCCTGAGCGCATAGTATTAACAGAGTGTGACGCTGTGCTCAGGCTGCCTATGCGGTTTCTTTTGATGTGGTATCTTTCTATACTTCAATAGCACACAAGTTCGGTCTATTGTGTATAAAAAGATCTTTGGATGACACCACCTTGTCTGAAGACTCAAAGCATTTTGTACTGCAATTATTAGAATTGGTATTAACAAAAAATTATTTTTTATTTGGGGATGAATTCTTCCAGCAGAAGAGGGGGACCGCAATAGGGGCCAATATGGCCCCCGTTTATGCTAATTTGGTCATGTCCCGACTAGAAGAGGATCATATCTATGTATCTCACCACTTTAGGACAGTAAAAAGTTGGATGAGATACATAGACGATATGTTCTTTATTTGGGGGGGCTCATATGAAGAACTGTTGGATTTTTTCAAGTTTGTGAACTCTGTCAATGAGGATATTAAGTTCACAATGGTGTACTCCACAGAGGAAATCCAATTTTTGGATGTTAATATAAATATAAATAATGGACATTTAATTACCAGAGTACATTCAAAAGAAATGGATAAAAATAATATGCTGCTCTATACCAGCAACCATCCAAAGAAAACATTGGAATCAATCCCCTTTAGTCAGTTTACTAGGGTGAGAAGAATAGTGAGCGAGGAAGACCAATTGGATCAGGATCTAAATACAATGGGTTAAAAGTTCACAGATAGGGGTTACCCTAAGGCACTTGTACAAAAACAGTGCAATAGGGTAAAGGAGATTGAAAGGGATACCCTTCTTTACCCAAAACAGAAACAAAAGAAACTATTATTCGTAGACACTGGTCCACTTTGCAAAAAGGAATGCCAGAAATAGAAGAATTCAAAACCCCCCCGTTATTCTCATATAGAAAAAGTAAGTGCTTAAAAGACAGATTGGTACACTCAGATTGTGGACCACTGAAAGGAAAAAAACAGACATTCCTCTCTGGTATGAGTCGGAAGGGTTGCTTTCCCTGTTTGAGCTGTGTATATTGCACAGCTATGCTAAAAGGTTCTAGTTTTACCAATCCACGTACCCAGGTCACATATAAAATCAGGCACTATCTCACTTGTCATAGTGAATTCGTAGTGTATCAATTGCAGTGCCCATGTGGCCTGTGGTACGTGGGGGAAACAACGTGCAGCTTTAAAACTAGGTTTGCACTACACAAGAGTTCCATAAGGCAAAAACAAAAAAACTTTCCGATTCCCAAACATTTTTTGGATGCAGGACATACTGAGGACGATCTTAAGTTTAGAATCATAGACCAGGTTCCAAAGAACAGACGAGGGGGCAATAGGGTAAGTGTTTTAAAAAAATTAGAAATGGAATGGATTTATAAGCTGCAGACATTAAGGCCAGGTGGCTTAAATGTGGACTTTAAAATCCATACAATATAAATTAATTACAGGCCACAAAACCCCTATAGAATAACCTAGGTTACGATCCATCAGCTGAATTGTGCATTTTTTATATTAAAGAATTTTTTTTAATATTACATATGTATGAGTTTTTTATACATGTATATTTATCTATTACAGCATTAACTTGCAGCATTAACTTGGACAGTGGGAAAATCTATGTAAAGGACCACCTACAGTCTACGCCTGGGAAAATCCTTACAGCGGTAAAATTATTACTATGGGATGTATATATAACTAATTGAACTGTATAAAGTCATCAAATTTGGGATATACTCTAATATATAGTCTAATAAAGATACCTGGGGAAAGGAATAAAGGTTATAAACCTATTATTATGAGATATATATCGTTTCCCTATAAAGAAAACAGATACACCGCTGTGTGGGCAATGTTTACCCACTTCCAAAATGGCGTATGAGGCTTCGGTGGTTCTGAGCATGCTCAGTGTGAAGCCTGGATGGAACAGGTTATACTGAGCATGCACGGCCGTATCCAATAGTAGAGGGCGGCGATCTTGGCCAATGAGGTACAGAGCTGGAATCACATGTCACAATGAGGAAATGGAGACAGCTCTGCTTGTACAACGTTACTGTGTATGTGAGTCCCATATGTTATACTAATGCTAATGTTCTTATCTTCACACAGGTGCACTTGTGATCAAAACTGCACCTTATTAAGGGATTGAAGTCTTTTATTACAGCAACGTAGCACTTTTATATGCACTAATAGCACCTATATGATTGCACTTTATACATGTATATGTCAGTTTATTGGTACACAAATCAATAATGATTTTATGGATGTTTTATCGTTATTGTCTTAATGAATTAATGTTAATTATGTAAATTTTACAAGCTATTTATATGAGAAAAAATTTAAAAACTTACGTTTTTTTCAAAAAACTAAAATTCTTATTATTTTTTTTTTAATCTGAAGTTCTTAGTACACGCATTGGCCAATGTCTGCTTGCTCGTCGACTGCGGCAAAGTGACTTCAGGTCCGACGAGTCCTATCGTTGACACCCAAGTCCTCCTTGTCCACCCTACCTCACTACTAAGTGGGCGGACACCATCTAGACCTTTGATCACCTGTAGGCAACGAGGGTGCACAGTGCAGTAATGGAGCCAGCCACTCCACACAAAAAAGGGGGCTCGCCTATATTCTTGTGTCCGGCCAGGTACAAATAGGCACCTGGGGGTTGGGGCAGGCCGTCACTGCCTGCTGGATCCGGCTGGTTCCAGAAATACGGCAAAGCCCACGTGAAATTTTTCTGAAAAATCCATAAAACAATATAAAAAAAGGGACTGCATCTTTATTAACCCCTCCACCATGGTCGAGGGGTTAGTAAAGATGCAATCCTTTTTTTGGATTGTTTTACAGATTTTTTTTTAAAAAAAAATTACGTGGGCTTCGCCGTATTTTTGTAACCAGCCGGATCCAGCAGGCAGCGACGGGCTGCCCCCAACCCCCAGGTGCCTATTTGTACCTGGCCGGACACAAGAATATAGGGGAGCCCTTTTTTTTATTATTTCATGAATTTCATGAAATAATTAAAAAAAAAAATGCGTGGGGCTCCACGCAATTTCTATGTCTAGCCAGGTACAGCTAAGCAGCTGGGGGCTGGAATCCGCAGCGCAGGGAGGCCCAAGCTTTCTGGGCACCCCCCGCTGCAAATTGCAGCCCGCAGCCGCCCCAGAAGATGGCGCGTTCATTGAAGCGCCATCTTCTGGCGCTGAACCCCGCTCTTCCAGCGGCCCTGGTGGCGGTGGCACGCTGGGTAATAAAGAGGTTAGGGCCAGCTTTGTATTATCAGCTGGCCCTAAGCCCGAAATTTATGGCGGTCACGCCAATATTAGACATGACCGCCATGAATTTCCAGTACTCAATATAAAAAAAAAAACAACACAGAGAAAAAATTTTTATTAAAAATAAAACAAAAAAGACATTAGAGACTCCATCTTTACTCCAAAAATCCTCTTCCGTCCGACGTAGTCCAAAAAAGACATCTTCACTGCCACAACCCTGTGCATAGATATACATATCTATGCACAGGGAGTGAGCAGGCTGAGAACTATCTCAGTTCTGCTACATCTCTGTGTAGGCGGGCTCTAGGACCCTGGAGCTGCCGCAGCCCGCAAGTCCCAGAGCCCAGCACACAGAACATAGCAGAAACCGGAAGAGAGGTAAGGAGCATTTCTCCCACCTCTCTTCCTTCGCTCCCTGCGGACTCGTTACTGACTGCGAGTAATCCGTGAGATTACTCTCAGTGTAATGAGTCGGGCGAATCCCTTACTACTCGGCGAGTACCGAGTAGTAACGAGTAGATTCGCCCATCCCTAATAGATAAAGATAGATATAGATAGATAGATATAGATACATAGATAGATAGATAGAAATAGATACATAGATAGATAGATAGATAGATATAGATAGAAAGAAATAGATACATAGATAGATAGATAGAAATAGATACATAGATAGATAGAAATAGATAGATAGATAGATAGATATAGATAGATAGATATATATAGATACATAGATAGAAATAGATACATAGATAGATAGATAGATATAGATACATAGATAGATAGAAATAGATAGATAGATATAGATACATAGATAGATATATAGATAGATAGAAATAGTTAGATAGATAGATAAATAGATAGAAATAGATACATAGATAGAAATAGATACATAGATAGATAGATAGATAGATATAGATAGATAGATAGATAGATAGATAGATATAGATAGATATAGATAGATATAGATATAGAGATAGATAGATAGATAGAGAGATAGATAGATCGATAGATAGATATAGAGATAGATACAGTTTATAAACGGGTCACAGCACTTCTTTCCAATGCAATAGATGTTTATTCCAGCCTGGCACACTGCCAGGCTGGAATAAACATCTATTGCATTGGAAAGAAGTGCTGTGACCCATTTATAAACTGTATGTATTATAGAGGCTGGAAGGAGCCTTAGGGACGCTTTGCACTCTGCATAATACCAGCATAACACGCTGCTCCTTACTTTGCTTATATATAGAGATAGATAGATAGATAGGTGAGTTGTTGCAGCCGCGGTAAGTCCGGCACGTCGGTCCATTGCGATTTTCTTGGGCCGGCGATAGCCGTGGCCGAAAATCGAACCAAGGGGCCGGCCATGCATTGTTCGAAACACCGCTATGTATCTCTATGGGAAGTGAGGAGCTATTCTGATTGGTCGCTGTGTGCTGCCGGCGACCAATCAGAATAGCGCCTCACTTTGAGCGGTAAATTTGAAACTCAAAGCGCCGTGGCCGAAAATTGAACCAAGGGGCCGGGCATGCATTGTTCGAAACACCGCTATGTATCTCTATGGGAAGTGAGGCGCTATTCTGATTGGTCGCCGGCAGCACACAGCGACCAATCAGAATAGCGCCTCACTTCCCATAGAGATACATAGCGGTGTTTCGAGCGAAGTATAGCTGGGCCCTTGGTTCTATTTTCGGCCACGGGTCTCGGCTTTCTTCGGTCATTGCCGGGGCCATTGCGAGTGAGTCGCGTGCGCGAACAAAGCCACGAACAAAGCGACGAACAAAGCCACGGAAGTAGCGCCGTATGCGACGGAAGTCGCTACGGCAATTATATAATAGATTGGGCTTCAAATCTCTCAGTATACTGAAAGAAACTTTGAGAGATAGCCTGTGTGACTTTTCCATTGATTTCCATGATTTGGGCACATCTGACAGACATCTGACAGGCATCTGACAAGCTTCCATTGGCAGCAATATTGCACCTCTTAATTTCTAGGGTATTCCTCTACAGGAGATTACCCTGGGATAGTCTGAACCCTCCTAACCTATTTTTGGATTGGCACCTATGATTTTGGACTTTTCCTGTCAAAAAATCCAAGATTCAGCATTTATTTTAGATCTTTTAGAGCTTTGTAATTTGCTGTGCCACCCTAATTTCTTCTCAGAACCCTTTGGAGAGTTGTCCTGGGTCTCTCCAGATCCCCCTGAACTATTTTTGGACTAGTATTGTTTGTTTTGTGGTTTTTATTGCCAGAAACCTACAGCTTCAGTGCTCCTGTGGATAAAACCGATACTTAAGAACTTTACTCAAGCATATTTATTGTCTTTCTCTTTCCACCTGGATCCTATTTTCATCTACTAGTGACGATTATACTATATTGGACAAATTTGGATTTTTTACTAGTTCGTTCACGATATTAAGCCATTGTATTGGTCCAGTATATCTGATATATACATATTACTGGTGACTTTTCTGATACTGTTTAGACACCTTCCTTTTATTTACTATGTCTCGTAGGCAGACAGATCTTCATAAGGTCACTATGATTCCTACGGGTGGGTCCACTAAACCCCATCTTAAATGCACTCCATCTACAGCTAGGCTGATTTTGGTTAGCGAACACAAAAAGAAGGTGGATAAAATAGATTCTCACATACGGGGCTCAGATATGGACACCCTAGATAATAGGGGTGGTGACAGCTTGAAGCAGACCTCAAAACGTAAGGACATAAGCCCCCCTGGGAGTTCTGCTTTGGTTGGATCTACTTTGGAGGAGTTGGACTTGGGAGGGGGTGACAGTTCTGGTTCCCCCCCTGTTAAACAAAGACCTAGGGTCACTTCCTCTCCCTTATCTATTAAAATGAGGGGTCAGGCTGGGCCAGTAGATAGGGAATTTTTGCTTGACCTCTTCCACAGCTTCGCTGATCAGATGAAAATGGAGTTCTCTGATATTAAAGAAACGCCCTCCACCCTAACTACCAAAGCTGACGTTATGGAGGCCGAGATAATAAGGCTGTCTAAAATTAATAGCTCTCTTAGAAAAGAATTGGACAAAATAAACAGGATTATAAAACACTAGCTGCGAGCCCGATGCGATTGCATCGGGATTCTAGAATCTGTGTATAGGGCATTGCTCAGGCTGCTGCAACGACTCCCAACGCCCCCTTGGCGGGCATTGCGAGTGAGTCGCGTGGGCGATGCGCGCCCACGAACAAAGCCACGGAGGTAGCGGCGTGTGCGAGGGAAGTCGGTACGGCAATTATATAATAGATTATCAGTATGTAATATATAATTTCCCTAACGCACTTCCGTAAGCTTCGGCGCTGTTTCCGTCGTTGTGGGCGTGGGCGCAGCGCCCACGCGACCTGTGAAGCATTGCCGGCGCCACTGATTCGCAAAGCCTCACTCGCAATGGCCGCCAAGCGGCCGTTGCGAGTCCTTGCAAAATAGGCGCGACTCACTAATTTATACATAATCACATACATAATACTGATAATTCCTATATAATCACATATATATATATATAGATGGCGGGCTGATTCGAAAGAATCGGGTAGTGTAGAATCCATATATAGTATATTTACTAATAGTTAGGGGAGTGGGGTGAAATGAATTGTGTGTATACAGGTGGCTCAGTGGTTAGCAGTGAGTGGGGTGGCTCAGTGGTTAGCAGTGAGTGCGGTGGCTCAGTGGTTAGCTGTGAGTGCGGTGGCTCAGTGGTTAGCAGTGAGTGCGGTGAGATTGGTGAGCACAGTGGCGTGGGCAGAGTGCTGAGTGCAGCGCTGTGGGCAGAGTGGTCAGCACACACATACATACATACACACACACACACACAGACACTTCGCTATAGTTAGCACCAACCCTACGTCTTCCCTGCCGGCTGGATCCTGAGTTGACATGTCGGCGCCCGCGGACGACTGGATCCAATATGAGGTCCGGGAAGTTTGGCGAGACTTATTGGACGCGATATTTGATCGAGTAGTTCGGGGGCGGCGAGATGTCGGTGATGCAGGGCCGGTGGTAAGTATAGCGGAGTATGTGTGTGTGTGTGTATGTGTGCGGAGAAAGTGAGTGAAGTGCGGAGAAAGTGAGGTGTGGTGATGTGGCCTCTGGCCGGGTGCATCACACGGGTTATCAATGCAGGTCTGTGTTCACATGGGCCGGTTTTCCTGATTGTGTGTGGTGTGTGAAACCTGTCCGATGTACAGGGGGTTAAGAGCTGAAGGGTTTTCATGAGCTGAGTAAAACAGCTGAGTGTGAGTGCTGAAGATCCGATACATTCATGAGCCTAATGAGCGGCTGAACCTGTGGGGATGAGTGCTTTGCTGTGCGGAGAAAGTGAGGTGTGGTGATGTGGCCCCTGGCCGGGTGCATCACACGTGTTATCAATGCAGGTCTGTGTTCACATGGGCCGGTTTTCCTGATTGTATGTGGTGTGTGAAACCTGTCCGATGTACAGGGGGTTAAGAGCTGAAGGGTTTTCATGAGCTGAGTAAAACAGCTGAGTGTGAGTGCTGAAGATCCGATACATTCATGAGCCTAATGAGCGGCTGAACCTGTGGGGATGAGTGCTTTGCTGTACGGAGAAAGTGAGGTGTGGTAATGTGGTCCCTGGCCGGGTGCATCACACGGGTTATCAATGCAGGTCTGTGTTCACATGGGCCGGTTTTCCTGATTGTGTGTGGTGTGTGAAACCTGTCCGATGTATAGGGGGTTAAGAGCTGAAGGGTTTTCATGAGCTGAGTAAAACAGCTGAGTGTGAGTGCTGAAGATCCGATACATTCATGAGCCTAATGAGCGGCTGAACCTGTGGGGATGAGTGCTTTGCTGTGCGGAGAAAGTGAGGTGTGGTGATGTGGTCCCTGGCCGGGTGCATCACACGGGTTATCAATGCAGGTCTGTGTTCACATGGGCCGGTTTTCCTGATTGTGTGTGGTGTGTGAAACCTGTCCGATGTACAGGGGGTTAAGAGCTGAAGGGTTTTCATGAGCTGAGTAAAACAGCTGAGTGTGAGTGCTGAAGATCCGATACATTCATGAGCCTAATGAGCGGCTGAACCTGTGGGGATGAGTGCTTTGCTGGGCTAAACCTGAATGGTGCACAGGGGGTTAATCACATCTCAGGTCTGTGTGTGAGTAAGGATGTGCTGATTGACTCACTGGGTTGCAGGTGTGAGTGAGCAGGCTGGATAGGAACCTGCCAGGTGTCTGAGTGAGGAGAGGACGATGAGATTCAGAAGTCGAGAGCACTGCCATGTGAGGAGGTGCTGGAAGTGATCCATCCCCAGTGGGTAAGTGATGGGAGCCTGCCAGCTCCATGCTAGTGCACCTGATGTGTGCATGGCAGCCAGTGTCCAAGGGCCAGGCGGTCACGGCTGACTTTGGGACTGACTGTATTCTTGTTACTATGTGATGTTTTATGTAAACATGCCATGTGTGAGGACGACGTGGTGGTGGTGGTGGTGATGGTGGTTTCCTCGTTTACTGCTCACAATGCCCGCTTTGCAGGCACTGCTTCGCGAGTCGCGTCCCCAACAGAGTCCTGGAGAAAGTTCCCAGCTACGCGAACAAAGCCACAGGAAGTAGCGCCGGTCTGACGGAAGTCAGCTACGGCAATTATCTAATAGATTGTCCAGTAAACTGGATTATTTTGTCAATACTAATAGACAGTCCAATTTAAAATTGAGGGGAATTCCTGAGACAGTCACAAGGTCTGAATTACAGCCTTACCTTAAAAAAATGATTAAAACAGTGCTACCCTCACTGTCGGATGTAGAGTGTTTGCTGGATAAAGCGTTTCGCCTTCCTAAAGCCACATCTCTCCCGGAGAAGTTGCCCAGAGACACTCTGGTTACTTTTAGCTTTAAAAATACAAAAAATCTCTTAACCACCTACATGCAGAAGCATGAGACGTTACCTAGACCATTTCATGATATTAAAATTTTTTCAGACCTCTCAAAGGAAACATTGTCCAAACGTAGAATTCTGACACCTGTCACCAAGATATTGAGGGCTAATGGTATTATGTATAGATGGCTCTCCCTGACCAGAATCAACTTTAAGCGGGATCCTACTTCTCATGTGATAGACGGATTGGAGGAGGGTCTTCAACTTTTAAGAGAGCTTGGCATTGCTGACCCGCCAGTAACCTGAATACTTATATTGGGTTAAACAGAACCTCATTTTGAAACGCTGAGGTGATTACCCTTAGATGTATATAATACATTATTAATTGTTGTGGGTGAGAGGCCTTTTTTCTCCCCAAGGAGCTTTTTCCATCAGTTAGTTGTAACTGCTCCATATAGTCCGTTAGTCCGTTATTATATATACTTCTTGATATTATTCTGTTCTTGTTTTATTCTTTTTTTTTTTTTCTTTTAGTACTTATTGACACGATGAATGTTTTATATTTCATTCCAGAAATCTCTTGGCTGCATGGTTTAGTAAGTCTTTTCTCTACTGACGTTACTTCGTTTATTTGCTTTTATGGCCATTAATTTCATGTCCCTGAATGTACATGGCCTAAATTCCCCTCATAAGAGGTATCTACTGTGGAGAGACATATTTAGATTTAAAATACCGTATTTTTCGCTTTATAAGACGCACCTGATTATAAGACGCACCCCCAAATTTGGTGAAGGAAAAGAGAAAAAAATAATTTTTAATGTCAAATGGGGTCCATCTTACAATGCCAGTGTCCATCTTACAAATCATATCGGGTATATGTCCCTCATAGCCCCCCTCATCCTGGTACATGGTCCCTCATCCTGGGATATAGCCCCCTCATCCTAATTAGCCCCCTTAATTTGGATATGGCCCCCTTATATTGGATATAGCCCCCTTGTGCTGGCCTATGTCCCCCAGTGCTGGAACACGTCCCCTATTGATGGCACACGTCCCCTATTGATGGCACACGTCCCCTATTGATGGCACACGTCCCCTATTGATGGCACACGTCCCCTATTGATGGCACACGTCCCCTATTGATGGCACACTTCCCCTATTGATGGCACACGTCCAGTACAGCTGGCACACATCGCCTACAGCTGGCACGTCTATTTTGTGGCTCACGTCTCCTACAGCTTTCACGTGTCCCCTATTGATGGCACATGTTCCCTACGGCTGGCATACATCCCCTACGGCTGGCACACATCCCCTGCAGCTGGCACACGTCCCCCATTGATGGCACACATCCCCTGCAGCTGGCACACGTCCCCTGCAGCTGGCACACGTCCCCCATTGAAGGCACACGTCCCCCATTGAAGGCACACGTCCCCTGCAGCTGGCACACGTCCCCCATTGAAGGCACACATCCCCTGCAGCTGGCACACGTCCCCCATTGAAGGCACACATCCCCCATTGAAGGCACACATCCCCTGCAGCTGGCACACGTCCGGCATTGAAGGCACACGTCCCCCATTGAAGGCACACGTCCCCTGCAGCTGGCACACGTCCCCCATTGAAGGCACACGTCCCCCATTGAAGGCACACGTCCCCTGGAGCAGGGCACACATCCCCTGGAGCAGGGCACACATCCCCTGGAGCAGGGCACACATCCCCTGGAGCAGGGCACACATTCCCTGGAGCAGGGCACACATCCCCTGCACAACTGGCACATGTCTTCCTGGTGTCTCCCACCTTGTTGCTGCAGGACCGGAGTGAGCAGTGGGAGCCGCCATGTTTTTTGTGGCCGGCTGCATTCAGTAGAGGCTTCAACAAAATGGGCGCCGCCATAGTGGAGACAGGCGGCCAACTGAGGTTTCTACCTCTACCGGCCAGCTACTGCACAGAAAACATGGCGGCGCCCACCAAACGCTGCAGCCGGTAGATCTTCGTTGCTTCGGTCCTGCAGCTGTGCCCCCCACCCACCAGAAGCTGCCGCTAAGCCGCCGCACCCCTCACCACCCCTCCACCGGTAATATTTAGTTTTTTTTTTTTTTTTTTTAAGATTCGCTTTTTAAGACGCACCCCCATTCTCCCCCCCAGTTTGGGGGAAAAAAAGTGCGTCTTAAAAAGCGAAAAATACGGTAGATATTGCGGGGTTGCAGGAGACTAAGTTTTCTAATGATAATCCTCCGAAATTTGAAAATAAGTTATTTTCATCTATTATTTTAGCCTCTCAGAAAAAAAAGAAGGCGGGTGTCGCCTTTTTGATTAGAAATAACATCCAATTTGAACAGGAGACTGTTCTTGCAGATGCAGAGGGAAGATATATAATTTTAATCTGTAGGCTTAGTGGTGTCTATTATACCTTGGTTACTCTGTATGCCCCTAATAAGGGTCAGATTAGATTTTTGAAAGAGTTAATGATTTTAATTTCGGAAAATCGTAAGGGTTCTTTGATTCTCTTTGGGGATTTTAATGTAATACCTGATGCATTTTTGGATTTCTCTGGAACTCGTGGAGTTTCTAATTTAACCTTGAATCCTTGGATTGATAGAGAGAGCTTATATGACGTATTTCGATGTATTCATTCCACTTCTAGAGAATACACATTCTACTCGGATTCCCAGTTTTCCTTACCTAGAATAGATCTAGCTGATAGTGTCTCTATGTATGAAATTAAAAAGATTAATATCCTGCCAAAGACTTGGTCTGATCATTCCCCGATAGTTTTTGAGTTGGTCCCTAGAGGGAGTGCTTCATCCACTAGGATTTGGAGGGCCAATACCTTTCTTTATTCTTATCCCAACTCAAGAAAGGAATTGATAGATACTCTAAATTATTACTTTAAAGAGAACGATGGTGATGCAGTTAGTATTGAGACATTGTGGTTAGCCCATAAAACAGTAGTTAGGGGCAAGTTGATTGAACTAAATTCACGTCTTAAAAAACAATCTAATGCCAAACTTGCATCTCTGGTAGCTGACATTCGTACCCTAGAAGAATCACAAATAGCGTCTCCTTCTTCGTCTACCCAGCTTAAAATCTTAAAGCTTAGAATAGAATTAAGGTCCCTTTTAATTTCTGACTATAACAAAATGATTCAGTCTTCTAAACTAAATTACTATATTTGTCACAATAAACCTAATAAATTTTTCGCCCATCGAATAAAACTGATGAGACAAAAGAGGAGGATTCTACTAATCAAAAACAAGCAGGGGTTGATTTACAGACACCCAGATGATATTTCAAGTGAATTCCTGCACTTTTATAAAAACCTTTATAATTTAAATTTAAGTCCAGGGGCTGTACCTCTCTGTTGGATATTAACTCTTTTCTGGGTTCCTTAAGCATTCCCTCTCTGACTACTGAAGAGGTGGATCTTCTTAATTGTCCCTTTCAGAATTCTGAGATTACAGAAGCAGTGAAATCCCTCAAAACTGGGAAATCGCCTGGGCCTGATGGATTATCTAATGATTATTTCAAAAATTTTGCTGACATCCTGACACCTTATTTAACTAGACTTCTTAATTCGGCCTCCATGTCATCCCTTCTTCCTGCAGAAATGCAGGAAGCATTAATTACAGTCATTCCCAAGGATAAAGGGGATGCCCTAAATGTCAGAGATTATAGGCCCATTTTGCTCTTAAACACTGATGCTAAAATTATAGCCAAAGTTGTTGTTAACATTCTATCTAAGTATACAACTCGCTTAATTTATACTGACCAAACGGGTTTTGTCAGTGGCAGAAGTACTATGGACGCCACGAGAAGATTATTCCATATTATATCATATGTAGAAAGGTCAAATCTTCCCACTTTGCTGATTTCTCTAGACGCCGAAAAGGCTGTAAATTGGCTGTTTTTATTTGAGTCCCTTAAAAAATTTGGTTTTTCTGGTCCCATATTTAATATTATTAGAGCTTTGTATTCCCATCCATCCGCCAAAATTCTAACAAATAATGTTGTGTCTGACTCCTTTAGAATTACCAATGGAACTCGACAGGGATGCCCTCTGTCCCCTACTTTATTTAATTTCTTTTTAGAACCATTGGTGGAGGCAATACGGTCACATGAGGGGATCCGGGGATGTCCATTACATGGGCGTCAACACGTTGCATCTCTATTTGCAGACGATTTACTGATTATTCTATCGGATCCTCTGGTGTCTGGTGTCTCTTAGGAATCTGATGGACATTGTTGAGAGATTCTCTGGAGTCTCTCATTATAAATTGAATACTAATAAGACACAGGTTTTGCCCTATCATATTGAACATCCCCTATTAGATATTCTAAAAACTGAATTTAATTTCTCCTGGTCACTGTCAGAAATTCCCTATTTGGGAATCACCATTACTAAACCTCTATCTAACATGGTTGATAAAAAATTATCAGATATTGTTAAATCCCTTTTGAAACATGTGTCTTATCTGTCTAATTTAGAGGTTTCCTGGACGGGACGTATTGCGGCCTATAAAATGTTGCTACTTCCCAAAATTCTATACCTCTTCCGTTCCCTCCCTGTGGTCATCCCTCAGAAATATTTTAAACGTCTCCAGACACAACTTAGCCAATTTATTTGGCGAGGGAAATTTCCTAGAATTGCAGCTACCACTCTTGAAAAACATAAATTACATGGAGGTTTAGGTATCCCCAATCTTAGGGCCTATTATCTAGCTATCATTACTCAAATTGGTTCACGATGGTGGAGTACTGAATACTGACCATCCTGGGTAAATATAGAACGATCCATCATGAAGCAACAGAATCCTGCATTGTTTATTGTTTTATACCTCCTTAGTCCAAAAAAGAGACTTCCTCTAGAAACCCCACTTAAGGCCACTATCAAGGCTTGGAGGATGTTTAATCAGACCTCTAAAACCATCTTCTCTCCAGTTTCTCCTGTCTGGCTCCCAATAGATATTTTTTCCTGGTTGTGTCCATCTCTTAATTTGACTATCTGGAAGAGTAGGAATATTAGGTATGTGTCTGACGTGTTTGATGGTGAGAGGTTAGCCTCTTTTGAGGTTGTCTCTTCTCGTTTCAGCCTACCTGAATCTGACAGACCTACTTGGACTTTACTGCATGAGACTTTAAACAACCCACGTCTAGATTTTACACTACCTAACAATATTGACCTCCTACTTCGTCACAGTGGAAGCCAACTTGTGTGGAAAACTAATAATATCTATAAAACTTTTAATAAGGATGTGACTTTTAATAATTCTAGATTCTATACAGTATGGGATCACCAACTTGACATCGATAATCATACTTTACATAACCAATTGCCCATCATTTTAAAAAATATTTACTTCTCTGTCCCCTGCTCAACATTTCTGGAAACTCAATATAAAGTATATACCAAGTGGTATTTTACACTTTTAAAACTGCATAAGATAGACCCCACAGTTTCTAATTTATGTTGGAGAAAATGTGGACTAGTGGGATCTGTCCGTCATATATTTTGGTCATGCTCAAAGTTACGTTCCTTTTGGTTAGATGTCCAGTCCCTGATCAATTTAGTTTTAGATTTAGACATAGTCTTAACTTTTGACTCTGCTGTATTGTTGATTGGGATATGTGATCTCCCAAAATGTAAAACATTCTTGGCCTTACATATCCTATTAGTAGCTAAAAATCTTATCGCCTCTAGGTGGAGGAGTGATTGTGTTCCATCCATAGAGGACATTATGGATTGCATAGCATTGCACAACTCATTTGAATTCACGTTTGCTCTTAGAGAGGGTATGCATGCTAGATTGAAGTACATGACGAAATGGGCGAGTTGGGTTCAAATGTATATACCGACTCTTACATTTCATCTGCCCTAATTTAGCCTGAATTTCTCCATTTATCATTTTGATTGTACTTAGTTTGCTAAGAGCTATTTAGTTGTTTTTTTTTAGATACTCATAATCGTTGTGTCAGTTGTAAATATTTGGTTATTTTATTTCTTCGACTTATGTCTTTTGTCTATATTGTTTTTCTCTTATATTATTTATTTCTTCTCTGAATTTGTATACTATGCATTCGTTATATTTATAATTTATGTATATGTTGAAATTCTTTCATCTCAACTTACTTTTGTTGTTTCCTTGTTGACTAATAAATATATCTTTAAATATAAACATAATAAAGACATTAACATACATGAATTACATAGTGCTTGGTGACCATATATAAATCACCTAAGGGTCATAGTTAAAACAACATTAAATAAATGTTAAACCAGTGAATAAATACCAAGTGATAATAGAAAAAAAAAAAATTAATTAACAATAGCTGTTATAACATTTAAAATGAATAAAAAAGATCATGTTTGTGAGAAAATGGACCTGTCTACAGAGTCAGTGTTCAGCCAAAATAAGTATTGCTCCAAATAGATAATGCCGAACAGGAATAATAAAAAAAAGTAAATATCAGGTTTAAAATGTATAATTGTATTAGATTAATGTAAGGAAATGTACCTTTGGGGAGAAATCTAAATTTCCAGTTAGCTGAAAAATGCTAAACAGGACTATTTTAGTAACTAAATTGCATGGGGATTTAGATATATGCATATTTAGTAGATCTTTCATATAAAGAATGTAATGTTAATAAAATATAACAATAATAATAATAGTATTTTAGAAAAGTGTATAGGCAATAATCTAGTGAAAGCAAATGCAAAGTATATTATTAAACAATTTTTTATGCTTACTGCAGCCTTAATGGTGGCACAAACTGGTAGCAGAGAGGGGTTCCAAATACTAATGAAATGTACTTAAACTTGTAACTTTTCAGAAAGTGATTGAATGCCTTAAAACATTCTCTCTCTCTCTCTCCCTCTCTCTCTCTCATTATTCTGGCATTTGGCAAATATAAATAATTATGGTAATCCTAGTTGACCTAAGATGGGAAATGTGTATTCTGATTACATGTGAGATAGTGTATGTAAACCTCTGGTTTCATCTGTAAGTGCATTTGTATTGGAAGACTTACTTCAAATTTATTGGCAGCCTTTACACACAGAGCATAGGCTTTTCTACTCTACTAGATGGGTGCCCAATGTTATTGCATTGGGATGGCGGTGATGTTACTATGGGACAGGCAGGGACAGGAGGCATCAGCCATGTCTCCCCTGTGCGTTCTCCCTTATCAGCTGTTTCTAAAGGCCCCTTCACACACTGAGACTTTCCAGCGATTCCACCAGCGATCCGACCTGGCTGGGATCACTGGAAAGTCTCTCTGGAGTCGCTGGTGAGCTGTCAAACAGACAGACTCACACAGCGACTCAGCACCCGTCGGATCACTGGTATCCATGATAAACAGTGGTAACTAAGCAGCGCGCTGCTTAGTTACCCGGTGTTTATCATGGATACCAGTGTCCTCCTTGCTTAGCACAGCCTGTAAACAGGGAGGACGCTGGTAACCATGATAAACTGCAGGTATCTAGGCAGCGCTGCCTAGATACCCGCAGTTTATCATAGTTAAGAGCGTCCTCCCTGCTTACAGGCTGCGCTAAGCAAGGAGGACGCTGGTATCCATGATAAACACCGGGTAACTAAGCACCGCGCGCTGCTTAGTTACCCGCTGTTTATCATGGATACTAGCCTGTGAGGTCGCTGTTTCGTTCGTCTCTTGTCGTCACACATGCGGATGTGTGCTGACCAGCAGGAGACTTGGGACCAAAAAATTGTCCTGAGCGATGTGCAGCAACCAGCGACCTCACAGCAGGGGCCAGGTCTCTGGTGGTTGTCACACACTACAACATCGCTGGAGAGGTCACTGTTACATCACAAAACCTGTGACGTTGCAGCAACATCGTTAGCGATGTTGTAGTGTGTGAAGTGGCCTTTATATCCCCCATGTGCTCTCCCCCTATGTGCTGCCTGCTCCTCCTTTGTGCTCTCTCCTTTAAGCTGTCTACCCACTGTGCACTCTCCCCAGTGCACTTTCTCTCCCCAATTGTGTACTATTCCCCCTGTGTGCTCTCCCCCTGTGTACTCACCCACAGTAGGCTGTCACTCCCCTAATGCATTCTCTTTATTCCATATGCTGTCTTCTTCCTTCATGTTCTCACTCCTTTTAGCTGTCTTCACCCTGTTTGCTCTCTGTTTTCTTGCCCCGTTGGCTGACTCTCCCCTTGTACATTTTTCCCTAGTGCTATTTTCTGCTCTCGTGTGCTCTCTCCTTTGAGCTGTTTCTCTCTGTCTGCTCTCTCCCCTATTTGTGTTCTCTCTACCACTGTGTACTCTCTTTCAATCATGTGATCTCTTTACCACCTGTGCACTCTCTCTCCCCTTCTGTGCTGCCCCCACATGTCCTGTCTTCTCCCTTGGGTGCTGTGCTGTCTTCTCCCCTCTGTGTGCTTGGAACTCTTTCCCCTTTTGTGTGCTCTCCCACTGTGTGCTGTCTCTCTCTACCCCCTGTACTGTCTTCTTCTTCTCCCCTATATGCTGTCTTCTTCACACCCCTGTGCTGTCTTATTTTCACCTTGTGTGCTCAGTCGCTTACCTTTGAGACTAGGTGACAAAGATGGCAGTGGTGTGACTATTTGCACCAGATCACCCCATCCTTGTGTACTCAAGTGTCCAAAGATGACAGCTGCGTGAGTAATTGTGCATGCACCCGCTGGGTATACACATGCGCACTTACTGAGGCATGTGATAGATCTAGGTCCTTCTCTATGTGTGTTCCAGAATGTATTGAAGTTCATCTTTCTAATTTTTGCAGCTCCTGCACATCCCTCCTCTATGTTTCTAGTTACGAGTATTGCAATGCCTCCCTGGAATTCTTCCTAGGCCTTGCAAATAGTGCATAGGTTTTAGAGGGTAGAAGTAATATTTTTTTAAAACATTCTAAATTGTAGGTAGAGTCCCTCTTCTATTTCACTTCCCATGTGTATTGCATTCCCTCCTTGGAATTTAAGCTAAGCCTTGCAATGAGTGCATGGGCTTTACCAGAATAAGATTCTTAGGGCCCTTTCACATCAGCGGTATTTTCAAATCGTGGCAGATGCGGTGAAAAAAAACGCATCTGCCGCGATTACCGCATACCGGCTGCACTTGCGGCGCGGTTGCGGTAAACGCCATACTATGTATAGGCGGACTTGTGGCAGGTGCGACAAGTGCGGCTTTGGCACTCGCGGCAGGTGCGGCCGCGAAAAAAAATACTGTCAGCCGCGTTTTATTTCGTGGCCGCACCTGCCGCAAGTGCCAAAACCGCACTTGCCGCACCTGCCGCAAGTCCGCCTATACATAGTATGGCGTTTACCGCAACCGCGCCGCAAGTGCAGCCAGTATGAGGTAATCGCGGCAGATGCGGTTCTTTTCACCGCATCTGCCGCGAATTTCAAAAAACGCTGATGTGAAAGGGCCCTTAGATAGGACAATCTTTTTAAAATTGTAGAAACACTTGTTCTAATGCCCTCCTACAGATGTCCACCAGGGTGTTTTGTAGTCCTGCCTTAAAATTTTTGGCAGGTCAGGCACTTATTTCATAGGCTTTGAGTGTAGGAGTCACACTACCTAACAATTTTACCAGAATATATATGAGGCCCTCAGTGGCGTAACTTCAGGCCCAGGGGACCCGAAGTGAAAGCTTCAACGGGGCCCCCAATTATTGCAAATCTTTAATAGTATTAGTATTGTTCTATAAGCCAAAGGGGCTGCAGGGCCCGGGTGCGATCACAACCCCTGCACCTGTTGTAGTTAAACCCCTGGAGGCCCTCCTTTATGTCCAATACAAGGTGCAATGGAGAACCTCTTAATTTCAATTTTTGGCAGTTCTTGCTTTGTCGCACAGACTTTGTGACTTTTAGAGTCCTTCCTTCGTACATTAAACAGGATGTGTCTAACCATGTCATATACACCACATGTCCAGATAAGGAGGTAAATTATTTAAATTACATTTACCAGTGAATGGAAAACCATGATAGGCTATGTTCACACACAATTTGCGTTTATTTTAGCACTCCTAAAAGCACTTGCGTTTTTTTAAGAGTGCCAAAAAATGTGCCTTGTGTGTCTGAAAGCTCCAAAAACGTTTTTGGACTTAGGCCAGGGTCACATCTCCGTTTTGACCCTAGCCTGCCGGATTCCGGTTTTATCTTAGAACTTTTTCCAGCGCCGCATAGCGTTACCGCTATGCGGTGCTGGAAAACGCTGCCCTTAGTTACCCGCTGTTTACCTTAACGACCTGTCACACAGGCAGAGGTTTGGAGTGCGCTTTACAGCGCCGCACAGGAAACCGTTGCAGACAGTGTTTCCTGTGCGGCGCTGTAAAGCGCACTCCAAACCGCTGCCTGTGTGACAGGTCGTTAAGGTAAACAGCGGGTAACTAAGGGCAGCGTTTTCCAGCACCGCATAGCGGTAACGCTATGCGTCGCTGGAAAAAGTTCTAAGATAAAACCGGAATCCGGCAGGCTAGGATCATAACGCAAATGTGACCCTGGCCTTAGTCATTTTTTTCACAAACACCCAAATAACCAAAAACGCATGGCATAAAAATTTGTGTTTTTGCTGAAGAAATTTTTTTCCTTCCGACCAAGGGGGGGTGCTATCATAAAATTTTTTTTTGTATTTTCTTAATTATATAGGGGGGGGGGGAGGGGGTGGGGTGCAATTGAAAAAAAAAATTCATTTTTGTTGACTCCATTCTCAAAAACGCAACCGTTAACGCAGGTGTCTGCATGTGCCATGCGTTTCCGTTTGCGTTTGCCTGCGTTTCCCATAGGGGCCCACTCCTGCGTTTTTTTCCAGCACCCAAAAACGCTGCATGCAGCGTTTTTTGGGGTATGGGAAAAAAACGCAAGTGGTCCTGAAAAACGCATGTACACTCATATGTGCCCTGCGTTAACGCACCTGCGTTTTTTTTTAACACCCCAAAAACGCAGGGATGGGCAAAAAAATGCATGTGTGTGAACATGGCCATAAAGTGCAAAAACAATGCAAAAATACTTCATGTAAACATAGCCTAAAGGGTAGAGGAGAAGTTTTTTTTTCTTTTCCAGATTACCTTATCTACAAGTCATATTACAGGAAAGAATGTTTCCTAACATTTTTGTCCTGTAAAATCTATTTTATCAATGGATTCGTATGGTTTATTGCTAATCCTTAAAAGGGTCGTAATACTCTACCAACATTGATCCCAGCAGAGACCTGAGAGTCAGAGATGCATTCAGGCATCTTCCCCATACTGTTCCCATTCCATTTGAGTGCTGTTTTCATCGATTTCAGTGATTTTCCTGCACCCCACCTCTAGACCTCTTCAGGTTGACTTCCATAAAAATTCTCAAGTTTATCATTCACTTACATTATATTCATTATGGCTGGTTTCACACTACCATTTTTTTAAATAAGGGGGGATGCAGGTAAAACCCCCCAGAATTCACCACAATTTGTGAACAGACCAAAAACTTGGATTGGACATTCAGATCCAGCAGGATCCAGACTCCACCAGATACAGGTGTTCACAGTTTTGTCACAGAGACCAAGATCACTACAAAATGTATTTTTGGTCTCAGTGCAAAAAACATGGACAACCAGATCAAATAATTGGATGCAAGTTCCTGCGGACTCATTGAAAGTCAATGGTGCTAAAAACAGATGTGGGTGCATCCAGTTTCATCTGGATTCACATGGATACCGAAACCAGCCTACTCGAGTCAAGCAGCCAAGAATTCCAAGTTGCAAGCAGTCGATTTGAGTATCGAGCATCTGTTTAGTGCTCACTCATCACTAATGATTAACATAAAATGGTCATTATGGCATAGTTTTTATTTTTTAACAGTGCTAACACGAATTTATCAGCACGTTTCTGCTATAGAGTCTGAGAGTAGCATTATATAGAGGCAGACAGCATAATTCCAGCAATATATATTTTGCTGTAGTTGTAGCAGTTATAATGCTGAGCTATACTGTATATAATCATGCCCAAATTACTGATTACCAGTTACTTGAATACACAAGTTCCAATCTTCCATCTTATGCACCAAGTAATAATTAACTCAAAGTTACAAAATCTCATTAAAACCAGGAAAGGAATAGATTCCACAAACGAGTATATTTAAAAGCTCAATTCTTTATTATACAATTAATAAAATTACCAAATTCAGTAAGCAGTACGAAACAAGGACTACTAGAAATTACTGGTTCTTGGACATAATATATGAAGCTCAAAATATGTAACTATACTCAGAAATAGCAGTAGAGAATGGCTGTCTTCTTCCAATTACTGTAAGGGTATGTGCCCATGCTGCAGATTTGGTGCAATAGTTTTCTGCACCAAAGCTGCATCTTGTGGCAGAAAAATGCATCCAAAAATGCACCATGCTTTTGGTGAGTTCTTGATGTGTTTTTGGTGCTGGAGGGGCTGGAAAATGCGGAAAAATATGCACCAATTGACATGCTGCAGATTTTCTTCTGCACCAAAATCTGCACTAAATACATAAGGTAAAAGAAAACGTAATGTTGGCACAGCACTTCTGGAATGTCATAGACATTCAAATTTCAATGAAGATTTGTCAAAAAATGCATCAAAATAAACAGCGTGGGCATTAGTCCTAAGTAGTGATGGGCGAACCCACCAATGTTCGGTTACAGCAAACTCACCCAAACTTATTAAAGTTCGGGCCGAAAGTGGCTCGAACTTGAGTCTGAATTTCGAACTCAGAATGTAAAGTTATGGGATAGGGGCTAGAAGGCTGTAAAAGAAAAAAAAAGCTATTAAACAGCATTATACTGTCCGGCGTTCACCCACTTGTACTTCTGGGGCCGCTCATTACCTTCCTGGATATTCACTGCAGAGGGACCCAACAGCCAATCACAGACACTACCACAGAGAATTGGTGCACCAAAACCATGATGTGGCTTTTGCCATGGATTTCATGCTCTTTTGGTGCACTTTTGGCACAAAACTGCATGCTTTGTGTTCAATGTGTTCATCTACATCTCCTAGCAAAAAAAAACACCAAAACCATGACATGGTTTTTGCTGCAGATTTCATGATTTTTTTGGTGCATTGTATTCAATGTGTGCATCTGAATCTCCAGGCCCAAAAAAGCACCAATACTGCAAAACAGTTGAGCCCTCTTTATAAAATGATTCCTTGAAATTTTTTTTAAAAATTACATGGGGCTTTGCCATATTTTTGTATGCCAGCAAGGTACAGCAGGCAGGTACAGGCTACCCCATACCCCAAGTTGCCTATTTTTACCTAGCTCAAAACCAAAAATATAGGGAAGCCGTTTTTTTTAAGTATATCATGGATTTCATTAAATAATTAAAATAAATTACATGGGGCTTTGCCGTATTTTTTTTTTCAAGACAGGTACATTTAGGCAGCTGGGGGCTTGAATCTTTAGCACAGGGTGGCCCCAGCTTTCCCCCCCGCCCCCGCTGTGAATTGCAGCCTGCATCTGCCACAGAAAATGGCACATTCATAGAAGCGCCATTTTCTGGTGCTGTACCCCGACCTTTCCAGTGGCCCTGGTGGCGGTGGCGTGCTGGGTAATAAAGAGGTTAATGTCAGCTTTGTATTGGCAGCTGGCACTAAGCCCAAAATTCATAGTGTCAAGTCAATATTAGGCTCACCCGCAATTATTTTCTAGTGAGCAGTGAAAAATTACAACAAAGAAAAAACATTTAGAAATAAAACACAAGACATCTGTTCTGCCCATTCTGAGCAGAAAAATAAACATTCATAGCTTTATACCTGTTATGACCAATAATGGTCATTAGATACCCATTTATCCTGTTTCTCAATACATAAGAGAATGTCTCTTTTAAGAGAATGAGTCATTTAGATAGTACAGCCCCCCTGCTTCCCTGGGTGAAGGAGATGGCAGACATGTTCCTGAGAAGACATGCATCTTTAGCTCCTGTCCCTTCTTTCTACAAATTTCCTTCTCTCCTGTTAGATGATCCCAGTAAGAGCAAATGCAGTTACATGTTTTTGTGTACAATCTGTGTGAGCAAGTTATAATCCAGCCACTATTACAGAGAGAACTGTGAGATAGGAGATGTGTTTGTGGCACCCCTGCAGGTCAGTTGCCACAGGAACACCTGCTGCTGGATGGGATTTCCACGTCAGGTAAACTTAAATATGCAACACCTTCCACCCCAGACCTGAAGGGGGAGCTCTACTTGCCGACTTCAGGCAAGGTCCCATAAAAATTTAGACCTGGGGGCAGGAGTAAGGCAGTGCAGTTCCAGGGAGTACTGGTATACCAGCCAAGAAGGTAAATTTGTCTAGTATACGTCTTAGATATCTGTTTGATATCTAAAATACTCCTTATCTACATGACCACCTTCTCTCCATAGCTACTGAAAGTCTCCTTGACAAAACAACATATCTATCACTTGTAAGCCAGCCTTGCCTACTCACCAGTAACAACAGGTAATTAGTCTAGCTATCCTACAACATATTCCCATGTAACTCTATATGACAATTTTGATAAATCCTAAACCCCTATCTTCAGTTTTATATCTCGTTTCTTCAATAGGTCCTTACACATAACAAGCAACCGTTTTTTTTCATGATATCATATGTAACCTAGCGTCAATTCTGTAAATAATGTATATATTTGGACAGATATATACTTCAATGTCTGCACTGTATATATTCTCACTGTAATTTTATTATTTTTTCATAGTGACGTATTGATAAAGGTCTGTCACAAGACCGAAACGTTTGCTGTCACCACCCACCCTGTATATATGTCTTTCAAATAAAAACACGAATAAGCAACTATCATTTGAGTTAGTGTCCCCTGTACTGTATATAGAGAGATGTTAGTTCTGTATAGAGTAGAGCCTGCTGCAGTGACCTTTGCCCTAGTTATTGATGTTCACTGTATTCTGTGTTGTATTACTGCTATGCTAATTACTCTAATGTACCCAGTGCTACCTGTGATTATTCTGTACCTTGTATTATAGTTTTTTTCCAATCAACTTCACTCCATCACAATAAATTTAGACTACAGAACCTTTACAGTATATTTACTGGGAAGTGGACGAGGGTTAGCTGTAAGCTGAAATCCACATCATCATACGTGGACAATTGCAGAACAACAACCCTGTTTCCCATCTTTAATTAACAAAAAAAAAGCTCTCTATTGCACAATTCACAGGGAAGATCTTCAGCTCTCCTGCATATCTCTGTGAGCAAATGCCAATTCTCTGTGACAGCGTCTGGGATTGGCTGTTGGGCCCCTATGCCGTGAATATCTAGGAAGTTAATGAGCAGCAACAGAAGTAGATGCAGCGGGGCAGTAGCTGTTTAATAACTATTTTCTTTATTTTTTAGCTCCCCAGTCCCCGAGCCCAAACCCGAACTGTAACATGAACTTTCCAGGATAGTCTGTGTTCGGGATCTGTGCCGAACACTAAAGGTACCGTCACACAGGGATATATCGCCGGCGATGTTGCCGGCAACCGAGGGGCGTGGCCAGGTTGCGGCGACATCGCTGGCGAATTGCCGCGTGTGACAGGGCGATAATCAGGCGATGAATCGCCTGAGTCACATCGCCAGGTTTCCCAACAATGTTGGGAAACCTGGCGATGTTGCTCAGGCGATTCTGCCTGATCGCCCTGTGTAACGCGGCAACCCGCAATGTTACGGGCGATTCCGCCTATCTACAACATTGCGGGTTATCGCTCGCTGGGTTGCTGGGCAACTCAGCGAGCGATAGCCGCGGCAACTAGCCGGCGACATCGCCGGTAAGTTGCTCAGTGTGACATCTCACCGGCGATGTTGTCAGGGATGCGCGCTCCCGCGATCCCCGGCAATATCGCCGGCGATATGTCCCTGTGTGACGGTACCTTTAGTGTTCAGTACGGACCCCGAACTTTGTTACAGAGTCAGTAACAATAAAATAAATAAAATATGCATCTAGCTAGTGAAGAAGAAACTGTATCACACTCAATCAGAGTGCAAAGTGAATTATAAGTAAATAGAATATATTCGTGAAAACACAGCTTGCCAATGGTATCTGCCAGGTCCCTGCCGCCTCAACACATGTTTCGTTCCTCTTCATCAGGAGGGTAATTCTCAATTTACTTAGCAAGAACAGTTGAGAAATTCCCTTTTACCAAACACAAAGAAAAAATATATAGTCTTGAAGTCCTGGTCGTTATCATTACAAAAGTTACAATACAAAAATGTTTAATGACCACGCTTTTATTTCCAAGAATGAAGAGATTAATAAAATATTCTTCAGAATTTTTGTGATTTCTTTCCAACGCGTTTTGGAAATCAACTCCTTCATCAGGAAAAATTACATGTGATTTGAGTTGATGTCTGTAACGCGTTGAAAAGAAATCACAAAAATTCTGAAGAATATTTTATTAATCTCTTCATTCTTGGAAATAGAAGTGCGGTCATTAACCCTTTTATTTATATTGTAGAGAAAAAGTGTTGACAATTAAGGCTGCACTCCACACCAATGCATGAGATACAAAAATTTATTTTATTGATACAATTTCAAACACACAATTAAAAACATTTAAAACCAATGCAAACAGATGCATGAACCACAAATAGTCAGTCTATATAATTATAAATACCGTATATACTCGTGTATAAGTCGACCCGTGTATAAGCCAACCTCCCTACTTTTGCCCCCAAAACCTGGGAAAATCTATTGACTCGCGTATAAGCCGAGGGTGGACCCCAGCACAGGTATACAGCCCCCAGCAGTGGTATACAGGCCCCAGCAGTATGATATACAGCAGCCCCCAGTGGTATATACAGCAGCTCCCAGTGTTATATACAGCAGCTCCCAGTGGTATATACAGCAGCCACAGTGGTATATACAGCAGCCCCAGTGGTATTGCAGCCCCTATATACAGCAGCCCCAGTGGTATTGCAGCCCCAGTGGTGTATACAGCAGCCCCTATATACAGCAGCCCCAGTGGTATTGCAGCCCCAGTGGTATTGCAGCCCCTATATACAGCAGCCCCAGTGGTATTGCAGCCCCAGTGGTGTATACAGCAGCCCCTATATACAGCAGCCCCAGTGGTATTGCAGCCCCAGTGGTATTGCAGCCCCTATATACAGCAGCCCCAGTGGTATTGCAGCCCCAGTGGTGTATACAGCAGCCCCTATATACAGCAGCCCCAGTAGTATTACAGCCCCAGTGGTATTGCAGCCCCTATATACAGCAGCCCCAGTGGTATTGCAGCCCCACTGGTGTATACAGCAGCCCCTATATACAGCAGCCCCAGTGGTAGTATACAGCAGCCCCAGTAATGCAGGGCCCCCCCAGCCTGACTCCGGTCACCTGTAAAGCAAATTATACTTATCAGTGTCCCGCTGCCGTCTGCGCCCGCATCTGCCGACATCGCGATCCTCCATCTTCATGCGTCCTCTTCCGACTTCCTGTGTTCGGCGCCGGCAATGACGTCATTGCCTGCGACGAACAGAGAAAACCGGAAGAAGACGCATGAAGATGAGGATCGCATGTCGGCATATGCAGGCGCAGACGGCAGCGGGACACTGATATGTATAATTTGCTTTACAGGTGACCGGAGCATGAGGGGGGGGGGCCCTGCATTACTGGGGATGCGGGGGCTGCTGTATACCGCTTTATACAGCAGCCCCCGCCCTGACTCGCGTATAAGCCAAGGGGGGTACTTTTCAGCCCAATTTTTGGGCTGAAAAACTCGGCTTATACGCGAGTATATACGGTAGTCTAAATAATTATGATTGCAATTTCACTAACCATTATTACCCACGGCTAAACAATAGTCCATTTCAACAAGGAACCCTGACATCCTTTGGGAAACCTCAACATTTCTGGAATTATGTACTGCTGTCAAATCTAGGACATCCAAGGGTCCTATCCTGAAAACATAGGGGGGCCACTTTGTCATGCAAATTTCCATAAACTGGTCTCCGGGGGGTTGGCATATCTTGAAAAATTTATTTTCCCACCTCCTTGACTCCCCTCTACATTATTGCCTGACCGGATGTCAGAGTTCCTTGTTGAAATGGACTATTGTTCAGCCGTGGGTAATAATGAATGGATGATGTAGCTGTATTGTTATACACTAATTTTCATTTTTCTTCCATCTTTGTCCCTTGCATCTTAAACTATGAATATGCATTTGCGTGAGCCCGCCCAAAATTCTGATGAATATAATGGGTATTTTGATCATGGATGGTTAGTGAAATTGTGATCATAAGTATTTGGACAGTCGTGATATATACTGTATGTTTAGCAACAGATAGGATATATGGGTGCACCCATAGGCAGGCAATATTGCTGTGATTCAACATATTTTAGACATCACTGCATATAATGCAGTAATTTATGTGCCTCTGCATCCGCCTGCAGCCTCTACAGCATAAGATTAACTGATTATGCAGGGCATTTGCTGAGTGGAGTCATCATACATGTCACTTAGACTATGTGCTCTCTCTCCCTCATCTACTCTACAGATGTCAAATACAGATGAATTATCACTACCCCGGTATACACCACGGGCTTCTTGCGCATGCGCACCCATAGTTGTGGCATACGTCACATAGGGAGAGCAGAATCGCTCACTGACGCGGCCGCACATCACAACGCCCACTTCCGGGACGTTACTTTCGGTGTCCATATTGGTGCTAGGCAACCACCACAGCTACAGGTAATGACCATTTACACAGTTGTATATAAAGCATTTGGAGCACAACATAGCCACGCTTCCCTGACGAAGCCACAATAGAGCGGCGATAGGCGTGGGATGTAGGGGCCCCACAGCTTTAGCCCTGATTCTGTCAGACAACCTGTCCACCTTGCTGATTGATCCTTTCTGATCTCTCCTGCTGGTAACCTGTCCCTTGAGGACGACGAATATTGACACTTCCAATAGTGGTGAGATATTTCAAGCCTTTGGCCACTCATGCAGATTCATAGAAGTGGATGTTACTTTGGCACTTACTTGCATTAACTGTTTCATCCCTGGTTTGGTGTATGCAGTATAATTATTGTTCTGCATGGTTTCATTACAATATGTATTCTTGATTGTTTCCTGCATATCCCTCCACAATATTAATCTAAAGGGCTCATGGCTCAAATGAGCTAGCCCTGCACTGGGTCTCTGTATTACTGTGCCACTGTTATATTACATGGGTTATTTTAACAAAGAGGCCCCCTCCCTATTTGGCATTCACCTGACTATTTGTGGTTCATGCATCTGTTTGCATTGGTTTTATATGTTTTTAATTGTGTGTTTCCAATTGTCTCAATAAAATAAATTTCTGTGTCTCATGCATTGGTGTGGAGTGCTGCCTTAATTGTCAAAGCTTTTTCTCTACAATATAACGACTGTGTGGTTGACAAGCATCACCCCCTTTTCCTCTTTTGATTACTTGACTAAAAGTGGTGCACCCAAATTTGTACCAATTAACTCTTTTATTTGACTGATGATGAGTATCTACGATATCAAGACTGGAGCAGCTATCCTTTCAACCAAAGCTTATACGGTGGTTGCGTCCGACAGATCTCCACCAGGTGAGAGACTCCCTGCCTTCTGACAATTGATCTGAGTAATATCATATTAAGCCCTATTTGTGCTTGTGTCCATACTATTTCTTTCAGAATACTATATATGTGTAATTTTTTATTGTTGAGCGTTCGTTTATAGCAAATAATTATTTTTTATATTAAACTATGATTTTTATATTTTATATTGCTACTTTTTTAGAACAGTTAAAATAGTTTTATTTTTACAATACTCAATAGTCTTAAAAGTGAATGTGAACATGCAATCCTTTCATTGTATTGATAATACACTGTACAATCTATGTTGTACAGTGCAAGTTCTAATCCGTAAGTGGATATTTGACAGTATCCCATCAGGCTTTGTCCCTATCGGTACTTCACATTAGTAATGCAGAGATCCTGATGGGTTGGACGGCCAATATCAAACTCCTCATATACAACTGTCACTATTTACAGCCGCATATGAGGGACATAAGTGCTGGAGTCAGCTCTATGCTCGTTCACAGGACATGAAGCAGGAGCTCAGCCAAATATACCAGCAGGCTCTTGCTGTGGATGTGTCGGGCCCCACGGGACTGGGGTACTCGGTGCCGGACCGGACGGTACTGGGGATGTCACAGGTGGCTTGGTCCGGACCGTGTCCCTGGCTCGGCAAATAAAGGGAATATTTACAAGGGAGATGTCATGGGTGACGCCACCCACTTGGTGCGGCCAGTGATGGGGCTGCCGCTGCTGCAGAACCTCCGGGGTGATGGAATGGCAGCGGAGATGTTATAGTTCCAGTGGGGAGAACTGTATCCCCCGGGGCAGTAAGGGTTAAAGTATATTGGGGTTATAGATGGTGGAGAAGGGTTAAAGGACACACACGTTTGGTCGACACTGGTGCACTTCCCTTCTTCTCCTGATGCTGCAGAGCTGACAGGCTTGTGGCAGGGGGAAGCTCTCTGTGCTGAATCTGGAGCAAAGGTCGCAATCAATACACAGACTCACAGTTTTGCTGTTTTCCAAAGCTTTACTGCAGATGTTGTTGCAGGTTATAGTCCACGGAGTCTGTAATGGGGCTAAGCTCTCTCCCAACCCTGTCCGGGGTCGTCAGCGTCCTTATGCTGCACTGTGTGTGTGTATCCTGGCTGCTGCTGTTAGCTGAGCTGCTGGGATTCCTCATGTCTCTCTGTATTCTGCTTGTACCACTTGGCTAGGCAACTTGAGTCCTCTATGCTGTGCTGACCCCTCCGTGTTGCTTCGCTCTGGTACAAGGGGGCATCTAGAGATCCCACTGTTCCTGGATTCACTGTGCTGTGGGTGCCAGACACAGTACCGGATCCGGTGTCTGTCTCTGTGCGTACTTCTGGGGCAAGTGAAGGTGTCACTCCAGCTCCCAGAAGTGTTCCTCTGTCTGTTGTTCTCCTGTTCCTCTGACCCTTGCTAGGTCTGCACTGAGCTAACTCTGCTCTGTGTCCTCTTCACAGCACTGCACCGTGCTGTATGGTCTGAGCTCTCCCTCATGGACAAGAGTATTTAAGGAAGCAGGTGGTGCTCCCCCTCTTGCCCAAGGTGGTAGTGTTTGTCAGTGTGTAGTGGGGGAGAGAACCCATGTGATGTTATTGTGGCACATTAACCCATGGGGTGCCACATTCCCCCTTAGTTAAATACAGTACTCCGGGACTGTAGAAAAACAAGTAAACAACAATTAAACACAATTAACATTTACATAGACTTAAAATGAAAAAGTACAAAAATCACTAAAATGTGAAAAAGAGTTCGAAAAGTCAAAAAGCAGTCTTTCCGGTGGTTTAGTCTATTGCCTCCGGGCTGATGAATATATACAAGAGAGTTCTTACCACAACCAGTCCGTGGTATATATGGTCCATAAGTAAATAAGGAGATAGTTCAAAGTTCATACAGGATAGTCTCTGTAGGTACTGGGCTTTTTTAACGTTGCAATAACTATATACATTTGTCCACAGGCGTTTCTGCTTAGGAGGCCTGAATCCGCTACACCACCCCCAGGCACTTTCTTTCCCTAACTTAATGTACATGGGGGTCAATCCAGTTCCTCCACCCTCTTGGACACAGTCTACTAGGCTCAGTTTACGTTTACTTTACATTTAAACAAACATATTTACATTACTCATTTAATTCTGCATTTTACTCTTTGTACCTAGCTGGTAACTGACCTTGCGTACTACGCTCTGATCTGCGCAATGTTGGTGGAGTTAGTCTGAAAGTGTGAGTAGACGTGTACCTATTTGGGGTGTTTGGTGTTATGGCAGATGGAGGTCTGACTGCAGGACTAGCAAGTTCGCTGGGACCAGGAATTTGTTCTTCCTCTTCGGATTCTACTTCCAGTTCTTCAAGTTCTTCAAGTCTTGGGTCTTCTTCAAGTAACACGGGTTCTGGTAACACAGGTTCTGGTAACACAGGTTCTGGTTTTGGGTCCATCATTGAAGGGAATGCAATCATTGGTACGACAACTGCTCCATGGTAATTTGGCCATGTTTTAGGAAAATCTCCTAGTACCGTGTGGAATACTTCTTCTTCTTTTTCTTGGATAGGTTGGACCTGTACGGGTTCTATGACTTCAGGTGTCTTCAGGGTTTCAGGACACAATTTAAGTTGATCACGAGATACGACTTGTGAAGTTCTTCCTTCATCTTTGCTTATCAAATAGGTTTTAACATTGTCTTGGTTAGATGGTAAGACTGTGTATGGGATGGTTTCCCACTGATTATCCAGTTTGTTTGTACGTCTCTTTCTCTTGAGAATTTGATCACCTTCTTGTAATGGCATTGCCTGAGCATGTTTGTTAAAGGTCTTTTCTTGTCTTGCTCTTGCTTGCTGTAAGTTTCTCTCTACACATTCTTGCACTTGTTGATACTGTCTCTCACGTTTAGTATCCCAATCTGTTTCTTCTACTTCTGTATCTGGTTTTTCAATTCCCATTTCTAGGTCAATTGGTAGCTTACCGGGTCTTGCACGCATAAGGTATGCTGGAGTGCAGTTTGTAGAACTCACGGGGACATGGTTGTATAAGTCTACCAAATCAGGTAATTTATCTGGCCACTGGTTTTTTTCTGACTCTGGTAAGGTTTTTAACAGTTCGATTACGATGTGATTCATTTTCTCGCATAGACCATTTGTTTGGGGATGATACGTTGTTGTGCGAATCTTCTTACAACCGTACATATTGCAGAATTCCTTGAATAGTTCTGATTCAAAGGCTGGACCTTGGTCTGCAAGGACTTGTTCTGGGTAACCATGTGGTCTACAGAAATGCGTCTGGAATGCTTTTGCTGCCGTCTTTGCTGTCAAGTCTTTGACGGGTACCACCACTAAGAAGCGTGAGTAATGGTCCACGATGGTTAAGGCATAGACATAGCCTGACCGGCTTGGTGACAACTTGACGTGATCTAATGCGACTAGCTCAAGTGGTTGCTTGGTTATTATTGGTTGAAGCGGAGCTTTCTGTAGATCTTTCCTTCTGAGGTTGCATGCGGCCCATCTTCTGCACCATAGTTCAATGGATTTTCTCATGCCAACCCAATAGAATCTGTCTCTTAGGATTGCTTCTAACTTCTTCCATCCAAAATGACCTGCATTGTCATGATAAGCTTCTAAGACCATTTGGGTGTCTCGCTTGGGCACGATTATCTGCCAGACCAGTTCATGCGTCTTGGGATTGGTAAATCGTCTACAGAGCTTTCCTTGATTCATAAACAACTTGCCTTTCTCTTTCCAGAGCTGTATGGTCTCAGCTGGGGCATTCTGATCCGGGTATGCACCTTGTCGCGTAAGCAGTTCTTTCACTAGCTCACAGCTGGATCGGTATCTTGGGTTTCGGCCCATTCGTAGTGTCTTAACGGGTTAAGATTTACTTCCTGCTTTCTTTGGTAGATGCCGGGTTGATAATCTGCTACCCTTGAACGATGAAAGGCCGGTAGTTCAATCTCTTCCAACTCTTCCGGTTCCTCTTCCACGTCTTTCAGGTGCGGCATCCGGGATAAGGCATCTGCGTTCCCATTCTTGCGGCCTGCCCGATATTTGATGACGAAGTTGTAGTTAGATAGCCGGGCTATCCATCGCTGCTCCAGAGCACCTAATTTTGCTGTGTCTAGGTGAGGCAACGGGTTGTTATCCGTGTAGATGGTGAATTCTGCACCTGCCAAGTAATGTTTAAAGCGTTCAGTCACAGCCCAAACTACTGCCAGTAGCTCTAACTTGAAGGAGCTGTAGTTCTCTGGATTTCGTTCTGTAGGCCGGAGCTTCCTGCTTGCAAAGGCAATAACTCTTTCTTTGCCTCCTTGCTTCTGCGACAATAATGCTCCCAGTCCCACGTTGCTGGCATCCGTGTAAAGAATGAATGGTTGATGGTAATCAGGGTATGCCAGGATCTCTTCTCCCGTCAGCGCACTTTTTAGCTTATTGAAGGAATCTTCTCTTTCCTCATCCCACCATGTCAGAGAATTACAGTTTGAAGTCTTCTTTGATCGTCCTACCAGAATGTCTTGCAGGGGAGCCGCTAGCTTCGTGAATCCTCGGATAAATCTTCTATAATAGCCTACCAGGCCCAGGAATTGCCTCACTTCTTTCACGTTCGTAGGTCTTGGCCAATCCCTTATCACGGTGACTTTATCAGGATCCGGTGCTACTCCCTCTGAACTCACGACATGTCCCAGGTACTGTACCTTTGGTTTGAGAAGGTGACACTTGGATGGCTTGATTTTCATGCCATATTTCGATAAAGCTTCGAACACTTCTGCCAGGTCTTGTAGATGTTGCTCGTACGTCTTCGAGTAGACTATGACGTCATCTAGGTACAGGAGGACCGTTTCAAAGTTCTTGTGTCCGAGGCAGCTCTCCATCAGACGTTGGAAGGTCCCGGGTGCGTTGCAGAGTCCGAACGGCATACAATTGAACTCACAGAGGCCCATCGGCGTAGTAAACGCTGTCTTCTCCTTGTCGGCCTCGGCCACAGGAACCTGCCAGTACCCACTAGTCAGATCAAGGGTGGAAAAGTAGTTAGCAGATTTTAATGCAGCTAATGACTCCTCAATCCTAGGTAATGGGTATGCGTCCTTATGTGTGATGTGATTAATCTGCCGGTAATCTACGCACATTCTCATGGTCCCATCCTTCTTTTTAACTAACACTAGAGGTGCTGCCCAGGGGCTACAACTGTCTCTTATTACCCCTGCAGATTTCATTTCTCTGAGCATATCTTTGGTGGTTTGGTAGTGAGCTGGTGGTAAGGGTCTATACCTTTCTTTTATAGGTTGATGGTTACTTGTGGGTATAGTGTGCTCTACCCCTTTGATCTGCCCAAAGTCTAATGGGTGTTTGCTGAATATCTGCTCATATTCTTTCACTACCCGGTATACTCCATGCTTGTGACGGGGAGGTGTAGAACTGGTACCTACATGCAACTTTTGGCACCAATCCTCCAGCTTCTCCTCTGAGCCATTGTCATCCGCCTGACATGACGGGTTCAAGGGCTCGGCGGTGGTGATGTTGTTGTTATCAACCGTGTACAACTTAGCCATGGTAGCATACTTTGGTAATGTGACCTCATCTTCTCCACAGTTCAATAGGCGTAATGGCACTCTTCCCCTGTGTACGTCAACCACTCCTCTAGCAGTGAGTATGGTCGGTCTACTGTCTGAGTACACGGGTTCTACCAGGGCCTGATAGTCTTGCCCTTTAATGCCTATTGCGGCTCTGCACCATACCAACATTTCAGTTTTGGGAGGAATTACAATGGGTGTTGGGTCACTTACTCTTACACTGCCGATCTCACCTCCGGAGATTTCTACCTGCTGCTTCAACATCAGGGCTTTGATCTCTTTGTGCAGAAGCCTCTGTTGTCCAGTTCCGGCAGTCTCAGCGATTTGCTGCAAAACACTTAACACTTCGGAAAAACATTTCTCAATGACATTCATTCCCACCACCATCACGGGTTCACGGTCTCGCCGGTTGACATCTACGATTATAATACCCTGGTTCTGCAATTCTACCTTCCCAACCTGAATATTCATCTCTCTAAATCCAACCTTTGGTATTATCAATCCATTACCAGCCCATATATCAAAATTAAAGTCATCTGGCGCATTAGTAATGTTTGAATCAGCCCAGTACCTTTTATATAGAACATGTGGGATGGATGTTATTTGGGATCCGGTATCCAGCAAGGCACTAAAGGGGATGCCATCCAACACAATAGGGATCACCGGCTTTCCTCCCACGAATTTGTCATACCAGGCTGAGGGGCCTTGAGCGTTCATTCCTGGGGAGCGGCCCGCCTGCCCAGGGAATCGTCGTTTAAAGGATACTCTCGAGCAAAATGGCCTGATTTCTGGCAACGGCGGCAAATGGGCTGTCCATCTGGTTGGTAGCGATTGCTGGGTCGTCCTCTTGCTGCTGGGTATCTTCTGGGCCTCATCCACGGAACATCCTCTCTGCTGGTCGCCAACTCGATCTTGGGTGCAGGTTTTGACTCTCGCAGTTCCTTGATGACCTTGGCCATGGAGATCACGGTGTCTGTCAGGGCATCCAGCTTTTGGTTGATGGCTGCATTTGAGATATATTCCCCAGCCTCAGCAGCAGTCGCTGACATAGCAGATGTCGCTGGCGCTGCCGCCTGCTGAGGTGCTGCTGCAGTGTCAAGCACAGATGTTAATTCCCTTGGCTCTTCCAGCTGCTGCAGACGGATAGCTCTATCCTTCAGCTCAGTAAATGTCATGTCAGGGTTCTGCAGCAGTACCATGCTTAACTGTCCTCGATGGGAAGGGGAATGGAGGCCCTCTATGAATTGGTCAAATAGCATTTTATCAGCTCCCGGGGCTAAAGCAGGTTCTGCCAGCTTAAGGGCTTTGAGTGCTTCCTGCAGGTTCAAGGCGAAGTCTTTGGCACTCTGTTTAGGTTTCTGATGTCATGCAAAGAACCTCATCTTAGCCTGGGCATCAACAGCAGATTCAAAAGTTGCTTTCAGTCTGGCTGCTAGATGTTCTACAGTGTCCTTATCTGTGTCCAGCCAGGACGCCACCTCACGCCGTGCATTGCCCGTTAACTGTCCCATTATCATTCCTACACGCTGGGCTTCAGTGAGGGGATACATCACATAATACTCTTTAATCTTTTGCATAAAGTCAGTTAAAGTATTAGGCTCACCGGAGTATTGGGGCAGCCACATTGCCCCTGGAGTATACGGCATCAGGAATGGCATTATGGACGCTGTTCCTTGCCCCGCTGCACCGCCGGACGCTACTGGCTGACCCGGCGCTGCAGCTCCATCGGCCACTCCGCCGCCGTCTTGTGCATCGGCCTGCGACATCTTGGGCCCCCTTAGTTAATATGCGCCCTCCGTCTTCCGCTTCCGTCCGGATGTCTATGGGAGGTTCCGGGGCGCAGCAGGGATCTCCTTCTCCGCCGGATGTCATCAGCACCAAGGGAGGAGGCTGGGTTCGCGCCAATGCAGGGTACCGCCCCCTTTCTCTTCCCGCGCGCCGCGCGCTCCAAAATGGCGGATTTTCAAAAATACAGTTCGGATGGCGCACAGGGTCCAATTCTTTTGGACTGGGTAGATCCTGTTCGTGACGCCAGGTTGTCGGGCCCCACGGGACTGGGGTACTTGGTGCCGGACCAGACGGTACTGGGGATGTCACAGGTGGCTTGGTCCGGACCGTGTCCCTGGCTCGGCAAATAAAGGGAATATTTACAAGGGAGATGTCACGGGTGACGCCACCCACTTGGTGCGGCCAGTGATGGGGCCGCCGCTGCTGCAGAACCTCCGGGGGTGATGGAATGGCAGCGGAGATGTTATAGTTCCAGTGGGGAGAACTGTATTCCCCGGGGCAGTAAGGGTTAAAGTCTATTGGGGTTATAGATGGTGGAGAAGGGTTAAAGGACACACACTCACGTTTGGTCGACACTGGTGCACTTCCCTTCTTCTCCTGATGCTGCAGAGCTGACAGGCTTGTGGAAGGGGAAGCTCTCTGTGCTGAATCTGGAGCAAAGGTCGCAATCAATACACAGACTCACAGTTTTGCTGTTTTCCAAAGCTTTACTGCAGATGTTGTTGCAGGTTATAGTCCACGGAGTCTGTAATGGGGCTAAGCTCTCTCCCAACCCTGTCCGGGGTCGTCAGCGTCCTTATGCTGCACTGTGTGTGTGTATCCTGGCTGCTGCTGTTAGCTGAGCTGCTGGGATTCCTCACGTCTCTCTGTATTCTGCTGGTACCACTTGGCTAGGCAACTTGAGTCCTCTATGCTGTGCTGACCCCTCCGTGTTGCTTCGCTCTGGTACGAGGGGGCATCTAGAGATCCCACTGTTCCTGGATTCACTGTGCTGTGGGTGCCAGACACAGTACCGGATCCGGTGTCCGTCTCTGTGCGTACTTCTGGGGCAAGTGAAGGTGTCACTCCAGCTCCCAGAAGTGTTCCTCTGTCTGTCGTTTTCCTGTTCCTCTGACCCTTGCTAGGTCTGCACTGAGCTAACTCTGCTCTGTGTCCTCTTCACAGCACTGCACCATGCTGTACGGTCTGAGCTCTCCCTCATGGACAAGAGTATATAAGGAAGCAGCTGGTGCTCCCCCTCTTACCAGAGGTGGTAGTGTTTGTCAGTGTGTAGTGGGGGAGAGAACCCATGTGATGTTATTGTGGCACATTAACCCATGGGGTGCCACAGATGGCGCGGGTACAACTCCTATGCCAATGCCATCCATCAGATGTCCGACTGCAGGAAATTATTTACAATCTGGATATACAGTTACTTTGTAATGGCATTAATAACAGTGTTATAGGATGATGATGATAAAATCATATCTTCACTAATTTATCTGCCATAATTAATTAATTTCACACATCTACCATACTTGAAGGGCATTTTATAATTTTGTATATAAAAAGAGGTTATTCTTTGCATAGTAAAAAGGATACAATTATTAGATGCTTTGTGTATCTTTCTCCTATATTTTTTATCATCTTTAATGGAAATGTGAAGCTTTATATAGTATTTTCCTATTAATCTCTTTTGACTTAGGTTGATGCTCATGTACCTACCGTTCGGACTATAAAGTACTCATTGTTCATTTTAATTGGTGCACAGATGGTGATTATAATTGAATACAGTACGCAGTTACACAAAGCATAATAAACTAAATAGTGCACATTAAAGCAAACTGCATCGAACAATATCATGGTTAATAATGTAATAACATTAAATCAATCCGTTGATTCAATTAGGCTTTTGTTTAACTACCATAATAGGAACAAGATGACATCTCTTTGACACTATTATCTGCAGTATTAAAATATATATTCTATATCCAGTGGGTGACCATATTGTGAGACCCAGCTGATTCTTATAAAAAAATATCTGACAAAAATACAAAGTTAAAAAAGTTGAATGCAATTTTTCACACAATTTTAGAAAATCTATAAATAACAAAAAAACTTTTTGAATATTAACGATGTATGCATTATATTAGAAGGGAATTCATGCTGCAACACCTTACTATCCTGTCTGTAAAGGAACTGTATAAGATGACTTTGGTGGAAAACACAACTGGTAGTACTTCTTATCTGCTGGCCATAGTCGTCCTTTGAACCTTTGTTCTTATCCCTCTCACAATACTCCTTCAGGGTATAAGCAGCTAAGCTATGTCATTTTTTATTTCAATATCACATTTAAACTTTATTTGAAAAGTTTTACCCCATCTATTATATTCTTTAGTCTCTTACACTTTTATTCCACAATATACCACTCATTTATCTTGTTACTGACTTGGCTCGAAGCATTGATTTGTTCATTAGGATCATTAAGAACCACTCAATGTTACAGTGCCATAGCATTTAATTAAATCAAGAGTAATTCAATGTAGTTACACAGTAAGACATCAGAAATGTCAGCAATAAGTTTCCCGTCTCCTGCCTATGGCCATATTATAACTCTGCACATGTTATTTAGGTAACCAAATTTGGATCAATCCACCCCTTCTTGAAATATCAGGGATATCTATCCAAGTCCTACTTTAATGATACTACATAATATATAGTTTATTCCAAGAGTCACTATTTGTAGTGAGAAAACACCATAAAATGCTCATGTCCTCCATACTTGAATCAACAGGTTAGACGCTCAGATTCGAGTAACATGTATAATGGAAGTAAATGGGAAACTTATGCATTTTTCCAGAAGACCCTACCAGCAAGGCTGTGGTGGGCTGGGTGGTCGTGGGTAGGAATTTCATTGAAATGGATGATCACAGTGCTCAAATGGAATATGATCAGCATGCGTAAGATGTCTGGATGCATTTCTGACTCACGGGTCATTGATGGCAACTAAATAAATAAATAAATAATTATTAAAAAATGAAGTTGATTCCCACTTATTTTTGATAAGCAGCCAAAGTGAAACAGACAGCTGGGGACCCATATTATTAAGCTTAAAAAACTAGCCCACAGCGTCCCCGGAATTGACAATCTTGGCACTTTGCCCAGCTCATCTTGATTGCACTGGTGTGGTGGCAATCAGGGCAATATTTTTGTGGTTGATGTCAGCCATGTAGTGTCAGTTGGCATCAAGCCCAGGGTTAGTTTTGGAGACTGTCATTGCTAACCTAATAATTTAAAAACACACAGGAAAAAACAGTTTCTTTGAATAAAGACTCCCTCACACTACTCCTTGTTAACCAATTTGTTTTTATCCAAAAACCGTTCCACAAATCTCCTCCATTGTAGTCCACATTCCCTGAATGCAGCTTTAGTGACTGTATCAGAAAAGTACAGCTATTCACAGATGCCAGGTAATGACAACAACTCTCCTAACAGCCGCTAGCTCAACGCTGCACCCAGTGAGTCCTGGCTATTTAAAGTACTGCTATTCATAATTGCTGCAGGTGCATTCATGTAATATAGACTATGATTTAGGAGCTTTGTGGGAACATTTTATATGAAAAAAAAATTCTGAATGAAGGATAGTGTGGGAAAGTCTTTATTCCAATAAACTATATTATCCTGTGTGGGTGTGTTTTTTATTTTTAAATTACTGGGTTAGTAATGATGGTGTCTGATAGATAACACTTCATTACTAAATCCTGGGACCTTTCCAGACTAATAATTCCAGCCTGCAGCTGTCTGTTTTACCTAGACTTTTGATCAAAAATAAGGTGGTGACACTGCTTTTTTATATTTATTTACTAGAATAAACATGTCTAAAAGCATTCCTTAGATTCTCATGGAAGGCACTAATGGGTGCAAGTTTACAATACTACCTATATGCCTGCTCTAATCTACGCTCTCCCATAGAGATCAACTCTCCCTTTTCTGCTTACAGAGGAGAGTGTGCTGAGCTCACACCCCCCGGGTCTCATATTAGACCTGATGATGTGATGAAGCCAGCTAATCACAGTAGTGCCAGTAGTCCACAAGGCTACATCATTGCAGTTTATGGTAGGCAATTTCCTAATGTTTATTGGCCATCTAACAGCCACAAAATATGCAGGGAGGGGACTCAACCATGGAACTTAAGCACTCACAATTCATAATTGAGTAACATGCATGCGTGAGCACCCCGATGCTTGCTCAAGTATCGAGCATTGGCAAGCACACTCACTCATCACTACTCATTATATAACAGTTTCAATGTTTTGATGGAACCCATTATTTTACGTATCCGTAAGCAACTTTCTTAACCATACTTATATGCAAAAAATAGTAATGGTGGTCTGATTAGGAGCGCTCTAAGGATCAAGCGGACATATAAGATGTTTTAATAAATGGCAAACCTTTTATTAATTTCTAGCTCCCCTCACAGCTCCACTACGCGTTTCAACTGTATAGAACAGTCTTCATCAGGTGGTGGACACCACCTGATGAAGACTGTTCTATACAGTTGAAACGCGTAGTGGAGCTGTGAGGGGAGCTAAGAAATTAATAAAAGGTTTGCCATTTATTAAAACATCTTATATGTCCGCTTGATCCTTAGAGCGCTCCTAATCAGACCGCCATTACTATTTTTTGCATGAAAACTACTCCCTTTGTGAGGGACTGGCAGCTGGAGCAGCTCAGGAACAGCACAAACGATCTGCCTTGAGGACCTGGCGTTTTCCTGGCAACCCACAACAAAGAGCGGTGACGTAAATTCGGTTTTGCGGTCACGTGACCGGATAGGTCCTGTTCCGAGGACCAGGAGAGAGGAGAGCGGAGAGGCAGCGCACATACCGCTGGTGGCAGTGGCTGGTAAACCAGGTTGTGCAGGACTTGCACAACCCGATAAGGTGAGTGGCCACCTACCCACGCTACTTAGACGTTTTTAATAAGGGGATTCTACACATTTGCGCCCTTTTCCTTTTTGATTTGCAACCATAATTATATGGCACTCTGCAGCATATTAGAAAATATATTAATGTGCATTAAATGGGACGGCCACTGCTTTAGAGGTTCCTTTCATGTGAACTAACTACCATATGAAAGCATTTTTGCAAAATCCTGTCTTTCTCAAGTCCTGATCCTGATATTGAAGGTTAATATTTTCCACTTTTTCTATATTTTGTTTGGTATTAACTGGTGTCATATGTTTATTTGTTTTCTTAAGGTTTCATATTTGGTCTAATATTTTCTTATCTCTGAGAAACTATGTTATGGGTATTACCCAAAGAAAAGTCTGATAGTTAAAATTCTCATAAAATATTTGTAAAAAGGGACCAGCTAGTGTAAACTTCCAATGAGAACTACATTTGTCTGCAAATATTAAACGAAAACTACTGAATAATACTACTTATAACGGAATAAACAGAATTGTTTATGCTCACAACCAGTATGCATTCTTTTTCCTCAAATGCTCATGACTAAGGAGGCGTAGTCCCATAATTTGCAAAAAGAGTACATACATCGTGTACCTATTAGAAAGCCCTTGCAAGTATCAATATGTAGGTCACACAATTCAAACCACACATGTCCGTATGAATAAACATAGGTATAATATTCGTACAGGTTACCAATTGCACAGCATCTCGAGGCATTACAGTATATTTTATCAAAAAGACCCCGATAAAATTAAATTGACCATCATTGATCATATCCCCAAGAAGGGTCAGGATCGTCTGAGCAAATTAATAAATGTCTAAATGTTAATGTTCCGTTTTACTGTGAGTATTATTTTAGTTTTATAGCCATTCAATAATACACAGAAAGATTTTTTAGACATTTTTAGGTATTGTTAGCAAATTTAAAGTATGCTATATGAATTTTATATATTTTATTATTGGATTGTATTATTTTTTAACATTCGATTGATTGGGATACACTTTTGATTTTAATACTGTGTTATACAGTGGAATGTTATATTTTTATGTTAGTTTGTATTGTCTATGTATATCTTTTTATATGGTTGGGTTTTGGCAAGTATGGGGTTAATTTAGTGAAATTCAGTGGTCTAATCACTACTAGTCCTTCCCCTATAAATGTAATTTCCTATACTCCTTCATCTATATCATCTAATGAAGACAGTTTAACCATTGAAATGCATAGTGGCATATAGAGAATAAATATAGGTCTGTTATATTAACTCATAATTTCCTCCAGACTTTCCTTATACACCTTCCCAGTGCTTCATAGACCGCTTTTATTTCTTTGCCTAAGTCCCATAATTTGGTCTCACTGTATAATCCGATTTTGAGTCAGAACAAAACAGCCGAAAAGGTTTTGACATCCAATTTTTGGCTGTGGCCAACCAGCCTGTTCGATAGCTATACGGTGATTTCCAAGAAAGTGAACCTTAACGCTGCAGCACACTTCATTTCCCTCTCTTAATGATGTCTCTGGATTTTTGCTTGTAAGCACAGTTCAAGAACTGGCATCACCAGTCAGTTGCGTAAATTTTTTTCTTAAAGGGAATCTATCACATCAAAAATCCATATGTAATTGCTATACCGTATATACTCGCGTATAAGCCGAGTTTTTCAGCCCAAAAATTGGGCTGAAAAGTCCCCCCCTCGGCTTATACGCGAGTCAATATGGCCCCCCTCATAATTTGGCGCCCCCACCTCACTTGCTGGGCCCCCCCGCATGCAGCGCTGCGCATATACATTACCTGTCTAGCAGCTGTCACCCTCCGATGGCGGATCGCGGCTCCCGGCTCCGGCTTCCATCTTCCTCTGTGTCTTCCTTGTCATGTGACCGGCCGGCGTCGCGATGACGTCATCGCGATGAGCCCCGGTCACAAAGCAGGAAGACAGAGAGGAAGATGGAGCCTTGAGCCCAGGAGCCGCGATCCGCCATCGGAGGGTGACAGCTGCTAGACAGGTAATGTATATGCGCAGCGCTGCATGCGGGGGGGCCCAGCAAGTGAGGTGGGGGCACCAAATTATGAGGGGGGCCCTGCTGGGGCCCTGTATACTACCACTGGGGCTGTATATACCACTGGGGCTGCTGGATACTACCACTGGGGCTGTATACTACCACTGGGGCTGTATACTACCCTGGGGCTG
>JARQOC010000001.1:469529283-469540777 GCA_033576535.1 Allobates femoralis
TATGAAGCTCCTCACCTGGTCCAGTTGTGATCCCCACAACTGGTTTGAAGGCATTTTGGAATCTCTGTTCCAGCTGCTGCAGGACCTCCAACGACCACTAGATAGTGGTTTGAATCCAAGAAAATGATGGGAGGGCTGGTGTGTCACGGTCCGCGCTGCTGTAGTATGGATAAACTCACCAAAGAGCCCAGAGTATTTTCATCCTTTATTTCCTCCTCTCTCCTACGCGTTTCAGCGCCACACCCGGCGCCTTCCTCAGGAAGGCGCCGGGTGTGGCGCTGAAACGTGTAGGAGAGAGGAGGAAATAAAGGATGAAAATACTCTGGGCTCTTTGGTGAGTTTATCCATACTACAGCAGCGCGGACCGTGACACACCAGCACTCCCATCATTTTCTTGGATTATCTGTCGATGGTACATCCCATGCAGTGGCTTGTATTGCCACAGCATTTCATGTTCCTGTTCTTCCTTCTAGGACTGCTTTTGTTGCTGCCTTAGATTGTCTCTTATGTATTTACTAGATGGTGGCCTGATTCTAAAGCATCGGGTAGTCTAGAATATGACCAATCAGGATAGCGGCGCTCAACACAACGCCATATTTAAAATCTGAAGTCATGGGTGGATTTTACACATGGCGCCATGCCGCACGCCACTATGCTGATTGGCCGCCCGCGTTCAGCGCCTACCAATCAGGATAGTGGCGCGCGCCATATTTCAAATACACTGTACTCACTGAGTACAGTGTATTTGAAATATGGCGCGCGCCGCTATCCTGATTGGTCGGCGCTGAACACAGCGACCAATCAGAGGAGCGGCATTTAAACCGAGCGCCACTTCTCTCAGTGGTCGCCGCGTTCACCGCTGACCAATCAAAATAGCAGAGTACAGTGTATTTGAAATATGGCGCGCGCCGCTATCCTGATTGGTCGACGCTGAACGCGGGCGGCCAATCAGCCTAGCGGCGCGCGCCATGGCACCATATGTAATATCCCCCCATGACCTCAGATTTTAAATATGGCCTTGTGTCGAGCGCCGCTATCCTGATTGGTCACAGCGTTCAGCGCCAACCAATCAGGATAGCGGCGTGCGCAATGGCACCATATTTCAAATACACTGAGCCAATAAGCTGCCTCTGTGTGGCGCGCAATTTCGGCGACAGACACACTCAAAAAACCCTTAGACAATTATATAGTAGATGTATAATTTTCTGATTTTGTTCACCACTTAAATAAAAAAAAAACATACATATTTTATCTGCATAATCGTAGTGACCTGAGTAATGAAATTGCTAGGTCAGATTTACTTATATTGAACATGGTAAATTAAAAGAACATTGTGGACTTGTACTTTTTTTTGCTATTCACCATGGATTTGGATTGGATGTTTTTCCCATTTTCCAGTGCACTATGCAGCAGAATGAATGGCAACAGTTAAAAGTACAACTCGCAAAAAGCAAGCACTCTTATTGCTTTATGGCTGGAGAAATATAAAAGGTAGGACTCTTGGAAGAAGGGGAGGAAAAATTGAAAATGATAAATGGAAAATCTACTGGGGGTGAAGGACTTAACTTTTTATCATCAGTAAGTGGAATGATCACTCAAAGATGCATGTTTTGGTTTTACTCCTATTATTTTTATGTTCTATTAAAATAAGTTTGATGATATGAGACATTTCGATATGCCAAATCCCAAAAGCTGAAAAAATTCTATAACATTTTATCTAATCTACAATTTGTCATTTTGGTAGATTAGAGATTGACACAAAATAGAAAAGTCAACACATTGTTTTATAAGAGAAATCTATGCCATCAGTAACATTTCAGAAATAATTAATTCCCACTTTATCAATTGTCTGACCTTTATAATGTCAACTTGGTCACTCTATTATGATTCAGTAAGGTTCTAGTGTCCTATAGAACAAACATATATAGAGCTGCATATAAATAATATAAATAATTTATAGGGCATTGATTAATAATTTAATAATACATTTCAATTTTTAGATACCTGCAGAACACAATTTATAAACCATTTTTTGAGGGCATTTTCTAATTAAGCACAAGTTAAGATTTTTATTGTCAATGTGATGTGAACTACAACATTATGAGAAAGAATTGACTCACTAGTATAGAAAAATGTACCCTTTTTTGGAGCCAGAACTGGATTACAGATCACAAAATGATTAGAGAATTACAAAGGTTTTTTTCTTAAGCCGTGCAAAAATTAATTCCTTTGTCAAAGAGACAACACATGAGTATATTTTGGAAAGTGAAGAAGCTATGGCTTGTAGTCGCAAAGTCTTTTAAATAATTAGCTCTCATTTTGGAGCTATGGCCAGAGTCACACATACCAGCCGTTTTTGCTTCAGGACCGTTTTTGAGAAAAATGTTCACTTTTTTTTTCTTAGTCCCAAAAACGGATCCGTTAACAGATGGTGCTTAGAAGTACCTGCGTTTTTCAAAAAAAGGTCATCCGGTTTTCCTGGGCTCAAAAAAAATGCTGGAAGAACACAGGACGTCTGGCCTTAGCTCTTGTCCTGAACGTCATGACAGGAAGGTATGTACACCTGTGTTTAACATGTTATGATCATGCAAGTGTGCTGAAATCATGCTACACACATGTAATCTTCTCATTCTATCACTTCCACAGATGTAAGACTCAGAGCTCAGCGACTGGGACAGCCAGTCTGCGAGTTCTGCATCCAAGTCATCTGTGAGCAGTCTATACATCCTGTGTAACGTTCACATCATTTCCCTATTGCATGTGTGGACATGTGTTTTGATGTTGCATGTTTGCGTGTGGAATATATGTTCACATATATTACTGCCATATCTGTGTCACATCTTGTTTGCCCAACTGTCGACATCATGTTTTGTTGCTGTCCTGCACCCAGCAGCAACATATGTTGTTTATGTTGATGCACTATTTTTGTTTTTGTGATGTGATGGCCCATGTGATGTTCCATCTGCTGGTTCCCATATGCTACTGATGCCCTTTTTTTCACTTTTATTTTGTGTTGCCCTTTTTTAAGCCATTTAATAGCATTTGTGCTGCCGTGACATGTGTTGTTTTTGTTCAAGTATAGTTGGAATTTTTAACGTGTAGTGCACTGCAGCCATTCTCTTTTGGACCCTGCCCACAATCCTCATGCTGGGGTTATCTTTGCCCTGCTCCACATGGCCCTTTAACATGTACTCCCACATGCAGATGGTTATATTTTGCTACATCACACTAATACCGTAACCTGCATACATATTTGGCTCCTGGCCCTGTTGGAACTTTATTGTGTTTATGGCCATACAAAATTGTATAAACTAAATCTATATCTGCCTCCATTGGTGTATATGTTTTTGCTTGAACATATGTGAACATGTATGGGCCCTCATTGTTTCTCATTGTATTCCTTTCAGGGCTCCTACTCCAGCTTGGAGTCCAGTTCCCCGGGCTCCCATTGAGTAAGTTATATTTGCTTCCTGCTTATGTTACGAAATTAGTATGACTACTTTGAACTAGCCATTCAGTTACCTTTGTCAACATCTCCCATAGCACTTCATTTGTGTGCTTGTCACTTTTGTGTTTTTAGTTTGTAAATCTACTTTTTTTTTCATAAACTGAACAATCGTACAACATGTTTGGCAACGTGGCCCATACTTAAATGTTTTGGCGGCCCAACATGTGATTGGCCATATGGACCAGTATAATGTGGAATGAGTTCATCTTGCGTAGCTGTTTTTTTTGCTTTCTTTTGGGTTTATTGATTAAATTACCTTGTATCTTGCAGCACAAGAAAAGATGGCATTGTTCTAAGGCTCCCAGGAGCAAGAAAGGACGGAGAAAGGATGGACACTCCGGGTCATGGCGCAAGGTAATTCTTCATTGTTGTATTGTGTGGACATGTGGTTTTGCTTTGTGCATATAGTGTATTTGTATTTGCTTTGTGCATATAGTTTATTTGTATTACACTCCGCAACTCATGTGCTTTGTTTATCCACACAGGGCAAGCAACCAGCCAAATCTGGACACAAATCGCATGCCTTTTGTTCTCAAGACCACCGCCCCTGCTCCTGGGGTAAGTTACCTACTGTGGCATGCTTGTGATCATCCTCTTGCCCTTGTTGCCCGTGTACACATGTGGTTTGTTGACACCATAGACCAAGTTAGCCCTCGTTGGTTTATTCAACGTATACCAATCCTTTGCCACATGTGTGTGTTAGGGCATGTATAATGTCATGGTTTTCCCTTAGTTACACTATTTCCCCTTTTGCTTCTAGTCATCCAACCGAGGAGGTGCCCCCCCCCGTGGTGAAGATCACCATTGATAATGAGGCCCCTATGCTCATTATGGAGGATTATCAAGCCATTTGGGATCAGGGGCACAAGGACCACCAGAATGCATCCAAATCCCAGCAATACTGGGAGCACAAATTCAACACCCTCTACCCAGACTATAACACCATGCACTCATCCAGAAACAAGTGATTGGTAAGGGTCTTTTCTAAACTTCATACATGTGTCTTGACACAGGTACTTGGGTATAATGTAAATCTCTCATTCATTGTGTGTACATGTTTATTGATCCTTTGCTATTTGATGTAGAGGACAAAGTCCATGTTAGATGGAGGTCTATGAAAGACCATTTTGTGAGAGATGTCCGGCAAATGGAAAAATTTAGTCGTGGATCTGCTGCGAAAGCCCCGACACTGTACAAGTATCATGATCAGCTGATGTTTCTTCAAAAGATGACTGAGGGGCGACTGTAAGTTGTTATAATCTAGTGTAACATTGTTTTTAATATTGTTCTTTACTGGTGTATTTCCTCATTTTTGGTTTGTTTCATTGCAACACATGACACACAGCAGCACAGTGGACATTGGGGAGAGCAGTGGAGATGAACATGAGGTGGAGGCGGATGTTGCATCTTTGGAACCCAAACTCCCTCCTGCCACTACAGCTGTCCAACCACCACCTCCTCCCACAGCAGCAAGGTCGGCAGCAACATCTGCCACAGCAGCCTCCTGAGTGACCTGGGCAAGGCAGAGGAATGCGGCCAGGGATGAGGCTGACACTATCATCGTGGAGGGACTGCCAAGGCTGCAGGAGTCCTTGAGGGTCAGCGCTCATTCCTGGAGCAAAGACTTGATGCCATAGCTAACCGGGAAGAAGAGAGCCCGTGATGTGATTGGCTGCATTTTTTCCAGTCCTATATCCCTGACCTTGTGTCCTTGAACACACACGACAAGTTTCAGTTGTAGGGGGAAATACACAACCTCATCCAGAGGTATTGTGTCCAAATCCCCTTCAATCTAACAGTTGTGTGTGAGGATGAGTCCCGGGAAAGTAGAATAGGCCCTCATTCACAGGACATTGGTCTTTTGTTTTGTGTTACGCCATCAATATGGCCCCTAAGCTTTTTTGTATTGTTGTCGTACCATTGTAAGTTTATTTATCTCATTTAATCCATAATGGATGTTGTTTTTTTGGCTTCGTTTATAGCTCGTATTTACGTATTTAGAGCAGTTTATATGGTTTCAGTTCGTCCACGTCGGACATTAAATTTTGTCCAAAAGTTCAAGACTACATTGTTTTTTAATGAACACGACAAACATGACACCAATGTTGTGTAAAGAGGCTTGGTGTCTCTGTTTAATGATGCAAAAAGAGTCCTTATTATGACCAGAGGCACCCATGTATGGTGCTAAGAAATTCAAACACAACACTGGTCACACAAATCAATGGCCTTGTTCACACTCACCTGCGATTTTGGCACTCTCTGCGTTTTTCTGCAGTTTTTCAAAAACGCAGGTGCGTTAACGCAGGGTACATTTAAGTGTACATGCGTTTTTCAGCTCCACTTGCGTTTTTTTCCCCCAGTCCAAAAAACGCTGCATGCAGCGTTTTTTGGGTGCTGGAAAAAAACGCAGGGGTTGTTTCCAAAAACGCATGTGTTTTTTTAACATGGGGCCCTATGGGAAACGCATGCATTAACGCAGGACACATATAGGCACCTGCGTTAACGCATGCGTTTCCCATAGGGCCCCATGTTAAAAAAACGCATGCGTTTCTATAACATGGGGCCCTATGGGAAACGCATGCGTTTTTAAATGGCACATTTAGGCACCCTGCGTTAACGCTAGCGTTTTTGCCTGCGTTTTTGGCCAAAAAATGACTAAGTCCAAAAAAGTGTCAAATCCTTTCAGACACACAAGGGACACTTTTTGCCACTTTTAGAAAAACGCAGGTGTTTTTTTTCCTGCTAAAAAAAACACAAATTGAGTGTGAACAAGGCCAATGCTATCTTGCAAAACAAACAACACACCAAAAGAGATATTGTGTCGGTTTAGCATATAACATTTGTACATACAGCATAAAATGGGCAGAATGGTGAATGTGTGGAGTATGGAGGGTGGCCTAAATATGCAGCAATGAATGAAGGGCAACACAACAACATGTCTGTAGCCACACACAGCAATGTTGCTTGTACACTAACACACATTTACAGACACCAGAGTATGTCCATTTTTGAGCAGTGTGAAAGGATATTTGTGGGGCTCAAATTATGAAGAGACATCATTTCTGTCACAAGAGCGAAGACCAGACGTAACAGGTTCCAAAATTTTATATAATATTAAATAAAAAACAGCAAGCTGCTGGGTAAAATTATGTCTCGTATAACAAATCAAACAAAACGCATACATTGTATTAGTAAAGTATACAATGTATACCAAATGAAAAAAATGTTAAGGACCATTTTGGTGTCCAACATCACTGCTAAAAAAAATCACAAAATTGGTCACGCACATGCATGGCTGCAAGTGGTGCCCGTACATTAGGGTTCTGGAGCCTCAGTAAAGGTGAAAACTAATCAAAAGGGTCAACCTCCATGTGGTCCGGAGTGGAGACACAATTATGTAGACAGATGTAGGCCTTGACCACGCTGTCTACAATGTGTGGGTGAAGTTGAATTGTGGTCAACAACACCCGCCACCTTGAAGCCAATATGCCAAACGCACACTCAACATATTGCCTTGCCTGGCTTAACCGCATGTTGAAGTTATGCCGGGCAGGTGTGAGTGTGCGGCTGGCATATGGCTTCATTAAATTCACATGTAGTTAAAAGGACTCATCGGCCACAACCACATATGGAACATTGGGAGCTGTTGTACCTGGCAATGGGCGTGGAGGAGGTATGTTAAAGTGGCCATTATATAGTGCCTGACCCACTGCACTATCCTTAAAAACACGGGAGTCATTAGTTCTCTCATATGCCCCTATATCGACGGAAAGGAATCGTGCCCGGGAGTCTGCGATGGCCATCAAGACAATTGAATGAAAGCGCTTGTAATTGTAGTACAATGATGCACTGTGTAGTGGTTTAGGTATTCCTATGTGCTTTCCATCCACTGCTCCCACACAGTTGGGGAAGTGGGCATTTTCCTTGAATATGACAGCACTCTGTCACCAGGTTTGGCTGGTGGGTGATAAAGCCGGGATAAAGCCGGGAGCTCAAAACTAACCAGAGTAGACTGATTTGTATAAAGTAGCTACAAAGGTATACCTGGTTTTGGCTGTACTCAAATAAAAGACACAGTACCTTGATCTTTCACGAGAGTTTAGCATCGTTTTATAGAAAAAAAAAATTACATCATACAATGATGAATATGATGAATATGATGAATATGCATTATAGACAGTTTTGAAATAACTGATGACCTTTAACAAAACTACAGAAGATAAGAACGGTACACTTAGGCTACTGGTCTTGGCCTCGGGACCATTATCTTAAAAGCAAGGACAAACAGAAGAATGTGCTGACTTATGCTCATCCTCAATGAACAAACTAAGACAGAGGTTTTTAGTAAGAATAGAAATGATAACTATAAGAATGGCTTCTGGAGTTACAAAACGACTGAAAGTGTAGCAGATATGAAAACGTCTTTAACAGCTCCCCTCTTTTTATCATTTCTATTCTATGCCTATCCCTACCTACCCCTAGGTCCGCAGAGACGTCCTACTTCACAATACGCTTGGCTACTTCCTAGGCATATTATGGAACATGATCATTCAGACAAACCCTGTTAGGGCCCTTTCACATCAGCGTTTTTTTCAAATCGCGGCAGATGCGGTGAAAAAAACGCATCTGCCGCGATTACCGCATACCGGCTGCACTTGCGTCACGGTTGCGGCGCGGTTGCGGTAAACGCCATTACAAGGTATAGGCGGACTTGCGGCGCGTTTTTTTTCGCGGCCGCACCTGCCGCAAGTGCCAAAACCGCACTTGCCGCACCTGCCGCAAGTCCGCCTATACCTTGTATGGCGTTTACCGCAACCGGCCCGCAACCGTGCCGCAAGTGCAGCCAGTATGCGGTAATCGCGGCAGATGCGGTTTTTTCACCGCATCTGCCGCAATTTGAACAAAAACACTGATGTGAAAGGGCCCTTAGCTGGACTATTCTATCCCTTAACCCCCCCTAAACTAAAGATTAATATGTGGGGTAAATAGAGGGGTTTATGAAGACATATGATACATTCTATACTGTAGGTTATCATAAGTCCATTATACTGTATGTTTCACACGATATTATAGTTCTCATTTCTGTGTATCTTTGGTGGTGGAGGCGATTCCAGAGGATTTCCACAATGAGTGCAGTCGAAACGTTCCTCCAAAGTCTTTTTGTTGCAGATTACACACTTGCGTCCCGGGGTAGTGACCATAGTCAGGAGCACTTGAGTATACAGTGCCTCAGTATCTTTATCTTTATTCTTTTTCATTTTGTATTTACCTGAAAAACATTTGCAGTTAGTTCTTAGGATTTTTTGACAAGCATCACAAGCAATTTTACCAGTACAGCAATAACCAGTATTCTAAATGCTCCTTGTATTACAAAATGAATTATCCCAGTTATCCATTCACCTACACCCCTAAAGAGATTATTCATGACAAACCTGTGAGATCCAACAACACTTTCATGTCACTTTCATATTTTACTTTCATACCTTTTCACATACTTTTTCCTTCCCCTCTCCTCTACACTGTGTTCCAAATTATTATACAAATGTTCTTTTCTCTGGTGTTCCTAAATGGTCGGTGCAAATGACGATCAGTGTAATAAAAGTCATCACCCGTTAGAATATACAGTACATCAAATTTTATTGAAGAAACTTCCCAATGATAGCAGTATAATCTTCAAAATTAAAACAAACTCTAAATGCATTGTTCCAAATTATTAGGCACAGTAAAGTTTCTAAACATTTGATTAGTTTGAAAGAACTGAAAATGCTCATTTGTTGAATTTGCAGCATTAACAGGTCACATTCACTGAAATAAAAAGCTATTTAACTCCAAAACATTCTAACAGGCCAAGTTACATGTTAACATAGGAGCCCTACTTTGATATCACCTTCAAAATTCTAGCATCCATTGATATTGTGAGTTTCTGGAGAGTTTCTGCTTGTATTTCTTTGCATGATGTCAGAATAGCCTCCCAGAGCTGCTGTTTTGATGTGAACTGCCTCCCACCCTCATAGATCTTTTGCTTGATTATACTCCTAAGGTTCTCTATAGGGTTGAGATCAGGGGAAGATGGTGGCCACACCATGAGTTTATCTCCTTTTATGCCCATAGCAGCCAATGACACAGAGGTATTCTTTGTAGCATGAGATGGTTGTCATGCATGAGGATGATTTTGCTCCCAAAGGCACATTTTTGCTTTTTGTACCATGGAAGAAAGTTCTCAGTTGGAAACTCTATATACGTTGTAGAGGTCATTTTCACACCTTCAGGAACCTTAAAGGGGCCTACCAGCTGTTTCCCAATGATTCCAGCCCAAAACATGACTCCTTCACCTCCTTGCTGATGTCGCAGCCTTGTTAGGACATGGTGGCTTCCACCAACCATCCACTACTCTATTCATCTGGACCATCCAGGGTTGCTCAGCACTCATCAGTAAACAAGACTGTTCAAAAATTAGTCTTCATGTATATCTGGACCCACTGCAACTGTTTCTGCTTGTGAGCACTGTTTAGGGGTAGCCAAATAGTAGGTTTATGCACCACAGCAAGCCTTTGAAGGATCCTACACCTTGAGATTCGAGGGACTCCAGAGGCACCAGCAGCTTCAAATATCTGTTTGTTGGTTTGTAAAGCCTTTTTAGCAGCTGCTCTCTTAATCTGATGAACTTGCCTGGCAGAAACCTTCCTCATTCTGCCTTTATCTGCACGACCACGTCTGTGCTCAGAATCAGCCACAAATCTCTTCACAATACGATGATCACGCTTATGTTTTCGTGCAATATCTAATGTTTTCATCCCTTGTCCAAGGCATTGCATTATTTGTTGCTTTTCGGCAGCAGAGACATCCTTTTTCATTCCAATGTTACTTGAAAACTGTGGCCTGCGTAATATTGTGGAACACCCAGTGGACCTATCGGGAGAGGGAGCAGGGCTGCAGCTTTAGCCGCCCTGTCAGCATGGTCATTTCCTTCGGCCTCCTAGGTTCGCTCCTTTGAGTGAGCTCGCATCTTATCCACAGCAACCTTTTTTGGATAACTCAGGTGCTCTGAGGAGTTGAGCCACTCCTCTGAGTCTGCATTCTTAATGGGTTTCCCTGAAGTTCCCATAAACTGTCTGCTTTTCCATATAGAGATGCAATCATGGCAGATGGCAAAAGCGTAACGGCCATCAGTAAAAATGCTCGTACTATGCCCCTCTCCCATGATACAAGCTTCCATCAGAGCCTTTAGTTCTGCTTCCTGAGCAGACATCCTAGCTTGCAATGGTCCACTTTTTAGAACTTCATGTTGACTTACAACAGCATATCCAGTATGTGGTACTCAGGGGCGGACTGGCCCCAATGTCCCGCCCCCATACCTCCTTGGGCCCCCCTTGTCTGGTGATATTGCTAATCATATCAGCAGCACTGCCGATATGATTAGTGATGGCTGTACCCTCCTGCAGTGGCATAGCAGGGAAAGCGATCTCCCTGCTATGCTAGCTGCTGCCGCTCTCTGCAGTGCCGCTTTGTTTCCTGCCCGCAAGTGCGCAGGAGGTCAGTCTCAGGGCAATGTCGTCATCGCCCTGAGACTGAGACTGCTTCCTGTGTGCGCATAGCACACCAGATGACGGCGCTCAGGGCACTGTGGAAGAGGAGAGACCCCCCAGGCAGACGTGGGCTCTGATGAGTATGGAGAGCGAGGGGGGGTTGGCCTGATGCCCCCTGTGGGTGTGGGTGCCTGCTGGGGTTGCTTGGTGCTGCCGGGCCTCCCTGGGAGCCAGGTGATGCCGGGCCCCCTGGGTGCCTGGTGATGACCGGCCCCTGAGTGCCTGCTGGTGTGGGCACCTGGGTGCCTGGTGCTGCCGGGCCCCCAGGGTGCCTGGTGCTGCTGGGCCCCCAGGGTGCCTGATGGTGCCGAGCCCCCAGGGTGCCTGGTGCTGCCGGGCCCCCAGGGTGCCTGGTGCTTCTGGGCCCCCAGGTGCCAGATGGTGCCGGGCCCCCAGGGTG
>JARQOC010000001.1:469548257-469568960 GCA_033576535.1 Allobates femoralis
CGCCCTGTGAAGGGACAGCCAATGGTTACACGGTAGCCCCACCAATGATCGCTGATGAGGCATGGTATTCATGACGCTGTGGCACGCCCCTGTGAAATCACTAGGCGACGCAACATCCATGCCTGTACCCCGTTTAGACGCCACTACTATGGCAATTGTGCCTTTGTGTTGCCTTGGGTTTTTGAGCACGGCTCAGCAACAGGTATTCGAATCAACTGCAGGACACCGGGAGGAATTGCCCTATTTACACGCAAGCCATTTCGTAGCAATTTCATGGCAACAGGCACAATTATCCCCTTTGCCGGGCAGTTGCTACCTTTCAGTGGTGGCCTGTAAAGGGACCCTTAAGGTCATTCCTAAGGGTACCTTTACATGCCGCTACGACAGGATGGATACAACCCGCTACTTCACGTGCACGAGCACGGCCAAACGGTTACAAATGGGAAACGCACCACCTTTACACGCCGCCACAAGGTGCGCTACGCTACGTTACATCCATAGCTAGCTACATCGCCGGGTGTCTCAAGTAGCCATCTGTAGCTTAGCTTACCTCATTTACACACCGCTACAACAAGCTAATATGGGCGGACCTGGTGCAGCAGGGACAGCACATAGGCGTGCCACAATTGTGGATTACAAGACGTCCGTACGCTGATAGGACAAAGCAAGAACATCATGATTGGGCAGGCATCGCAGGAGGCTGGTTAATACAGCACGCTCGAGCGATTGTGTAGTGTGACTGGTCAGCTCCTTAAATATGCCGCCCTATGCAGCGACTACCAATCGTCATGCAGGAGCTTCCTCCAATGATCGCTGAAGGGGCGCGGTAACCCGGAGCCTGTGTCACGCCCCAGCTACATTCCAGCTACATAGCCTGGTGTCCAGACATCCCTTCTGTAGCCTCTTTACACGCCGATACAGCTCGCTACAATCGGCTTTTTAGCCATCTGTTTTCGAGCAGAGCTCGGAAACAGATGTATCTGTTGCCGGCTGTCACGTCCCGTCTTCACACGGCGCTATTACGGGCTATATTGACGCTACAAGCTACATTTGTAGCCTGTAGCGGGTTGTATCCATCCTGTCGTAGCGGCGTGTAAAGGTACCCTTATGGTACCTTTACACGCCGCCACAACAGGATGGATACTAACTGCTACTTCACGTGCACGAGCACGGCCAAACAGTTACAAACGGGAAACGCACCCTCTTTACACGCCGCCACAAGGTACGCTACATGTACAGCTGGCTACATCGCCGGGTGTCTCAAGTAGCCATCTGTAGCTCAGCGTACCTCATTTACACAACGCTACAACAAACTAATATGGGCGGACCTGGTGCAGCAGGGACAGCACATAGGCGTGCCACAATTGTGGATTACGAGAATTCCGTACGCGGATAGGACAAAGCAATAACATCATGATTGGCCAGCCAGCGCAGGAGGCTGACTAATACATGACGCTCGAGCAACTGTGTAGTGTGACTGGTCAGCTCCTTAAATATGCCTCCCTATGCAGCGACTACCAATCGTCATGCAGGAGCTTCCACCAATGATCGCAGATGGGGCGCGGTAACACGGAGCCTGGGTGACGCCTTAGCTACATTGCAGCTACATCGCCGGGTGTCCAGAGTTCCCTTCTGTGGGTTCTTTACACGCCGATACAGCTCGCTACAATCGGCGATGTAGCCATCTGTTTATGGGCAGTGTACGGATACTGATGTATCTGTAGCCGGCTGTGTCGTCCCGTCTTCAGACGCCGCTACTACGGGCGATATTGGCGCGACAAGCCACATTTGTAGCCTGTAGCGGGTTGTATGCATCCTGTTGTGGCGGCGTGTAAAGGTACCATTAAGTATAAATCACTTCAACAAGTTTCTGGAATTCCGATTTATGGTCGATATTGAGAAGAAATCCACAGCTCAGTGATTTCTGACTTATTCTATAGTAAGTCCAATTTGCAGTGAAATCATGGACACATTGTTCCATGTTGTTGCCGTGTACCAAATAGAACAATGTGTCCATGATTTCACTGCAACCAGTGAGTTGCAAGCAATATATCTCTGTGTGTAACGGTACCTTAAGACATATAAAGAATGTCACCAATAATAGGATTTTAATATATGCAATAAACAGTAACTTGTCATTTTATGACTGCCCCTATTTAGCATTCAGCTACTTATCATTACAGTTCTGACAATTTCCATGATACTAAATAAAAAGAAATTAACTATTCAAAATATGGCATTTACACTATGAAATTGACTCCCATGACCTTTGTAAAGACCTGCAATCTACGGACATTTTTCAGAGATTCTTCAGAAACAGAAGTACACTGTGTTAATAACACCTAAAAGGGAGATTATATTTTAACTGTTTAGCTGCTTTAAGAAATTTCTCAAGCTTGTCTCTGATTCCAGTGTATAACTATCTAAGGGCCACGTCACACACACAGATATCTGTGCAGATATTGTTCGCAGATCTCTGGTTGCAGTGAAATCATGGACAGATTGTCCCATTTTGTGGCTGTATACAAATGGTACAAAGAGTCCATGATTTCACTGCAACCAGAGATCTGCGAACAATATCTGCACAAATATCTGTGTGTGTGACGTGGCCCTAAGGCGGCCGTCACACGCTGCAATATCGTGAGCGATATTGTTAGCGATCACATGCACGCGCGATCGCTAACAATATCGTTCACATCGCTGGTGAGCTGTCACACAGGCAGACTCACCAGCGAAGTGGAGCAGCGAGATCGCTGGTAACTATGGTACACATCGGGTTACTAGGCGCCGTGCGGCGCTTAGTAACCCGACGTTTACCATAGATACCATCTCCCAGCATAGGCTCTGCCGCTGGGAGATCGTTCATCGTGGTGTCATACACCACGATGAAGCAGATTGAACAAGCGATGATCGCTTGATATGAGCTCCGGCTCACAAATCTGCGATGTCACGGTCAAGCGATTTTACATTGTAAAACCGCTTGATCGCACGCAGCGACGCACAAACGATATCGCTTAAGCAATCAAAATGCAGATCACTTAAACGATATCGTGCATTAAATTGAAGCGTGTGACGGCCGCCTATTAGAGTTTACCATAATTATTTGAGTTTAATTGGATGCTGTTTGAATATACAAAAAGTTACCATCTTTGAGTGGACATTTTTTAAATTTTCTTTTTGCAGATCCAAGAAAAAAGCAGATGGAAGAAACTGAAACTTATACTTACCTCACTACTCACCTGTCTGGCCCCTACACCGCTTCCTGACAACTGTCCAGTTCTACAAGCCTCATCCACTTTTTTCTCTTGTGGTTTGCCCCTTCACTATAGGCTGGCACATCTAGCAGTGACCAGGCCATAGAGGGAACTGTGCGTCACACGTCTTGATGGTACAGAAGTCCTGAACTAGAACAAACAGGTACAAGATGCGACAACAGAAAAAAAAGACTGAATGCTTTAAGTGCTGTGAGGACCCCAGGGTCTCTCCTTTCTGGCCTGTTAATCTTAGGTCATAACTTTCAGCTATAGCCAGGCCCCAGAGGTTGCTGCACGCTGCATGTCTGCAATAGTATGATGTGCGATGTGCAGTGGCCTCAAGAAATGGCTGTGGTAAAAACTCTAAAATTAGGGTTGACAGACTCCTAGTTAAGGCTTGTCATCGGGGAAAGAAGAGGTGGCTATGAGGTTTGGTCAATGGCCAGGGAGTAGCAGAGTGTCAGGTTAGTTAAAGTGACAGAACATCCCTCTGTTGCCTCTGACCAGCCAGACAAGTTCCCAACTGAGTGACGATTAATGATTGAGGCTGTGGCTGTTTCTACTATTAGGTCGATTATTGCGGTACTTACAGTAAGGGTATTGTGTATATCACTGGCTCCAGGGCACGGAATATAAATACCTCAGCATTGTCACTGCCAAGCTTCACAATAACACAATAATGTATTACCTGCCACCACCAATCATTTTACAGGCTGATTGGACACCCTTTGGAGAAAATTAACCCCTTCATGACCCGGGAATTTTTCATTTTCCATTTTTTTTTTTTTGATCCCCTGCTTCCAAGAGCTATAGCTTTTTTATTTTCCCATCAATATAGACATATGATAGCTTGTTTTTTGTGAGTCAAGTTGTACGTTCAGATGTAATAATTTATTTTACCATACTAGCTGTGAGCCCGATTCTAAAGAATCGGGAGTCTAGAATCCGTATTTCCTTTATTTAAAAATAGTTTTAACTACCGTATATACTCGCGTATAAGCCGAGTTTTTCAGCCCAAAAATTGGGCTGAAAAGTACCCCCCTCGGCTTATACGCGAGTCAGTGCGGGGGCTGCTGTATACAGCGGTATAAAGCAGCCCCCGCATCCCCAGTAATGCAGGGCCCCCCCCCTCATGCTCCGGTCACCTGTAAAGCAAGTTATACTTATCAGTGTCCCGCTGCCGTCCGCGCCCGCATCTGCCGACATCGCGATCCTCCATCTTCATGCATCTTCTTCCTGCTTCTGTGCGCGTCGCAGGCAATGACGTCATTACCGGCGACGCGCACAGGAAACAGGAAGAAGTCGCATGAAGACGGAGGATCGGGATGTTGGCAGATGCGGGCGCGGACGGCAGCGGGCACTGATAAGTATAATTTGCTTTACAGGTGACCGGAGCATGAGGGGGGGCCCTGCATTACTGGGGCTGCCTGTATACTACCACTGGGGCTGCTGTATAAAGGGGCCCTGCATTACTGGGGCTGCAATACCACTGGGGCTGCTGTATATAGGGGCTGCGGTATACACCACTGGGGCTGCAATACCACTGGGGCTGCTGTATATAGGGGCTGCGGTATACACCACTGGGGCTGCAATACCACTGGGGCTGCTGTATATAGGGGCTGCAATACCACTGGGGCTGCAATACCACTAGGGCTGCAATACCACTGGGGCTGCTGTATATAGGGGCTGCTGTATACACCACTGGGGCTGCAATACCACTAGGGCTGCTGTATATAGGGGCTGCAATACCACTGGGGCTGCTGTATATACCACTGGGGGCTGCTGTATATAGGGGCTGCTGTATACACCACTGGGGCTGCAATACTACTGGGGCTGCTGTATATAGGGGCTGCAATACCACTGGGGCTGCAATACCACTGGGGCTGCTGTATATAGGGGCCCTGCATTACTGGGGCTGCAATACCACTGGGGCTGCTGTATATAGGGGCTGCAATACCACTGGGGCTGCAATACCACTGGGGCTGCTGTATATAGGGGCCCTGCATTACTGGGGCTGCAATACCACTGGGGCTGCTGTATATAGGGGCTGCAATACCACTGGGGCTGCAATACCACTGGTGCTGCTGTATATAGGGGCTGCAATACCACTGGGGCTGCAATACCACTGGGGCTGCTGTATATAGGGGCTGCTGTATACACCACTGGGGCTGCAATACCACTGGGGCTGCTGTATATAGGGGCTGCAATACCACTGGGGCTGCTGTATATAGGGGCTGCAATACCACTGGGGCTGCTGTATATACCACTGGGGCCTGCTGTATATCATACTGCTGGGGCCTGTATACCACTGCTGGGGGCTGTATACCTGTGCTGGGGTCCACCCTCGGCTTATACGCGAGTCAATAGATTTTCCCAGGCTTTGGGGGCAAAAGTAGGGGGGTCAGCTTATACACGGGTCGGCTTATACACGAGTATATACGGTAATAATGCAATAATTCCATGATATCTTTCCATCAACTACCGTATTTTCCGCTTTTTAAGACGCACTTTTGCCTCCCCCAAACTGGGGGGGTAAAAGGGGGTGCGTCTTAAAAAGCGGATGTGAAAATATATGCAATTTAAAAAAAATAATCAAATATTACCAGGGGGAGGGGGGCCTGCCGAGTGGGGGTGCCGGAGGCAGCTTACGTGGGTTGAGGGGCACAGCTGCCCTACCGGAGCTGCAGGGGATGACCGGCGGTAGCGAGCGGTGGGCGCCGCCATCTTCCCTCTACTCGGCTGCATTCACTAAGCAGTGTGCAGCCGGCCGGTAGAGGTAGAGACTCCAGAATGGCCGCGGGTCTTCGTTATGGCCGCGGCCATTTTGTTGAAGTCTTACCTGACTGGCTGCACAGTTAGTGAATGCAGCCAGCCAAAAGAAACATGGCGGCGCCCACCGCTTGCTGCCACCTCTCATCCCCGGTACTCCGCTCCTGCACCCGTGCCCCCGCTGCAGCTTCGGCCCTGCTCCTGTGCCTCTCATCCTCCTGAACCTGCCTCCGGACCCCCGCTCAGCAGCCGCATGTCAGTAAGCCATTGGGGTCCGGAGGGGGGGAATGGGGAAGAGGCATTCACAAAAGGGGCAATAAGCAGGATGGGGACATATATACAAGATGGGGGTCAGTTTCAGGATGGGGAGACATATATAATGGATGGGGGGCATATACACAGGTTGGGGACATATATACAGGATGGGGGACATATATACAGGATGGGGGCATATATACAGGTTGGGGGACATATGTACAGGATGGGGGACATATACACAGGATGGGGGCATATATACAGGTTGGGGAACATATAGATAAGATGGGGGAATGTATATGCCAGAATGGGGTAGATATACAGGATGGGGGGCCGTATTTACAGTATGGGGACATGTATGCCATGATGAGCGATATACCAGGATGGGGACATATATACAGTATGGGGACATATATAACAGGATGAGGGACATGTATGCCAGAATGGAGGGGACATATATACCGGAATACCAGGATGGGGGGGGTTATGTACCAGGATGAGGGACATATATACTGATTTGTAAGACGGACACTGGCATTATAAGACGGACCCCATTTAACATTAAAAATAATTTATTTTCTCTTTTCCTTCACCAAATTTGGGGGTGCGTCTTATAATCAGGTGCGTCTTATAAAGCGAAAAATACGGTACATATAATTGTATGGTTGATATCATTTTTGGAAAATTGAACTATTATGATGTAAGGGTCTTGGAACACAAAGTAACAATACTTGTTAATGTGTCAATAGCTTGATTTGACAAATCAATATTGATATTCTGCGTATTAGCCAGTTTGTGTCAGCCCACCAATCGCATCAAGATGCCCTTACGTCTGGTGGGTCCTAATCTAACTAATTCCGAATTATGAATATTTTGTTTTATTTAACAGCAGCATTTTTCATCTATTTAAAAAGGATGTGGATGTAAAAAATAAAATTTCCACACCTGACACCTAAGGAGTTACCGTCAACAGACTTGCAGCAATTTCCATAGCACAACTAAGGAATTTGCAGTAAACTTGCGGTAAATGGAGCAAACATGGCTACGGCAGATGCAGGAATTACAGCCACTAACAAACCACAGGTCACTGCAGTTATTGTGGCTGAAACAGCCGCAACCACGTTGTCTGCATCCACTGCAAGTAAACTACAAATTCCATACACATTGCATGAAAATTACGGCAAGTGTGCTGTAGGTGAGCCCTAAGGCAGCAAATGTAGAAATGTTACATTTAAAAAAAAAAACATCCACAAATAGCTAAAAAATGCTGGAGTCAAAGGTAAATCTTAATTTAGATATGTCCCTCTCTATCTATATATAGTGAACACACCTTGAGATGGAGATGTGTGTGAACAGCCATCCCACCCGTCTCTTAGCTGTTCACAAAAACCTCTCCCTGTAAAACAAATATATCAACATTCTCAGCACTTGTAGTGCTGGAACATAATATGATGGTTTCTATCACCAAATTGTAAAATTTGGATGATACACATCTATGATCTCAAACTAAATGTGTGTTCATCGTTATATATATATATATATATATATATATATATATATATATATATATATATATACCGTATATACTCGTGTATAAGCCGACCCGTGTATAAGCCGACCCCCCTACTTTTGCCCCCAAAATCTGGGAAAACCTATTGACTCGTGTATAAGCCGAGGGTGGACCCCAGCACAGGTATACAGCCCCCAGCAGTGTGGTATACAGCAGCCTCCCCAGTGGTATATACAGCCCCAGTGGTAGTATCCAGCAGCCCCAGAGGTATATACAGCCCCAGTGGCAGTATCCAGCAGCCCCAGAAGTATATACAGCCCCAGTGGTAGTATCCAGTAGCCCCAGAGGTATATACAGCCCCAGTGGTAGTATACAGTAGCCATAGAGGTATATACAGCCCCAGTGGTAGTATACAGTAGCCCCAGAGGTATATACAGCCCCAGTGGTAGTATCCAGCAGCCCCAGAAGTATATACAGCAGCCCCAGAGGTATGGCTTATATTGGCAGCCAGCCTACTTACATACACATACCCATACATACACACATATATACACACACACACACACACACACACATACACATATATACACATACACACACACATACACACACACACACACACAGCTTCCTACCTTGTCCCCCGTTCTGCAGTGCTTTCCGGTGTCCTCCGAGCTCCGTTCCCGGTCTGCTGGGCCTTGTGGTTCCTCCTGGTTCCTCCTCCTTCGGTTCCATCATGGGGGCTGCCATCTTGTTTCTTCTCTCCGCCCCCGGCCAGTGATGTCAGAGCAGGCCGCGCTGTCATTGGCTAGCACCCGTGATTACATGTCACGGGTGCTAGCCAATCACAGCGCGGCCTGCTCTGACATCACTGGCCGGGGCGGAGAGAAGAAACAAGATGGCAGCCCCCATGATGGAACCGAAGGAGGAGGAACCAGGAGGAACCACAAGGCCCAGCAGACCGGGAACGGAGCACGGAGGACACTGGAAAGCACTGCAGAACGGGGGACAAGGTAAGCAATATTGCGCAGCGCCCCCCCACCCCCCGCGCCCCCTCCCACCATAGGATTACCGTATTGACCCGTGTATAAGCCGAGGGGGGGACTTTTCAGCCCATTTTTTGGGCTGAAAAACTCAGCTTATACACGAGTATATACGGTATATATATATATATATATATATAAAAAGAGAAAATGGAACAGCACAATATTATACTCATCCGCGGTGCAAGTCCTGTGTATTAGTGTCCAAACCAATTCAAATAAATCAAGGAAAACAGGCAGCACTCCAGTTCAGGTGAATAAAGGGTCTGTTTTTTATTCAGAGCCCATGTGGCACGACGTTTCGGTGCACTAGGCACCTTTCTCAAGGTACTTGAGAAAGGTGCCTAGTGCACCGAAACGTCGTGCCACATGGGCTCTGAATAAAAAACAGACCCTTATTCACCTGAACTGGAGTGCTGCCTGTTTTCCTTGATTTATATATATATTTATATATATGATAAATATCTATATATATATATATATATATACATATATATATATATATATGATAAATTCTGTACAAAAGGGATTTAACCTCCCCAAAAATAACTATATATATAACATGGCTATATCATAACCATGTAATTTATATCTTTAAAAATATGACTAAACTAATTTTTTTGTAGATTTTGTTTTTTTTGTAAAAAAAAGTATCAGAACAGTATCTAAAAAAAAAAGAAAAATCTTAACGTAAAACATTTTTGTACACGATATTGTGTGTAAAGACCTTAGGAGAATCAGGCAGTAATTGTCCTTGAAGTGGTGAATTGAGGACTTTGACCTTGACATTACAGCGTTGCTTGACTCTTGAAAAGGCCACATAGAGTTGACCATGGGCAAAAGGTGGTTCCGGGAGATATATCCCAACTCGATTGAGAGTTTGCCCTTGGGATTTATTGATTGTCATTGCAAACGCTGCCTTAATGGGAAATTGTCGTCTTCTTAATCTGAATGGTAATGCAGTCTCTGATGGACATAAATCAATATGTGGAATGAATACCACCTGTCCTGCTGCTGAGCCGGTAATGACTTTTGCCTGGATCATGTTTGGAAACAATGCAGTTACAATGAGCCGAGTACCATTGCACAGACCTTTCCTGGTATTCAAGTTGCGTAACAGCATGACAATGGTGTCAACTTTAATTTTGAGATGATGTAGAGGCATTCCAGTAGGTGTAAGTGAATGCAGAAATTCAGGTGGGTATTGTTCTGAATCATCACAGTCCTCCGCATCAATAGAATCTTCACTCATATAGTCTGTGTACTCACCAATCAAGCAATTCATGACTTTGGAATTAACAAAATCGACGTCGTCATTCTTTGGACATAGGATAGCATGAGAAGCAGCGATATTGATACTCTCGTTGTTACTGACATCAATGTTAATGTTGTCTCCAAAGATCTCATGTATTAAAGACCCAGTGCACAGCATATCTGGAGGTATCTCGATGACATCATCTCCAAGATTATATTCATTGGACAGCTCACCATTACCAAGTTTAAGTAACCAAGTGCTGTATTCCGGATCAATAGAGCGCATGTTGTTAATAAGCGGGAGTGGATTGAAAATTGGCCAATGTGTAGAATATTTTAAACAGCTCTCCACAATATCTGTTCTTGTGCCATGAGGAATGACAGGAAGACATTGTCGAAAGTCTCCTCCAAGTACAATTACTTTGGCTCTAAAAGGTGTCTTTTCTTTGTTGGTAACTTTTTTGGTCATAACATCTCGTAAGAGTCTTTCAATGACATGCAATGCATACTTTGAGACCATTGTGCACTCATCTATAATAAAGAGTTCAGTGTTCTGCAAATCATAAGCTGCATCCGTGTCATTTTTTATCCTGGAAACCGATGTTTCATTCACAGGTATTGGCATTCCATAAAGAGAATGAATTGTTCTTCCTCCTTCAAGCATATTGGCTGCAATTCCTGTAGTGGCAGCAGGTGACACCATTTTTCCTTCTCCCCTTAGTTGATGTAGAAGTAGATGGTAAAGGTAAGTTTTTCCACTGCCACCAGGACCGTCAATGAAGAAGCACTTTGGTGTTGCAGTAGTGTCTTCTAATGCTTGAATAATAGCCTCATAAGCCAAAAGTTGTTGAGGATTGAGAGTTGCTTTCATCTCAGCAGCTGTTCTTAACTCATCGTCTTGATCAAATTGTTGTGGAAGTTGTTGTTTCCTGACAGGGCGTGGTAAGTTAAATTCAGTATATTTTTTGCCATGACTTCGCAAAATTTCTTGGATATCTGTCATCGCATATCCTTCACAATTCACACACTCCTCCGTGTTGAGTGATATTTATGGCAATAGTCTTGAATGAAGTGTTCTTTAAATTCAAGCCACAACTCCAGTGGATTAGCAGGAGGGCCAAAAATGCAAATGTAGGCAAACATATCACGTAGCTGTGCAGGCATGTTCAAAATGCAAGCATCAAGTAAGGTGTTTCTCCACAAACTGTCATCAAATAATAAACCAAGAGCTAAGGCAGCGTCTTTGAAAGTTAGATGTGTAACTCCATGAACCGTTTTAATGCTGTCAAAACTGGTGGCACCTTTGACATGCAGCAACAACAACCGCAAATAGTAGCGTTCTTGGTCTCTGAGACTTACGGTATACATTCTTCCAATTACAGAAGCACCTCCTCGCTTTCTCTGTTGCCAAGAACCTTCTATCCAAACATAGTGTTCTGGAATTTCACGATAGAAATAAGTATGAGCAGTTGGGTCCTTCTTATTAAGCTCAAAATAGCCCATAAGAGTGGAATTGTTATGTAGCTTGTGTCTGATGTTGGCTACGGAGTCATCCTCACGAAAATAAAGTTGTTGAGAATGAGGCAGATGTACGGCCAGGCGAATAATACTATGCGATTGTTTGTGCATGGGATAAGCAAATATCCGCCAAGCTACCTCAGGTGCACTAACATAACGGGAATCCATAAATTGATGAGTTTCATCATGTTGGATGCTTGTTTGGCAAATTTCCAGATTTGCTTTATCATGTCCTTTATATACATATTTAAATAAGTATTTGACACTTTGTATGGAGCCACAAACTTCCACATTGATATGACACTTATATTTGAGAAGTAAGAAAGGATTATAAGGAACTACCCACGAATTATCAATCATGACGGAATGGTGTTCAAATGATGGTCCTGTATTTCGTCGATACGTCGGATAGGCATCCTTTGCGATGACAGTCGAATCCTGAAAATGTTTGGGGAAACCTTTGCTGCACTTCCCAAGATGCATACATGATGAATTTGGCCTCAGTTCTCCACAGGGACCATGAATCATGTGTTGCATGACGATCTTATGAAGCTGAGGGTAGGTGATAGGATCTGGTATTTCAGCCCAAACAGTATTGTCAACTTCAATCTCTGTGCGTAATTTTGAGGTGGCATCCAAAATTATCAAAATGTGAGCATGAGGTAGCCCACGTTTCTGAAACTCAATAACATGAACTATGGCGCAAACTGTTCCAAATAATCCATTTTTAATGTCTTTTAACAGTGCTTCAAGTTTTATTCTGAAGACCCATGCCACCAAATCTGGTCTGTGTTCGACACGTTGCCATGGTTCCAAATTGTTAGTGATCTCATTCCATTTGGGATTACATGTCATGGTGACAAAAAGATCTGGGCGACCAAATTTAGTGACTATAGCCATGGCATCTTGATACCTCTGCTGCATATTTCTGGGACTGCCTTCGAAAGATGATGGTAGAATGACAGTTCGGCCAATGGGAATGCCTTTTTGAATGGATTTGTTGATGAGATGCTCTTGAAGTATGCAATAATCCTCGACTTTTAAATCTGACTGGTGTTGACGGATAAAATTCAGTCGATTGGCCTCAATTTTCACATAAGCATCAACTAAATACTGCTGTATCAATTTGCCACCATTCAAAACGGGATTAAACTCATTGCGGACAGACAGCACATAACAGTAATATTGGAGTTGTGTAACCCTGTGTTCACTTTTTCCTTGATGTTTCAGTCCATCATGCCACCCTTGTTCTCCGTAACCGAAAAATAAAGGATAGAGTAATGCATCCAAGTTACTGCGAAGAATGCTGACCTGTTGTGTCTTTGGAGCCAAAGGATTTTGTGGATCGGCTTTTAAATGGATCAATATATCTCGGTTGAATGGTGGCTCCCCATTGTTATTTTCAAATACAACAGCTACTTCGTTGACTGTAGGATTGTTATAGCGTCGAGGGTCTTGACTGCGGTCTTGTTTAAGTGCCATCGTAATATTTGGCATGACAGTGCCATTTTTTTCAGCCTTTTGTTGTTCTTCCTGTTCCACGTCACGGAGCATTTTGTATGCAGCTACAAAAGGATTAATGTTTTCTAATTGCAGAGCAATAATACTCATTAAAGTTGGATGGCATTGTAAATTTGGTTGACATTGCAAACGTTGCTCGTTGGCGGTAGCAGTATCCAAGATATAAAGTTGAGCATACGTTGGAACTTGATCATCTGCCGGATGTAATGTGCCAGTGCGATGGTAGATTTGGCCATATATTCGGAAACAGTAAGGGCCATGTCCAGGTGGTGGAGAAATATTGGCCCCCATGGAGGCAAAAGAAAAAGAGCTGTTGATGGCTCGGATGTTGTCCATGAGATTACGACTGTACTCACTTTCACCTTTAAGTAAACGCTTGAATACCTCAGGGTTTTCAGAGATAGGTATCTGGACCTTGCCCTTGTGACAGCAGAGTGTATAATTTTGGTCACATGGCATCTCAGCATGAAAATGTAGTGCCTGACAATATTGACATTTATATCTCATTGGACCACAGCTGTGCTCTACAATGTCAGTGTCCTCATCAGTAAAACCAATGGGATGTATAAGGACAGTAGAAGGTAACAAAAGATTATATTTTTTATGTAGGCCAACATATATTAGACGTTGCACTGCTTCAGGTTCCACACATTCGATGAATGAGGATGTAGATGGTATATGAAGCTGAGGCTGTCTGAATGTAGAGATGGAAGCAGTGCGTGCACGTCGTCGGTGTTGTGCCGCAACAGAATTGTGTAAGCGGAGTTGTTTGGACTTAGGAGACTCCACACTGATACGTGCTTTTAAAGCAATTTGAACTTTGTTGCTGTGAGCCTGTTTATCATATGTTGTCTAGGCAGCACAGTGTTTGCCCTTACGTGCACACTTTGCCGGTGGTAAAGGTTGTTCAGTATGCGGCAATTCAACGGCTGTTGAGCTGGAAGCAGTGAGATCGGGAGAAGGTATGACTTGCTGCATTAACTTGCTCTTTCTGCGACGCTCCCGGGCTGCCAGAGCATTTTTTTTTTAATCTCTGGCTTCTCTCTTCAGGAGACTCGTTGCACATGTGTTTGTAATACGCAGCCTTCCCTTTCTCCAATTGAATGCGTCTATCTTCAGCAATCTCGGTGGTAATCTTCTTACGCTTCGGTGTAGTAAATGTCGCTTTCTTGGCCACGTCATCATTTTTCATACAGTCAGAACGTATTTTTCTGCGACGCTCCCGGGCTGCCAGAGCTTTCTTTTTTAATCTCAGGCTTCTCTCTTCAGGGGACTCCTTGGCAATGCGTTGATAATATGAAGCCTTCTTTTTATCCAATTTAATGCGCCTGTCTTCAGCACTCTTCGTGCTGCGCTTCTTAGCCTTCGGTGCAGGCACAGACGCTTTCTTGGCCACGTCAGCAGATTGCTCAGAGCTCATGTTTGCAAATGTAATCACAATACAATGCAATGTGAAGTAGAATATGTTTGTTAAGGAAGATATGAATAGTGAGAGTATATACATGTACAATAGCATGATTTTATTTGTTTAATTTTTGTAGGAAGAGTTAATTGAAATTTCTGTATATTTTTAAGTGGCAAACAGTTACTTATAGTGAGTGTATGTACTTGTAATTAGAAAAGAATCTGTATTACAACCAATTAAAAAGAGACTTTAACGTCAGATGTATGATTAAGTAGTCGATGTAGTCCAAACTGTCAGGGTACCAATATAGTGCAGGTTTAGAAGGGGTTAATGTCCGACTGGCAGGAGTCTATTAAAGTAGGAACTTATAATGATATCAAAAAGATGATTGAAGGAGTTAATGTCCCACCGTCACTCCCACAACAGACTAAGGGCCCTTTCACATCAGCGTTTATTTGAAATCGCGGCAGATGCGGTGAAAAAAAACGCATCTGCCGCGATTGCCGCATAACCGCTGCACTTGCGGCGCGGTTGCGGTAATCCCCATAGAAAGTATAGGGGGACTTGCGGCTGGTGCGGCAAGTGCGGTTTTGCACTTGCGGCAGGTGCGGCCGCGAAAAAAACTGCGGTCAGCCGCAAGTGTAGCGGTTATGCGGCAATCGCGGCAGATGCGTTTTTTTCACGGCATCTGCCGTGATTTCAAATAAACGCTGATGTGAAAGGGCCCTAAGCAGTGTAAATTATATCCAAAATGGTGTGCAAGGCGTTAATGTAGCACTGCCAATAGTAATAGACACTACAAAGGAAGCACTTAATGCAGAAATGGTATATAAGGGGTTAACTTGGCAGTGGCATTACAACTACACACTATATTATAGAAATAACACCAAAAAGAGAATATAAGGGGTTAATGTACCACTGCCAGTACTAATAGACACTAAAAAGTATGGAGTTAATGCTGAACTGGTATATAAGGGGTTAAGTTCGCAGTGGCAGTACAACTGGAGGACTTTGAGTTTCAAATTTACCGCTGTAAGTAAGGCGCAATGCTCATTGGTCGCTATGTGCTGGCGCCGACCAATAAGCATAGCGCCTCACTTCGCATTGAGATACATAGCGGTCTTTAGAGCTATGCATGGGCAGGCCCTTGGTTCTATTTAGGGCCACGGCGCTCGGCTCTTGTCGGTCGTCACCAGGGCGGAGGCCCTGCAACGACTTTTGATGACCGCTTCGACATAGATAGATATAGATATAGATAGATAGATATACATAGATGTAGATAGATAGATATAGATACATAGATAGATAGATAGAGAGATAATAGAAGTAAAATAAAGGCTGCAGCACTCAAAATTCAGATGTTTCCTCGCCTTTAATGGCCTTCAGGTATAAAGTAGCGACGTTTCGGTCTATGATGACCTTCTTTTCTTTTTCAATGTATTTTATATAGGAAGACATGTATTGAGTGGATATAAATTAAAAGAGAAAGGAAGCGCACATAGAGTAATACCGCTATTATACAGGTCCCTCAGACCCCAATTGGTTAAACTCACCTGATATAGTTGTGAGTGTCACAACTACAATAAAAGCACACAGGAGGTCGCTGCAGGCTCCCAGCTGAGAATTGAAGAATCCAGAAAACAGTAATAAAGAGCTGGAATCAAATGCCGCGCTGACCACAAGGATAAAAACAGAGTAAATCATCCACTCCGTTTATTCTGCCTACACGTGTTTCGTGGCACAAAGCCACTTCCTCAGGGCATCATGATGCCCTGAGGAAGTGGCTTTGTGCCACGAAACACGTGTAGGCGGAATAAACGGAGTGGATGATTTACTCTGTTTTTATCCTTGTGGTCAGCGCGGCATTTGATTCCAGCTCTTTATTACTGTTTTCTGATGTATTGAGTGGGACACTTGCACATGGGTGCCTGCGGTTCAAGCCATAACCATGGATGGAAACACAGGAATCATGCACAGTGTTAAAAACACGTATATAAGCATTTGTATTGAAACACCTTTTCAAAAAAATTTTTTTCCAAATAATATTCTTTTCAAATAGAGATTTTCTAACACTATTGATGCACTTTATTAATTAATTAATGCCCAATAAAAAATATTTTCATTAAGGAATAGATCTACTAGTCTCTTTGACAAATAATGGATTGTACAAAAAGGTTATCACGTACCAATGACTATAACAAAAATGACATAAAGGGAGTCCTTGGTGTTCCTTGAGCAGGTGGTGTAAAGGGAGAAAAAACATCCCCCCAAACACCGTACTGACAGGGAGGTGCTAGAACCCTAGATTTTGATGCACCTTGAACTAGGGAACTCGTAGCATTGTATAATAAAAGTCATGGAATGTGTATGTAATGATCCATTTAATGGAGAAAACGTAACTATAATTCTCTTTTCCTATAATATTCCCAGTTAGGGGTTAGTGAAAGAAAAGGAAAAGAAAAGAAAAAAACTGAAAAAAATTGGAGATATATGAAACTAGTACTGTCACTTTAAAAGCACTGTCACTTTAAATACACTGCTTTATTTATTGCACTAATTTCAACTTGCAAGTAAACACATTAGTCATACTTTGATAATAGTATGTATTTGAAACGGTTTCTTGCAGTTATGAGCAAAATACACATTAATAATCCTGCACACACTGAATAAGGGAAGCTCAATACAAACGCGCACAGCCAAACGCTGAACTAGTACAGCGCGTGCGCGAGATCTAAAGCATAGTGTCGGACGCGATCTCTGAAACACTCGGTAACCAGGGACGCGCACTCGGCAAGCGCACGCGCAATACAAGGTAAACAACGCCGACATGGCGGCGCGCAGCAGAGGGAAAGCAGCACATGGAGATTAACACGTGCAATAATACTGTGCACCGATTATAATTAAATAAGCAGGCACCTGTGTTGCAATCAACCCACTCTGGATATATTAAGGCTAAAACTGTAAGTAAGGTGATTAATGCCATGATTGTATAACTAAAATATATTGGTATGTACATAACAGCCATCAGATGATAATATATAACACTATTATAGGTTGTTGAAGCACTGTATAATGTTTGTATAACTGTTAATTGGATAATGGAGTTTGACACTAGAGGATGTATAAAATCCCCAGCATTTGCCATAGGGGACTGCTGGAAGAAGGTCATCATAGACCGAAACGTAAAACAAGGACTGATAAGCACCTAGCAAGTCTGCTATATAAAAAAAGAACCGCTGCTCAATAACATTTTTTATACTTTAGATAGAGAGATAGATAGAGAGATAGATAGATGAATAGATATAGATAGATAGATAGATAGATAGATAGATATAGATAAATAGATAGATATAGATAGATAGATAGAAATAGATAGATAGATAAATAATAGATAGATAAATACCAAATAAGGCTGCAGCACACAACTTTGGAAAGATTACAGCCTTTAATGGCTTCTCAAGGCATTAGGTAAGCGACGTTTCGGTCCTCAGACCTTCCTCTGGCAGTCTGAGGACCGAAACGTCGCTTACCTAATGCCTTGAGAAGCCATTAAAGGCTGTAATCTTTCCAAAGTTGTGTGCTGCAGCCTTATTTGGTATTTATATGTCTGGAGATAGTGGTTTGATACCACTTTAAAGGTTTGCTAAGCACTGGGCGTATGCCAACCAAGAGACGCTGCTCACTTCTTTTTCTCATTAAATAATAGATAGAGATAGATAAATAGATAGATGGATAGATAGATAGAGATAGATAAATAGATAGATGCATACATAGATAGATGGATAGATAGATAGATAGATAGGCTGTTTTTAATAAGTAGCAAAGATAATAGAAATTACACCCAAAAATGACTATAAAGGGTTAATATTGGTAGTATAAGTAGTACAATATATACATTAATATTAATTTCAAACCAAAAAATATATCTTATCTGATTTTCTGTCAAAAATGTACAGGAGTTGCTACCCGACATCACTGTGACACTGTGACAGGAATCGTCACAGCACGAATGACGTCTGAGGTAAAAAATTGCAAATTAAATAGATATAGATATGGATAGAGAGATAGATATAGATAGATGTAGCTAGATAGATATACATAGATAGATATAGATAGATAGATATAGATAGATATAGAGATAGATATAGAGATAGATAGATAGATAGAGATATAGATAGATAAATAGATAGATATAGATAGATAGATAGATAGATATAGATAAATAGATAGATATAGATAGATAGATAGATAGATAGATAGATAAATAGATAGATAGATAGATAGATATAGATAGATAAATAGATAAATAGATAGATAAATAGATAAATAGATAGATAGATAGATATAGATAGATAGATATAGATAGATATAGATAGATAGATATAGATAGATATAGATAGATGTAGCTAGATAGATATACATAGATAGATATACATAGATAGATATAGATAGATATAGAGATAGATATAGAGATAGATAGATAGATAGATACATAGATACATAGATAGATAGATAGATAGATAGATACATATAGATAGATAAATAGATAGATAGATAGATAGATAGATACATAGATAGATAGATAGATAGATAGGTAGATAGATAAATAGATAGATATAGATAAATAGATAAATAGATAGATATACATAAATAGATAAATAGATAGATAAATAGATATAGATAGATAGATAGATAGATAGATAAATAGATAGATAGATAAATAGATAGATATAGATAAATAGATAAATAGATAAATAGATAGATAAATAGATAGATAGATATAGATAGATAGATATAGATAGATATAGATAGATAGATAGATAGATATAGATAGATAGATATAGATAGATGTAGCTAGATAGATATACATAGATAGATATACATAGATAGATATAGATAGATATAGAGATAGATATAGAGATAGATAGATAGATAGATACATAGATACATAGATAGATAGATAGATAGATACATATAGATAGATAAATAGATAGATAGATAGATAGATAGATAGATACATAGATAGATAGATAGATAGATAGATAGGTAGATAGATAAATAGATAGATATAGATAAATAGATAAATAGATAGATATACATAAATAGATAAATAGATAGATAAATAGATATAGATAGATAGATAAATAGATAGATAGATAAATAGATAGATATAGATAAATAGATAAATAGATAGATAAATAGATAAATAGATAAATAGATAGATAGATATAGATAGATAGATATAGATAGATATAGATAGATAGATATAGATAGATAGATATAGATAGATATAGATAGACAGATAGATAGATAGATATAGATAGAGATAGATAGAGATAGATAGAGATAGATAGAGATAGATAGAGAGATAGATAGATAGAGATAGATAGATATAGATAGATATAGATAGATAGATAGATAGATAGATAGATAGATAGATAGATAGGCTGTTTTTAATAAGTAGCAAAGATAATAGAAATTAAACCCAAAAAGGTCTATAAAGGGTTAATATTGGTACTATAAGTAGTCCAATATATACAGTAATAATAATTTTGTACCAAAAAAGTTATCTTATCAGAATTTCTGTCGATAATGTAGAGGAGTTGCTTCCCGACGTCACTGTGACACTGTGACAGGAATCGTCACAGCAGGAATGACGTCTGTGGTAAAAAATTCAAATTTCGCGGTCTAAAATGGCGGCCGCGATATTTGAAATCATAAAATGGCCGCAGGCGCGAGGCCATTGCGAGCCGCTGCCTGAGCGCTAGCAATGGCCGCCGGCACCGTCCAACGACCGACCACAGCCGACCCACGTGGCCGAAAATCGATCCAGGAGGCCAGCCATAATTTTCCCGAGACACCGCTAATGTATCTCTATGGGAAGTGAGGCGCGATTCTGATTGGTCGCTGTGTGCTGCCGCCGACCAATCAGAATACCGCCTCACTTTTAGCGGTAAATTTGAATGTTAAAAATCGCCCATTCTATGTCTATGGGAAGTGAGGCGGTATTCTGATTGGTCGCTGTGTGGTGACGGCCAACGGCTCGCATTGGCCGCTACGCGGCCAATGCTTCGTGGGTCGCGTGGCTGCTAGGCAGCCACGTCCACGACGACGGAAGTAGCGCCGAATATGACGGAAGTGCGCTACGGCAATTATATATAAGATATTGTACGGGTA
>JARQOC010000001.1:469569060-469757042 GCA_033576535.1 Allobates femoralis
AACAAGACAAGGACGTTGGCACCAACACAGACAAGACGGGTCCAGGGACACAGACATCAGCTTTCCCCGAACTGGTAGCAGGCAGAACAGGAGCTGTAGACAAGGCAGACCAGGAGCAGCATGTTGGACCAAACACACTGGGCTAGGTTAAGAAACCTAATGCGAGGCTCTGGCGACGCCCAACAGGGAAGAGGAACTTTAAATAGGAGCTGACCCTCAGCTATAGGCTGGGGACAGCAATTCAAGCGCACACCCTCCATCTTACTAAACTGGGGAAGGTGTGGCGGCGCGCACCCTAGGCACAGTCAGAACCCATACAGCATAGCCAGCACAGGAACGGATGCCCAGAGCACCTGGCAGCGGCTGCAAGCCTAGACACACGTGGAAAGTCATGCACCAGCTGCAGAGGACCTCACAACCCGCGGATAGCTTCCACAGCAGGAGCCAGGGTCCACACATGAGAGGTAAACAGCGGAGCACTGACAATACAACACGTGCAGCTACGCAGCGGAGCTGGGAACTGAGCAGAATCCTATCCAGGTAACATACTACAGTCTCCCAGCTGGTCAAGGGGGGGGGAAGGAGCATTGGGTGAAAGCGCAGTAACGCCGAGGGAACCAAGACACCAGACCACCGGCGTTACAGTATCCCCTCCTCAGGCCCCCTCTTCTGAAAACCCAAAAGAAAAAAGTCCCACAAAAAGTTCAATTGGGTTAGGCGGTACGTCCCACAGGTCACAAACAAGTAGCAGAGTCCATCACTCGAGTGATCAGAGCCGCTGACCACACAGGGCTCGAGCAATCTAGTCCACATACCAAGTGGGATCCGGGGAATGTCCTGCAGTCCACACATGCTCAGCGGAGTCCATGGCCAGAGCCTACTGTCACGGTCGTGCTCGCGACCCATGAGGTAAGGGGAATGTGGACCCACTGGGCCACAGGGGGGACCCGGGCCTGCCCAGACTAGGGAAGAACAGCAACCGGGTTCTGTGGCAGCTGAGCATGTGGGCTAGGTGGTAACCTGCAGGACAAGACAACACCGCACACTTCAGGTATAGCAAAAAGTAACGTTTACTGAACAAGGACACGGAACATCATGGACACGGAACATCACGGACACCAGGCGGGAACCTCAGGGTCATCTCGGACACCAGGCGGGAACCTCAGGGTCATCTCGGACATCAGGCGGGAACCTCAGGGTCATCTCGGACACCAGGCGGGAACCTCAGGGTCATCTCGGACACCAGGCGGGAACCTCAGGGTCATCTCGGACACCAGGCGGGAACCTCAGGGTCATCTCGGACACCAGGCGGGAACCTCAGGGTCATCTCGGACACCAGGCGGGAACCTCAGGGTCATCTCGGACACCAGGCGGGAACCTCAGGGTCATCTCGGACACCAGGCGGGAACCTCAGGGTCATCTCCGACACCAGGCGGGAACCTCAGGGTCATCTCGGACACCAGGCGGGAACCTCAGGGTCATCTCGGACACCAGGCGGGAACCTCAGGGTCATCTCGGACACCAGGCGGGAACCTCAGGGTCATCTCGGACACCAGGCGGGAACCTCAGGGTCATCTCGGACACCAGGCGGGAACCTCAGGGTCATCTCGGACACCAGGCGGGAACCTCAGGGTCATCTCGGACACCAGGCAAGACATCGGGGTCATCTCGGACACAAGGCAAGACATCATCAGGCAGGACCTCAGGACCATCTCGGACACCAGGCGGAACCTCGGGATCATCTCGGACACCAGGCACGGACACCAGGCAGAACCTCAGGTCCATCTTGGACACCGACAGTCAGGACGTCTGGACTCCATGCAACGGACACGGCTCCAGACCGGGAACAGCAAGACACAAGGAGGAACAAGACAAGGACGTTGGCACCAACACAGACAAGACGGGTCCAGGGACACAGACATCAGCTTTCCCCGAACTGGTAGCAGGCAGAACAGGAGCTGTAGACAAGGCAGACCAGGAGCAGCATGTTGGACCAAACACACTGGGCTAGGTTAAGAAACCTAATGCGAGGCTCTGGCGACGCCCAACAGGGAAGAGGAACTTTAAATAGGAGCTGACCCTCAGCTATAGGCTGGGGACAGCAATTCAAGCGCACACCCTCCATCTTACTAAACTGGGGAAGGTGTGGCGGCGCGCACCCTAGGCACAGTCAGAACCCATACAGCATAGCCAGCACAGGAACGGATGCCCAGAGCACCTGGCAGCGGCTGCAAGCCTAGACACACGTGGAAAGTCATGCACCAGCTGCAGAGGACCTCACAACCCGCGGATAGCTTCCACAGCAGGAGCCAGGGTCCACACATGAGAGGTAAACAGCGGAGCACTGACAATACAACACGTGCAGCTACGCAGCGGAGCTGGGAACTGAGCAGAATCCTATCCAGGTAACATACTACAGTCTCCCAGCTGGTCAAGGGGGGGGAAGGAGCATTGGGTGAAAGCGCAGTAACGCCGAGGGAACCAAGACACCAGACCACCGGCGTTACACTTGGTTAGTATTATTGGGTATCTGATTGATGCCTCAACAATACTGGCCTCTAGGCTTTCTGTCAGCTTACATTAACCCCTTATTACCCAGTCTGCCACCACTTCCAGGGCAACTGGAAGAGCGTGGTAACTGCTAGATATGGCATTTATCATGAAGGCGCCAATTCTGGGGTGGCTGCAGGCTGTAATTTTTAGCATGGGGACACAGAACACTTGTGCCCCACTGTGCTGGTAATTCCAGCCTCCAACTGCTTGGGTCACCTTGGCTGGCAATCAAAAATATGGAGAAAGGCACATCCATTTTTACAATTATTTATTTAGTTCTACAATAATCTGACAAGTTTGTTTACCATACAGGCAACCAATCTCAAATACCGGCAAAGAGGGTGGGCGGTCCTAAGTCTGACTTTAACCAATCAACTCGGGGGAAGCAGTGAGGTTCATGAATCGGCCCGGAAGGAGTGTGACAATACCATTGAAATTTGGTTATTAATAATCTAGTACGCCAACAGCTGTACCAAAACCGCCGGGCTCCACTGTAAAATGATTTGAGCTGTGTTTGAGCCCCTTTGAAGGTGTTTTCTAGGCTCTCTTATTGATCTGAATGGGTTTCGGAAGTTTGATGAACTGTTCACTTTTCTATTCGGCAAACTTATGCCAATTTGGCAAACAGAGCAAAAACCAAACTTTAAAAGGTTCACTCATCTCTAACTCCCACCTGCAGATTAAGAAGTGGAATTTCAAAACTTCTTAACATCCTGGAGTACTGGTCTATGAAAATTAATTTGTAGATCATATGAAAATTCTATGAAAATGTATTTTTAGCATGATTTGTAGCATGGAAAGAGCATAGTCATTGGTGTGGGAATGACTTTGGATGCCCTGGCATACTATATAAAAGATGGGGTCCTTTATGGGTGTGCTTTTGCCAGTTGGGTGATACACACTTGCAGGCCACTTGGTGCCTTTGACCTCAGCTGGCCAGGAGCAGATGTTAACCGCTTTACAGAAGAAAACCATCGCTTAATTAAAATGTCAAATTTTTTACTAAAAATTTTTTACTTTTTTACTAAAGCTGAATGCAACTATATACACACAATAGTGGGCATATTTCCTCTCATACTATTCATTTGCACTACAGAGTAACTCCAGACATTCCTTCTGTTTAGTCATCCCACCAGTTATTATTCTTTTACAAAGACCTGAACAATTTTTAACCACCCAGCTCAACTTGTTATCACAGTTCTTTAGAGTCATTCTGTTCTCACAGTGGTTAAGCGCTATTTCCCTCATTAAGGGATGCCTATAGATTTCTCATCGAGAACTCTCTTCACATCTATTGACCATCACTTTCTGATCCATAAGCTACTAAAAACTATTGATGAGCCAACACCTAAGTATTTAAATTAAATTCGACTTGCCGAATTGGTGTGTGTTCTTTGAATGTATGTCGAACACCGTGGAACCCCATTGGAATCAATGGCAGGCAACAACATACACATAGAAAACACCTTCAAAGGTGTCAAAAAGCTGCCAATCTACTCAAAATAGACAACAAACACCAGGAAAAATGACAACAATCTACATACAGTACAAATAGTCTCATGGCATAGCACGGGTGCATGAGACATGGTCTGTGCCAGCCTGCACACTCTTCCAAAGCACTTCAAAATAGAAGGTGGTTGATGTGACGCTCCCATTCCAGGGCCGGGGAAGACTCGGTACCAGGCATTTACTAGCTGTTCTCACATCTGCACTTCTTGGTTCTTTTCACAGGGACAGATGGGGGCCAAGACCCGGTTCCGTGACCCTGGCTGTGTCATTTTAATAAAGGGGATGATGTTAGGGAAAGTCTGAGGGGATAAAAGGGGTATTCGTGATGCCACCTGTAGTATGCAGCCAGGGCAGCCGCCGCTGCTGCAGAACCTCTGGAGATAATGACAGGCAGCTTAGATAGTCCCGCTCCCCGCAAGCGGAGCGCACTCCCCAGGGCAGTGGAGTTGTTTCCCCAGGCTCGTACCTTGTCAGCCGCTCACTCAGTCATTAGTATCCTCGATTTTTCAGGTTGCCTCCGTGGCCAATGGTCGCCACTAATTAAAGTCTCTCACACCACAGCTGCAGTTCCGTTACTTTTACTTCAGATGTTAGACATGGTCGCCAGGTACAGTCTCTGCCAGTCTCTGGTACTTTGCTCTTTCTCCAGAACCGGGTTGGTACAGTCAAGCCATGGTTGGTGCCCTTTTTCTACTTTCTCTCGGTGTCAAAGTCTGGTGGGTCTCGTCTCTCGGCATTATAAGGGGTAACTTTCATCTGAGGTGAATGGGTTGTCGTTCTGCCCTCCAGGCTCTCAACGCCCTCCGTTACACAGAGCTCAGGCACCCGTAGCCACGGGGGCTTCTGTGTGCTCTGGACACCATTAGGATTCCTCCCGGGCACTGCTCTCTAGTTCAGCCACAGCTCCCGTTAGAAGTCTGAGGCCTCCGGTTTTGGCTCGGGCTTGAAGCTTCCACACCGTCTGCAGGGCCGGTCCCTGTGTCCTCCACCAACCCCTCTGTCTCGTCAGATTCAGGTGTACGGGATCAATGCCTCGTCTGCACCCTTAGGGCACTTCTCTCCTTTTCTACTGGGCTGTTCTCTTCCTTCCATGAGCAAGCAGGGTGGTATAGCTTCAACCTATGGGAGTCGGCACCACACCACCTCTACACTCCTTGTCAGTTGATGTTACTCCTCCATCTCCTACTGCTGAACTGAACTAACACTGTCCCATCCCCTGTTTATGGCCTGGGTCCTCCCTCAGGGTCCACCTATTGTCCCAGGGGCCTGTCACTGTGTGTGTGTTGTGTTGTGGCCAAACCGTACCATCCCAACACCTGGAGAACAGGGCACTGTACCTCTTAACTGCATAAGTGTCGTACCTTTGATGGCGGTTTGTCAGGAGTGGTGCCACATTAACATTCACCTAAAATTTCAGAGGTAAGTGAAACTGGCTTTGAATTGACAAATTGATGAGTTACAGGGGAAAAGTGACAGTATTTTTCTACATTATTTAAAAAGAGGTAGAGGAGTAACATGAGGAGAAGACACAGGTAAAGGCATGTCACGCCCTGCTCAAATCATCTGCCACACAGCAAGGGGAATCCAACAGGATTCCTCACTCTTCCCAAAGGGCAAGACCACAGCAAAATGGCATCAATTGTCCCAGACAAAAAATTGCTGAATGGTCCAGCCTGCATGCATGGCACAAGGTCTGGAACAGGACCTGGCCTAGCATTTCAAGATTAAACATTGCTCAGCAACTATACGTTTTGTGGAGTGTTACAGGAAAAACTAGAGAGGTAGGTCAGTGACCTGTATAGGACTAGTGCGCCGGATACTCTCAAAGCTCATGCAAGTTCTCCCGTCAATGTTATGCCCTGCCACACACAGATAGGACAACTATAGGTTTTGTGGTGTATTATCGGAAAAACTAGTCAGGTAGGTCAGTGACCTGTTTAGGCCTAGTGGGTCAGATGAAATAAAAGCTCATGCAAGCGCTTCCATCAATGTTAAGCCCCGCCACACACAGGTGAGACAACTATACGTTTTGTGGAGTATTACCGGAAAAGCTAGTCAGGTAGGTCAGAGACCTGTTTAGGCCTAGTGTGCTGAATAAACTCAAAGCTCATGCAAGTGCTCCCGTCAATGTTATGCCCTGCCACAAACAGGTGGGACAACTATATGTTTCATGGAGTATTACTGGAAAAACTAGTCAGGTAGGTCAGTGACATGCTTAGGCCTAGTGGGCCGGATAAACTCAAAGCTCATGCAAGTGCTCCCATGAATGTTATTCCCTGGCACACACAGGTGGGAGAACTATACGTTTTGTGAAGTATTATCGGAAAAAATAGTCAGGTAGGTTAGTGACCTGTTTAGGCCTATTAGGCCGGATAAACTCAAAGCTCATGCAAGCGCTCCCATCACTGTTATGCCTTGCCACACACAGGTGGCACAACTATATGTTTCGTGGAGTATTACAGGAAAAACTAGTCAGGTAGATCAGTGACCTGTATAGGCCTAGTGGACAGGGGAGATTGACCAAACAATGGTTTTAAGGGCCCAAAAACTGTTCATGTGTTTACAGCACATTTGCCAAAACCTGGTTTGATTCCCAAAACCAGTTTACGCAAACATTAAGGGAAATGAAATAGTCACTGCTCTTAAGCACCCAAAAATGGTGGACGTGAATACAGCAAATTTGATAATCACTGGTTTGATGGACAAAAAGGTTGAATTTTCAGAACAGGGGTAGGAGTGTCAGGGATAGGTATTGAGGTCAGAGGGCTCTACTCAAGTCTTGCTACAAACAGCAAAGAGACCCCAACAACAGTCTCCATTTTTCAAAAAAATTAGGCACAGCCACCACTAAAGAGGCATCAATTACCCCAGAGTTAAAATATTGAAATGGGGAGTTTAATGCAGCACACTGAAAAGTGCACAAGTGTTTAGTCTCTCCAGTCTGTCACAGGGGTGGAAAAGTCCTTGTGGAGCCATGACTTGTTTACGGTATCTTGATAAACATTAGTCTGTCTACACTTTCACTGGACAGACACATTCAGAGAGGATGCTGGCTGCGGGGCACTACAAAATCTCCAAGTAATGACTGGCTCAGGCCAGTTTTCCATTTTTGAAGCCCAAAATGCACAAGGGTCCAGTTCCACAGTCACGGCATCGATATTCAGGTGTAGATACTCCTGTACCATCCTCTCTAGGCGTTCACTATGTGTCAGATTTGTTCTTTCTTCTGACATTGCAAAGGATGGTCTAACAAATAGGTGAAACGATTAGGTATACAAAATTGCTGTTACCAGATACACTGTTGATGGTAACGTTTGAGTGATGACGACTTGACATTTCTCGGGTTGGAAAGGTACAACTGTGATATTCACTATTTGCACCACTGGTATTTTGTGTAAAAGCAGTACTAAGATTGTCTAAAAGCTTCTGTTGATACTCCTGCATGCGTGAGTTTCTTTCCAGGGCAGGATGCATTTAGCCAAATTTACTCTTGTACTGGGGATCTAACAGTGTGGCAACCCAGTAGTCGACATTACTTTAAATTCTAACAATTTGAGGATCATGTTCCAGGTAGTGCAGCAAGAAGGTACTCATGTGTCTTGCGCATCCAGGAGGACCAAGTCCTTGTTGTGTTGGTGGCGCCAGGGTAATATTGACGCTTTCTTCCTCTGCCCTCTCCTCCTATCCTCGCACAACAGAAATGTGATCAAGATCTCCCCCATCTGCGAGTCTTCCATGCCCATCACTTATTCATCCTCCATTTCTTCCTCAGCTCCTACAGCTTCATCAACAGTTTGGCTGTTACCATGCGCCCTCGTTCTTCCCTCTCCTCCACCCTCCCATGCCAGCCACCTTGGTGCTGCCAACTATATGACTCTTTGAAATCTTGTTATCCCTTCCGCATACGCCTTCTCCTCTACTTCTTCCAATTCCTTGGCCCACCACTAGGGATGAGTGAGTACCGCCATATTCGGACTCGCTATACTCGCAACGAGTAGGTCCCGGTACTCAGTACTCATTGCGAGTATAGCAAATCCGATTACTTTTGCAGTGTATCTACAGATACACTGTGAAAGTACCCTAAAAGTGAATAAAAGTTGTTAAAAAAAATAAAATTACATACTCACCTGTCCGACGCCCGCACCGCAACCGTCCCAGAAGACCTGTGATCATCAGACAAGGACCTGTGACTTCCAGCCAATCAGATGGCCGGAAGCAATCTGACCAATCAGATGGCGACACGTCACAACCACGTGATCGCTAGCGGCCACCTGATTGGCCAGATTGCAAGGTCCTAGGTGTACTGCCAGGACCTTTCAATCTGGCCAATCAGGTCACCGCTAGAGATCACATGGCTGTGACGTGTCGCCAACTGATTGGTCAGATCGCTACCAGCCATCTGATTGGCTGAAAGTCACAGTCCCTTGTCCAGTGATCGCAGGTCTTCTGGGACGGTCCCAGTGCAGGCGTCGGACAGGTGAGTATGTAATTTTATTATTTTTAACAACTTTTATTCACTTTTAGGGTACTTTCACAGTGTATCTATAGATACACTGCGAAAGTAATCGGACTACTCGCTACTCCCGAGTAATCATAAGATACTCGGAGAGTAGCGAGTACCCGAATACCGCTACTATTCGGCGAGTTCCGAATAGTAGCAAGTATACTCGCTCATCCCTACCCATCACCTTATTCCGAATACTGGTTAAGTGTGCTCCAGCATGTAGATGACCGGAATAGTCATACAGATAATGGCATCGTCAGCACTAAACATCTTAGTAGTCATTTCAAAACTCTGCATAAAGGCGCAGAGGTCCTTGATCTGAAACTACTCCCGCAGCATGATTTGCCCCACTTCTGGATCGCGTTGGCCCAGGCTATACGTCATAACATACTGCACCAGGGCTCGTCGCTATTGTCACAGTCGCTGCAACATGTATAGAGCGGAATTCCATTCGGCACATCGTATTTAAGGTGGTGAACCGGCATGCTAAAAACGTCTGTAGCGATTCAAGTCATTGAGCTGCATTAAGCGAACGGCAGAAGTGAGCACACAGCGACCGTGCACTCTACAGAAGCACATCTAGTCTGGGACAGTGGGCTAGAAATTGCTGGACGACCAGGTTCAAGACGTGAGCCATACAAGGCACGTGTGTCACCTTGCCCCGGTGAAGGGTCGCACCCAGGTTTGCAGCATTGTCACACACGGCCCTCCCTGGCTGCAATTTCAGTGGAGACAACCATTGATTAAACTCGATCTCCAGAGCTGACCACAACTGCTCAGCTGTGTGACTCACATTTCCCTGACATTTTAACATAAACACCGTCTGATGGCATTGAGCCCTGCTGCCAGCATAGTAAGGAGGTGTGCTGGATTCCTTCTGCGCAGTTTAAACGCATATCACATTACAACAAAGGCTTTAGGCACAGGTGGAGGACCTAGAAGAGGTGGAGGAGGCAGAAGCAGTGGAGAAACTTCTACACACAGAGGTTTGACGCACAACCCGTGGGGGTGGCAAGACTTGTACAGCAGCCCCTTCTCCTGCTGTCACCATAGTCACCCAGTGCCCAGTCAGTGACATGTAACACCCCTGTCCACACACACACACATGCACACCCAGCCAGGTACACACACACATGCACACCCAGTCAGGCACACACATGCACACTCAGCCAGGCACACACACACGCACATGCACACTCAGCCAGGCACACACATGCACACCCATGTACACTCAGCCAGGGACATATGGGCTAGATATTTATGGAGGACTTACAGGCAGGGATTCAGACTTGTGCCCCCCATTTACCCTGCTTCTCCCCTCTTGTGGCCCCCCATTTTTCCTGCTTCTCCCCTCTTGTGCCCTCCCATTCTCCCTGTTTCTCCCCTCTTGTGGCCCCCATTCACCCTGCTTCTCCCCTGTTATGCTCCCCATTCTCCCTGTTTCTCTCCCTCTTGTGGCCCCTCCATGATCCCCTCTTGTTGTGGCCCCCCATTCACCCTGCTTCTTTCCTTTTGTGGCCCCTTTTATGTGGCCCCTGTTCCCACCCGCCCCCTTCCCCCACTTTCTTCAGTTCATTGGCGCTTACCTTGTCCTGCTCCAGCTCCCAGAGGGTCCTCACACAGCCGTCACCTCCACAGCATCAGCGCTTCCAGGTCAGGAGGAGCTCAGCTGCTCTGATATCCAAGCTGAGCTCACTCACTAATCCCAGAAGTGCCAGCAGTGCACACAGGGGAAATCAATGCAGCGGCAGCATCCCAGAAGTATTCAATAAATTCTGGGACACTGCCACTGCTCCGACATCCCCCTGCATCTGAGGAGAGATGTCAGGGGGCGGGGCACGGCGGCAATTCCTCACAGGAGAGGGGGGGCCCGCCACCCGTGCAACAAAACAAGAGGTGGTGTGGCCCGATCCAAACAGCCACGCCCCCTGCCAGCACACCTGGGCACCTCTGTCCCTGTTTAAATGGCAACGCCCTCTCTAAAAACTGGCGTGCCCCTTAATCAGTAAAGCCAGTAAGACCTTAACGGCGGCCCTGGGCACACACTGCTAATAGCTAAAAATGATTTTCTTGGCTAGATGCAGTAAAAAAAGGCTTGTATACACAGGAGATGTAGCTTCCTTCACAACAGTGCTACACCGAAGCCTAGCACACAGTGCTACTAGCTAAAAAGGATTTGCTTGGCTAGATGCAGTAAAAAGAGGCTTGTAAACATGAGATGTAGCTTTCTTCACAACAGTGCTCCACCCCTGCCTGGCACACACTGCTACTAGCCAAAAAGGATTTGCTTGACCAGATGCAGTAAAAAAAGGCTTGCAAACACAGGAGTTGTAGCTTTCTTCACAACAGTGCTACACCCCTGCCTGGCAGACACTGCTACTAGCCAAAAAGGATTTGCTTGGCTAGATTTGGCCACATGCTGTAAAAAAGGCTTGCAAAGCACAGGATCTATGTAGATTTCAACACAGCACTGGAACAGACCTGCCAGGCAAACAGTGCCTATTCCTAGACACTGAAACTCATAATAACGTTGAACAAAAGCATTACTGTGGAAAGTCAGTAATGCTTTTGGTCAACAAACCGTTATCGAACATAACCTCGAATTATCTTTCAGCAGACTTTCAGCAGAGCGCGGGGTGGGGCCTATCTTCGCACCCTTTCAGCAGTTACGCCCCTCTTCTTCCCGCTCTCCGTGTGGCACAGTAATGGCGGCCCAATTTAACAGTCCAACACATTCAATAAACGGCACACTGTACCCAGTTTTACTGGGCATGGCATCCTGTTTGTGATGCCAAAAGCTGACATGCCCCAAGGCCCATGGGGTACCCGGTTCCAGGCGTTGATTTTACTGGGGATGTCACAGGGCCTATTGCCCGGTCCTGTGACCCTAGTGGTTGCTGAAAAGGGAACAGTCAATAATGATGGTGTTTCGTGACGCCACCTACGGCTCCAGTTAGGTTACTGGCACTGCGGGACAGACCTCTAGGGTGATGGTGAAGCAGCAAGATGTTTCACTCCCCGTAGGCGGAGCAGGATCCCCGGGGCGGTAGTGGATGATGGGAATTGTGGAGCAGTCTATGGAGGGAGTAGGATCAGGGGCCGCAATAACAGTCACACACACAGGGTTGTTGTTTTGTACCTTTACTGATGTTGCTGTTCAAGGTTAAGTCCAGGGTAGAGTCTGGGTAGGCAAGGAGCAGTTTGGGATCTCAACATCCGATGAGTTATGAGGCCTCCCTTTTTGTGTTGTTTATGTGCTTTGGTCCTGGGCTGTCTGAAGCTAGGCCCTGAAATTCAAAGGACCAAGTGTGTGGCGATCCGCGCTGCTGGAATTAAAAGACTGGACGATGGGCTGGTGCAACGATGCTCTTATATTCTCCTTCCTCCTACGCATTTTGGAGCCTGGTGTGCTCCTTCCTCACGAATTACCAATACCAGTAATGTTATGCTATGGAGGAGGTTGAGGAAAGCCTTTTCCCTCCTCCTCCATGTTATGCTATGGAGGAGGGTGGGGAAAGGCTCTGACATCAGAGCAGGAGGTGGGAAAGCCTCCTGGGGTGGTGATAAGCAATACTTCGCTCTGCTCCCTGTGTCACCAGCACAAGGACGTGCAGAGCGAGGATTTCATGACTGGCACGAGGACATGGGCGGTATAGATATATACAGATTAATATATTGCCCATATTGTGATATATATATATACTAATTGTGACTCCTTTTTCATAATCTAATTCCCATTCTCTTTCTTTTCCCTTCTTTTCCCTAAGCATAAGACCATACAAAACAGTCTGCCGCATTGTAGATCGTTTACCCACTCCTATCCAATGCATATCACTTAGTTTTCCACAAAACACACAGCGCATGCGCGTTGCGCATAGCAGGCGATGTCATATAATAGGCGCCGCTTGCTTCTGTTTCGGTAGTGACGCACCTGCGTTCCACCAACAGGAAGCAGGAGGCGTCTTTTCATCGTCGTCCCCTATAAACACTCCCATTCAGCATGGCGGCGCACACACCGCCAACGCTGCATCATACCACACCAGTGAGTACAAGGATATTTTCTTATTGACAAGCTTGCGTACAGAAGGTTCATTACATGAACTTTAAAGAGCACTGACTCCCTTCTTTTACTATGATACAGGTTTCTGGTTTTCCTATTTCCGGATATTACAGGTATGCGCACCCTATAAATGAGCTTGATTAGAGTGACACAGTGGCACTGTATTACTTTACACAGTTTCTCTTTTGTTTCACATAGTAGTAGCTTTAGAACCTATGGTGGGACAAGGGTGTAATCTTAAAGGGAACCAACCACCTCAGATCACCCTAATACACAGTTAGTACATGTCCCTGCACCCTAAGGATACCTTTCCAGCACTGTTTTTGTGTAAAATCTTGCATTAGTATAACTCATATAAAGAGTTTATAAACTTACTAGCCTGGTGACTTCTGGGCGTATCCCTCCTTCTGTTATACTTCAGGGCTGTGCATTGCATGTCTGTGCTCCCCCTCCCTCCGTGCCTGCTGCCCTGCCCTGATGGGTGTGATCGTTATCTCCTCTGCACAGAGGGAGGGGGAGCACAGCCATGCAATGAATGCACAGCCCTGAAGTATAACAGAAGGAGGGATACGCCCAGATGTCTCCAGGCTAGTAAGTATATAAACTCTTTATATCAGTTATACTAATGCAAGATTTTACACAAAAACAGTGCTGGAAAGGTATCCTTAGGGTGCAGGGACACGTATTAACTGTGTATTAGGGTGATCTGAGGTGGTTGGTTCCCTTTAAACCCCTTATATTACAGGTATTATGCTTTTTAAGTACCATACTTTATTTTAGAGTCATACCAGTATAATTTTGTATCCAATTATGGGACATATAATTTATCACAGCACAAGCTTAAAGTGATATCTTACAAAATAAGCAAATACTGATTAAGGCATGTCAGACAAGTACATTTATGTCTTTCTTTACCACAATGATGTCCTCTTAAATTTTGTTTCTATAATTATGGCAACAAAAGTGATGTAATAGTATTGCAATACAGCTCATTATTTATCCTTAAATGGGATGAGTTCCCAGATTTTCTGAAACTGACATTGTTTGTAGATTTATGGTCTGGGGTATATACAACTTCTGTATCTGATAATAATTTCATGATTATTATCTTTTTTCTATACAAACTGACTTAAATACAGTGCTTTACCACAGTTGCACTTAGTTACACAGAACTATACTAAGGCCCCTTTCACATCAGCGGTAAACGCTGATCGTGGCAGTTGCGGTGAAAAAAACGCAACTGCTGCGATCACCGCATAATGGCCGCACTTGCGGTTCACTTGCGGCAAAGCCCCATGCAATGTCTATGGGGCTTGTGGTAAGTGTGCGGCAGGTGCGGCAAGTGTGGTTTCGGCACTTGTGGCAGATGCGGCCACAAAAAAAACGCGGCTGACCGCGTTTTTTTTCACGGCCGCATCTGCCTCAAGTGCTGAAACCGCAACTATACTGCACTTGCCGCACTTGCCGCAAGCCCCATAGACATAGCATGGGGCTTGGCGCAAGTGAACCACAAGTGGGGCCGTTATGCGTTTACCGCTGATGTGAAAGAGGCCTAAGGTATTATATGTTTATTTCTTTTTAGATGGAGGATGTATATCACTCTGCTGTTTAATTTCTCAGCGTATCAATATATTCTTTCATGTGTATTCTATGTTTTGATTTTTGTATTTTTTTGTGGTGTTCAAACAATGTTATGAGAATTCGTTTATATAATGTAGTGATATCAAACTGTAACTTGATTTTTTGTACTTTCTTTTGTATACCAAATTAGTTGTGTCACAAGAAGAAGGCTAAGGCTGAAACATCTGACACTAGAGAGCTGATGTTAAAGCAAATATCATTTTTTGTCTGATAACCAAAAATAAAGAACGTATTTTTCTTGATACCTTTTGGACTTGATTGATATTATTTGGTGTGCCAGATCATTTTTGTATATAATCTATCAATTCTGAGCACCCTTTATAAGGTTGTGAGCCAGCCCTGCAGTTATTGATGGGCGGTACAGAGGCACAGGCTGCAGCACAAGGGCCGCCTCCATGGAAAATTACTGTAAGTTTTTATAAGCCTATATATTGGGGTAACAGCCCCACAGAGCCATGGGGGATCCCTTGCCTGAATGCAGCAGACATGCTGCAGTCAGTGCGGGGCTTAGCTTCTAATCCATGGGGGGGTGACAGGTCCTCTTTAACATTAAAAATTATTTATTTTCTCTTTTCCTTCACTAAATTTGGGGTGCGTTTTATAATCTGGTCCATCTTATAAAGCGAAAAATACAGTATCTGATCCCATGTGGATCAAACTGTATTGGGTCTTGTAAATTATAATAACAGATGATGTATAAAAGCAGATGCCATACAGATTTCATACGGGTGGTAATACAAATATTTGATTGTCCTTTAGTTATTTATTTTTTTGGTTGAAAATTGGACTTTTATGATACACTAGCTGTGAGCCCGATGCAAATGCATCGGGTGTCTAGAATACTATACTTTGTATGAGGATTACCGCAAGCGCGCCGCAAGTGTAACGACTCGCTGGCGCCGACCAATTAGAAGCACGGCTCAGGCAGCGACTCGCAATGGCCTCGCGGCCATTGCTCGCGCTACCTGACCGGTAAATCGTTAACTTTGAGGCCGAGCCTCTGGTTCAATTTTCGGCCAGCAACTCGCAATGGCCGCTTCGCGGCCATTGCTCGTACTCAGCCTGCGCAAGCAATGGCCTCGCGGCCATTGCTCGCGCAGGCCAGCGACTCGCATTGCTCGTACTCAGCCTGCGCAAGCAATGGCCTCGCGGCCATTGCTCGTGCAGGCCAGCGACTCGCATTGGCCGCTACGCGGCCAATGCTTCGCCGTGCTGACGTCACAGAGTGACATAGCCACGGTCTTTTCAGGGACCGACACGGAAGTGCCTATGGCAATTATATAGTAGATACTGTACATTGCATATGGAGGGGTGAGGAGAGCGGAGGCTGGAGGGGAGAGCGGAGGCTGGAGGGGAGGGCAGAGGCTAGAGCAGAGGCTGGAGGGCAGAGGCTGGAGGGGAGGGCAGAGGCTGGAAGGGAGAGCAGAGGCTGGAGGGGAGAGCGGAGGCTGGAGGGGAGAGCGGAGGCTGGAGGGGATTGGCTGGAGGCTGGAAAGGAGAGGCTGGAGGGGAAAGGCTGGAGGGGAGAGGCTGGAGGGCAAAGGCTTTAGGGCAGAGGCTGGAGGGGAGAGCGGAGGCTGGAGGGGAGAGCGGAGGCTGGAGGGGAGAGCGGAGGCTGGAGGGGAGAGGCTGGAGGGGAGAGGCTGGAGGGGAGAGCGGAGGCTGGAGGGCAGAGCAGAGGCTGGAGGGCAGAGCAGAGGCTGGAGGGCAGAGCAGAGGCTGGAGGGGAGAGCGGAGGCTGGAGGGCAGAGCGGAGGCTGGAGGGCAGAGCGGAGGCTGGAGAGCAGAGCAGAGGCTGGAGGGCAGAGCGGAGGCTGGAGAGGGCAGAGCAGAGGCTGGAGGGGAGAGCGGAGGCTGGAGGGCAGAGCAGAAGCTGGAGGGCAGAGCGGAGGCTGGAGAGCGGAGGCTGGAGGGCAGAGCGGAGGCTGGAGGGGAGAGCGGAGGCTGGAGGGGAGAGCGGAGGCTGGAGGGGAGAGCGGAGGCTGGAGGGGAGAGCGGAGGCTGGAGGGGAGAGCGGAGGCTGGAGGGCAGAGCGGAGGCTGGAGAGCAGAGCGGAGGCTGGAGGGCAGAGCGGAGGCTGGAGGGCAGAGCGGAGGCTGGAGGGCAGAGCGGAGGCTGGAGGGGAGAGCGGAGGCTGGAGGGCAGAGCGGAGGCTGGAGGGCAGAGGCGGGAGGCTGGAGGGCAGAGCGGAGGCTGGAGGCATAGCGGAGGCTGGAGGGCATAGCGGAGGCTGGAGGGCATAGCGGAGGCTGGAGGGGAGAGCGGAGGCTGGAGGGGAGAGCGGAGGCTGGAGGGGAGAGCGGAGGCTGGAGGGGAGAGCGGAGGCTGGAGGGGAGAGCGGAGGCTGGAGGGCAGAGCGGAGGCTGGAGGGCAGAGCGGAGGCTGGAGGGGAGAGCGGAGGCTGGAGGGGAGAGCGGAGGCTGGAGGGCAGAGCGGAGGCTGGAGGGCAGAGCGGAGGCTGGAAGGGAGAGCGGAGGCTGGAGGGGAGAGCGGAGGCTGGAAGGGAGAGCGGAGGCTGGAGGGGAGAGCGGAGGCTGGAGGGGAGAGCGGAGGCTGGAGGGAGAGCGGAGGCTGGAGGGCAGAGCGGAGGCGGAGGGAGAGCGGAGGCTGGAGGGGATAGGCTGGAGGGGAGAGGCTGGAGGGGAGAACGGAGGCTGGATGGCAGAGGCTGGAGGGCATAAGGGAGGCTGGAGAGGAGAACGGAGGCTGGAGGGGAGAGCACAGGCTGGAGGGGAGTGCAGACTCACCGCGCCGCGGCCCGTGCTTGTGCTGTAGGAGGAGAGGAGGGGCGGGCAGAGCTGCCGGACAGGAAGTTCCGTCCTCCCTCCTCTCCGGGCGGACGGCGGGCGGCTGGTGTGAGCACGGGGCCCCCCAGGGGGTGGAGGCAATGGGCCCCTCATGCCGAGTAGCGGGATGACAGCGGCGGTCGCAATGCCCGCTACGCGGGCAATGCCTCGCACGGCGTGGTGACGTCACAGTGTGACATAGCCACGACGTGCCGGGGGCCGACATAAAACGTGCTACGGCAATTATATAGTAGATATGTGATTTCAAAGCCTCATAGTGATGCCATGGAGGCCTAAGAGGCCTGTACAACTCTCCCTATGCCTTTGATTACACATGATTTCGACATAAACTCTATATACTGAGGTATTCTTCTCTAAAGCATTCTTTCATAGTACTCATATCTATAAATACAAAATGTTCAACAAAGTCAGTAGAATAATACACAGGGTCTGTACAACAATTACTGAAGTGTGAAGGGCTCAGCTGCACATCTGTCATATACATGAGAGATAAATGCGTTTCATTGAACAAAGTATATTATGTGAACTTGTTTTTGCCTTTGGATAAATCAAAGACTTAAAGATTTTCTGTAAAGATTCTTAGAAACACACAAGCATCTTGGTGTTTGCGATCACTGTCGTTTAGTAATACACTGCAATAAGCTTTTTTAGAGCTGTTTTCACTGTATTAGCCCTTTTTCCCATGACTAACTGGAGAAAAATAACAGAAAAAAGCAGAATGTGAGCTTTAATGTTTTTTATTTTATTTCCCCTGGGTCCTGTAAAATGAAGCTTGCTGATTACAACTTACCGTACTGCAGCTTATTTAGGAAAGGCCCCGTTGTATTAAATTGAGTTTCTCTAACTAATTGTTCTAAGAGCGATCATTATCCTTTTTAATTATTTTAAATATTAAGCACCAAAATGAGTAAAACAACCATTTCCATTTTTGCAAAATTCTTGCAAAACTCAAAGTGGAAAAAGTATCATCTATATAAGGCTTTGCATAATTAAATATGTTAAACATATTTCTCAGAGACTGTATAATTGTAGCTAATATCCATTGACACATCCTATACATATAGAACAGGTTCATTTATACACATGTAGTTCTGATGTTCTATAACAATTGGTGAACCAATTATACATTCAAATGAGTGAACTTCAGGTAGCGTTGGAATGGTTGTCTAAGGCTGGAAACACACTGTCCGCGTTACACGCACAAATCTTGGATCATTCATCCAGCACGATCCCTGCCTTTTTGGATGGGATACTGTCAGTGGTATGTTTTTCTATGTAGCTCCACTGCTCCCATCCAGAGATGGGGAGGCCATCCTGGGTGAATGATCCAAGACTCGTGCGAGTAACTCGCATGTCACTCGGATAGTGTGTTTCCAGCCTAATGCTCAGACCCTTTTACATAATAATGAATCTGTCTTGTAAAAAAAGCACTATTAACCTGCAGATATGGTATCAGCTGTCAATCTACAGGTTAAGGGGTTTCCCATGAATAAAGTTCATTTTAATAGATCTTGGAATAATAATAATTTCCACAATTGGATGTGTTTAAAGAAAATGTTCCTGTGCAGAGATAATCTTATAATCTGCTATGTACTGTGTAATTTTTGTTTTTCACCGTGCATGAAATACAGTCTGATCATACCACATCTCCTGGGAAAGGGAGGAAGAGAAGAGAATATACAGACATTACAGCACAGGATCATAAAGGATTCTTTTTGTGAGGTAAAACATTTCTCGGCCTGTTTGCAAAAAATGTTTTATCTCAAAGAAAGAATTATTTGTGATCTCATGCTGTAATGTTTGTATACTTAATTTCGTCCTCCCCTGCCTAGGATCAAACCAATGCTCCATACACGGTCACAAATAAAAATGAAACTGTACATAGTAGGAGCATAATTATAAGATTATGGCTAGGGTCACACTTGTAAGGGTAATTGCGGTTCCCTCATCCAGATTTGGATGCGGTAACCGCAATTGCCTTAACACACATTTTGGACACAAAATGTGTCCCCAACCCTGAATCCGGCAACCGGATGGCTCAGAATGTGCAATCCGGTTGCCCGATACTTTGTTCATCCCTTCTGCCGCAGGGATGAACAAAGGGTTAATGTCCAGAATACATGTGGGCAACATGTCTCTAGGGGGTGCCCACCCTCCCGAGAGACATGCTGCCACACAGAACGGCATGTGAGGGGTTAATTCTAGTGTTAACTTTCTCGCCGGCAATTACCGACATTTAACTATACTTCCGTATTAAAGCCGCCGACTCCTGCATCAGGACCACTATCCTATGTAATGTGTGTAAGCACATTACAGAACAGCATCCTTAATAAGGAGCTGTTTGTGGTGTTTATGCCATTTGGGTAGTGTAGTGGTTGCTGTCCAGGGTCCTGATATAATTTACAGTAGTTCTATGGCTGTGCGGTGCCCATAGAACTACTGTAAATGATACCAGGACATGGACATGGATAGTGGTCCTGATGCAGGAGCCGGCGGCTTTAATACAGAAGTATACTTAAGTGCTGGCAATTGCTGGAGAGTGAGTTAACAGTAGAATTAAGCTCTCACATGCCATCCTGTGTGGACAGCATGTTTGTAGGGAGACTGGGCACCCCCTAGAGACATGTTGCCCACATATATTATGAATATTTAACCATTTGTTCATCCCTGCAGCAGCAGGGATTAACAAAGCATACGGCTGCCGCAGGCATTCGCATGTGCCTTGCGGCAGCCGCATGGGCTCCCTTAGGAGCCCATTTTAACAAAATCATTGTGGCTGGAATACCGGTTCGAAAACTGCAGCCTGCAGGATTTTTCCCTCAGGCTGCAAATCCAGAACCGATAACGGCAGAGCCATTTAGGCAACCCAAATTTATATGGGTGCCTATCGGCTGCGGATCTGGATCCGGTTTTGAGCATTTTTTCATGCTCAAAACCGGATTTGGATTTAAAAAATTACCGCAAATGTGACCCTAGCCTATCTCAGCACAGGAACATTTTTTTTTTACACTTCAAATTGTGGAAATGATTATTATTCTAAGATCTGTTTATTAAATTAACTTTAAAATTAACTTTATTTGTGGGGAAACCCCTTTAATAGTGTTCCACCACTGTGAGGATTCTTTTATCAATAATAAAGGAACTATATTTCTCCCAACAACCTTGGGCTGTCAGATGTAGGGACATGCTAGCATGGTTTCAGTTACTTTTCTGTGCAAAGTGAACAGCAGTTGTAACCAAACTCCCCCTCCCTGATGGACAGCTGTATTCCGTACTTATACAATGCTGAGTCGGCTGTGAGCCAGTGCAGGTGGCATGGTACAGCTGCCCCCCACTATGCACAGAGAGGTGACTGACACCCTGCCGATGCAACCCTATGACTGAAGCCGAGACTGCTGGAGGATGAAAGATCATTACCTCCCATCAGTATGGCTCTCAGTGTGATGGCCATGCAGCATGAGAATGCAATTAACCTGCAGACTGGGGTCACATAAATGTTTCAGATCCTGATCTGGTTTTGAGCTGTTAAAAAGCTCATAACCGAATCAGGAACCGCTCCCCATAGGAGCCCATTATAGTAACCGGATTGCACTACATACCGGATTGCAGGCTCATACAGTATGTACATTACGTACAGTATCTCCTCTACCGTGAGGAGCCGCCGCATTCATTCATAAAATTGACAAAGCCGACAATAGCCGGCAATATTATACTGACAACATTAACCCCACTCATGCCCACTTGAGTGGACAGCATGTCTCTAGGGAGGGTGGGCACCCCATAGAGACATGTTGCCCACATCTATCATTAACATTAACCCTTTGTTCATCCCTGCGGCAGTAATCAGATTGCTTCGGACTACACATCCTGAGCAATCCGATTACCACATTCCGGTTTGCAGAACACATTTTGACAAAAAATGTGTCTGAAGGCAATTGTGGTTACCGCATCTGGAACTGGATGCGGTAACCGCAATTACCTGTTAACATGTGACCCCAGCCTTAGGCTAAATTTTTTTGTGTTTTTGATATGCTTTTACCTCGTTTTTGATGCAGATTTGGTGGCTGCATATTTGTAATAGAAACTATAGCAAAAATGCAGAAAAGAATTGACATTCTCATTCTTTCAAATATGCAACAAAACCTGTAGTGTTTCTGACGCACACCAGGGGCCAGGGTTACTCCCGGTTTAGACAGGCGATTCTTCTCCTTCCTTGTCACGGGTGGACCGCGCCTGCCGGTAGTGGGGCCCGGTGTAGTGCAGATCAAAATTGAGGTCGTCTTACGGGAACAGATTAAAAAGGGGTTTTAATTTGTTTTCTTCGTGACGCCACCTATGAGTAGATTCGGTAAGGGCTACCGACGCTGCGGAACCTCCCGGGGTGATGGACAGCAGCAAGATGTTACGCTCCCCACAGGCTGAGCGGTGATCCCCGGGGGCTGGAGCTGCTCAAGATGTTGTGCGGCTGCTGCGGTTACCTTAAGTTCATGACGGACAGTTCATAAGGAGACACGGACACAGATAGTCTCTGCAACGGTTCTTTACTGTAACCAGCAGGCAGTACATGGCTTACAGTGGTTGAGTAGAAGACCGGGTGGACTTAGCAGTGATAGTGCTCCTCAGAGATCCGCAGTGTACCTCCTCTCTACCTCCTTAGCTTCTCTTGCCAGCGTCGCCCAGGAATACCAGGTCGGGTACGGGGAGGCTGCTTCAATGCCCTATCCATGATGTACGTTCTGGATTCTTTGGGGAGCCTTGGGTCCCTCGGTGGGTACACCGCTGGTTAGACGACTGGAAACTGGCTGGTGGTGGGGTGCTCCTATAAAGCTGCTCCTCCACGGGGCTGGTTCGCGTGACAGAGGTGAACTGCTGCCAGCTTCGGTACCAGTGAACCGGCTGTAAGTTGTGGGCACGGGAGTCTTTTGGGAACCCGTGTAGAAATGCCCATTCCCGGTGGTTAAGGCCTCAGGTGCGGACACCCGACCGGTGACGGCCCAGGGGCCCGCACGGAGTGCGGAGCCCCCGCTCCACTCCAAGTTCTAGTCTGCTCTCTTCAAGTTCTAGACTACGTTCTCACTCACTGTCTAGATTATTGTGTTCTCTTCACTACCCTAACACTCCACCCACCAGGACCTATGATTGGTCCCCTGTTCTAGGTGTTGTATGTTGGGTTGGATCTCTGAGTTAACTATTTCACTGCTTTGTCTAGAGAATATTGCGGCTGCAATACTCCCTTGTGACGCACTCGTTGCGGGGCGCCACACTCCCCCTTGGTTAAATCAGCTTGTCCCCAAGCGTCAAACTACTCACATTACAGAGGTTTTTACATTTTTATACATATATGACACACTTTTATTAAAATAGAAAAACAGGTAAAGAAATGCTTTGATGTTATAAGCAAAGAAACAGGTAATCACTTTGTGCGGACCCGGCGGGCGGTCGGCTGTACTTTAACTAGAGTCCAGGCTGTAGCCGCGAGATCACACAGTCAATGATTAACGGGAACAGAGTCATTGATGAAGTTCAAGTTTTAAAGTCACTGGCTCTGAGGGTGATGGCGTACCCGGATAGCGAACCACCCATCTGCACAAGCATAGCGCTCGTAGGTGATTATATCGCCTCGGTATAGGTCGCGATCGGGATGTCCTCTTGGCAAGTTTGACTCAACGTCCCGGCGCCCCACAAACACCTCCTCATTCAAACCCACCTCCCAAGCGAACCCCCACCCGGTATTTAAATTAAAGGTGGAAATTCTACCTTCACGGCGGAGTTCATCAGGCAGCGGCGGCTGGCGGCGAGCCTCGGCACGGGCCTCCATGTTGGCGCGTTCTCGGGCTTGCCACTCCTCTCGTCGTTTCTGGCGTATATCTCCGTCGTTACGGCTCGGGGTGTAAAGATGAGTAACGGAGCTGGTGGTTTGGCGGGAAGCTTGAACTTGGCGGGCTGTCTGTATCGGAACCCGGTGGAACGGCACAGGGGAAGGTGTCGGCGTTGCACCCGACCAGTGTACCCGAGCTGTGTGCCCGGAAGGAAGTTCTTTGTTGTCTCCCCAAGCGAACCCGGTGTCGAAATCCTCAGCGGTGCTGTGGGTCTCGTCGTCATCCTCTCCGACCTCTTCCTCGATGACCACATCAGGCTGCTCAATGATGAGAGATGTTAAAGCTTGTTCCGTTGTACAACGGGGCGGTGGCGCTGCGGATCCTTCCGTAGGGACGTCCTGTAGGGCTTCCAGGCTGCCTGCCTCTTCATCTGTTTCCGCAGGTAAAGGTGTTTCAATCCCGGTTACCAGGTAGGCCTCTGTGGTTGCAGAGGAGGCCTCCGGTTCAAGGGAGAAACAAGCGACAGTCTCGGTAGGGTGGAAACTAGTCGCGGGTTCCGCAGGTGGAACCTGGTAGAGATCGAGTTCTTCCATGGAGCGTGTTATGAGCTCCGGCTCAAGAACGGAATCGGTTGCGATGTTGGTCGCTGGAACGGGTCGAGTTGCGGCCTCCACCGGAATGACACAGTCTATTGGCTCAGGTGACGGAGCAGGACAGGTGGTAGGCGATGGTGAGGCGGTCGAGAAGCTGGTGACGTCGTCTGGGCTTGGAGAAGCTGCACCCGGTCGGCTCTGCTGCATCGCATGGTGTAGTCGTCTGCCTAGGGTCGCGCTCCAGCTACGGATCGTCCATTCCACTGTCTCTAGTAACCGCACCCGGAGGTCTTGTAGAGCCTCTAGCCAGAAGTCGGGGCTGCCGTCTATGGTAAGGGCAGGATCCGGACCCGGTTGGCTTATGGCTGCTCTGGCCTCCGCCTCGACCTCCCGCATCAGGTCTTGGAGTCTCATGCTGGCCATTCTTCTTTGGAGGGAAACCACACCCGATCAACCGGTAAGACGTTCTGGTTGAGCTGGTGAAGATGTCTTCTCTCTCTGTCGGTGTGTCTAGGTATGACACTCCCATCTCCTCTGGGCTTTTGTAGTCCAATCGTGGGAAAAGTCTTTGGGATCCGCCCCCATGGTTGATTCGAGCAATCAGGGCGGACAAAGAGTTTGGCGCCTTTTGTCTTTGGCCCTCCCACAGTGAGGGGGGGGTTGACTCACTCTTGGGCTTCACGTGGCGGCTTCTTGTGGCGGGAACGCCATCTTGGGCGCCATCTTGACCCAATGGTGTAAAGGCGGGAAAGTTCTTTTTAGGACGAACAAAGTCCAATTGTAGACAATAAAGTCCAGTTTAAGCACAACATACCCGTTGGTAACGGGCCTGCTCGTATCCTGTTCGTGACGCCATTTTCTGACGCACACCAGGGGCCAGGGTTACTCCCGGTTTAGACAGGCGATTCTTCTCCTTCCTTGTCACGGGTGGACCGCGCCTGCCGGTAGTGGGGCCCGGTGTAGTGCAGATCAAAATTGAGGTCGTCTTACGGGAACAGATTAAAAAGGGGTTTTAATTTGTTTTCTTCGTGACGCCACCTATGAGTAGATTCGGTAAGGGCTACCGACGCTGCGGAACCTCCCGGGGTGATGGACAGCAGCAAGATGTTACGCTCCCCACAGGCTGAGCGGTGATCCCCGGGGGCTGGAGCTGCTCAAGATGTTGTGTGGCAGCTGCGGTTACCTTAAGTTCATGACGGACAGTTCATAAGGAGACACGGACACAGATAGTCTCTGCAACGGTTCTTTACTGTAACCAGCAGGCAGTACATGGCTTACAGTGGTTGAGTAGAAGACCGGGTGGACTTAGCAGTGATAGTGCTCCTCAGAGATCCGCAGTGTACCTCCTCTCTACCTCCTTAGCTTCTCTTGCCAGCGTCGCCCAGGAATACCAGGTCGGGTACGGGGAGGCTGCTTCAATGCCCTATCCATGATGTACGTTCTGGATTCTTTGGGGAGCCTTGGGTCCCTCGGTGGGTACACCGCTGGTTAGACGACTGGAAACTGGCTGGTGGTGGGGTGCTCCTATAAAGCTGCTCCTCCACGGGGCTGGTTCGCGTGACAGAGGTGAACTGCTGCCAGCTTCGGTACCAGTGAACCGGCTGTAAGTTGTGGGCACGGGAGTCTTTTGGGAACCCGTGTAGAAATGCCCATTCCCGGTGGTTAAGGCCTCAGGTGCGGACACCCGACCGGTGACGGCCCAGGGGCCCGCACGGAGTGCGGAGCCCCCGCTCCACTCCAAGTTCTAGTCTGCTCTCTTCAAGTTCTAGACTACGTTCTCACTCACTGTCTAGATTATTGTGTTCTCTTCACTACCCTAACACTCCACCCACCAGGACCTATGATTGGTCCCCTGTTCTAGGTGTTGTATGTTGGGTTGGATCTCTGAGTTAACTATTTCACTGCTTTGTCTAGAGAATATTGCGGCTGCAATACTCCCTTGTGACGCACTCGTTGCGGGGCGCCACATTTCCACATTCTGCACAGAAATAAAACTGATATGTGTGGACAGTTATTCCCTGAATTCCATAGGTTTTGTTGAGAACCAAAAACATAGGATTAGATTAGTAAAGATTAGCATAGAACCAAGGTAAAAATGCATATCAAAAGTGCAGCAAAAATGCCCTGTGTGAACATAGCCTAACCCTACATCTAAAGGTTAATAGCATTTTTTACATGATAGATCCCCTCTAACAGCTTCTGGGGCTGTCATACTTAGGCTAGGGTCACATTTACGTATTGACCCTAGCCTACCGGATTGCGCTTTAAACTTAGGCTAGGGTCACATTTACGTATTGACCCTAGCCTACCGGATTGCGGTTTAAACTTAGTACTTTTTCCAGCACCGCATAGCGTTACCGCTATGCGGTGCTGGATAACGCTGCCCCTAGTAACCTGATAGTTACCTTCCCAACCAGTCACACAGGAAGCTGCTGGGAGTGCGCTTTACAGCGCCACACAGGAAACGCTGCAGACATCTGCAATCCGGTAGGCTAGGGTCAAAACGTAAATGTGACCCTAGCCATAGATATATTTAAATTATTCAATTATGCAAAATTATACACAGGACTAATGAAAGGTACATTTGTTACATTTATTAAGAAATCGATGACAAATCAGTAGTACCAATGATGTGAGTGAAAACCTTGATATCATAAGTTGTATTAGTTTTCTATCCATGATCATTCACTCCAATACTTTTGAAAATATCAATTTTGCCAATAAAAAAATCAGGTTTTCATCAACTTTTTTTGCATTAAAATTAGTAGGCACATTAATTGGTGAATAAAATGTTAATCATTTGATGCACTCTAATTTGATGTACTGCCTATGTTAAATTCCATTTAAAGGGAACCCATCAGCTACTTTAGACTCACCTCCAAGCTATCACTATCTGTCCCTGCAGCTTTCTAGTACATTCCTAAGCATCCCTGTCTGAGATTAAAGTGTAGTTATAAAAAGGCATTGTATTACTTACATGTTCCCATGTTAATAAGGCACGGCCACCTTCTATCCCTGGTTATTATGCCCCAGTGGGCGTGATAGCTAGAGATGAGCAGTGTTCAATTCGAATTGTTCGCCAATCTCAAATTTGAGCTGTTTTGGGCGGTGTTCGAGGCATTCGCCCAATTCGAACAATTTGTTTCAAATTCGGCAGTTTGAGGTTATGTTTGCTAACGCTTCGATCACCAAAAGCTTAACTCTAACCCTAAGGGTACCTTTACACACGGCTACATTTGTAGCTTGTCACCAGGTAACTTACTGGTTGCAGTGAAATCATGGATACATGATTCCATTTGTACACAGCAACAAGATAGAACCATGTATCCATGATTTCACTGCAACCAGTAAGTTACCTGGTGACAAGCTACAAATGTAGCCGTGTGTAAAGGTACCCTAAGGGTACCTTTACACGCCGCTACTGGCGGGTGGATACAACCAGCTACTTCATGTGCACGAGCATTCACAAACGGTTACAAACGGTAAACGCACCACCTTTACACGCCGCAACAAGGTGCGCTACGCTACGTTACATCTATCTCTGGATACACCGCCGGGTGCCACAAGTAGCCATCTGTAGCTTAACTTACCTCATTTACACACCGCTACAACAAGCTAATATGGGCGGACCTGGTGCAGCAGGGACAGCACATAGGCGTGCCACAATTGTGGATTACGAGACGTCCGTACGCTGATAGGACAAAGCAAGAACATCATGATTGGGCAGGCAGCGCAGGAGGCTGTTTAATACATGACGCTCGAGCAATTGTATAGTGTGACTGGTCAGCTCCTTAAATATGCCTCCCTATGCAGCGACTACCAATCGTCATGCAGGAGCTTCCTCCAATGATCGCTGATGGGGCGCGGTAACCCGGAGCCTGTGTCACGCCCCAGCTACATACCAGGTACATAGCATGGTGTAGAAACAACCCTTCTGTTCCTTCTTTACACGCCGATACAGGTCGCTACAATCACCTGTGTAGCCACCTGTTTCAAAGCACTGCTCGGAAACAGATGCATCTACTACCGGGTGTCTCCTACTGTCTTCACACGCCACTACTACGGGGTACATTGCCGCTACAAGCTACATTTGTAGCGTGTAGCTGGTTGTATCCACCCGCCAGTAGCGGCGTGTAAAGGTACCCTCAGGGTACCGTCACACCTGGCCATATCGGCGGAGATAATCGCCGGCGACGCATGGGGGCGCGAACATTTTTGGTGCCCTGCCAGCTTCACCGTCACATGTTTACAAGCGGCGATACCTCGGGCGATGTAACGGCGATGTTACAGGCGGCATTGCCCCTGGGTTGTCTAAGAACCCAGCGGCGATGCTGTAACATGGGAGCCTATGGCTCCCATCGCCTGTAATATTGCCGATCGGCATGTTACATAGGGCGATGAGTAGACATTGCCCTAGAGTGCTCGCCTGGTTTCAGAGCAGTGCTGGGAAACCAGGCGACCACTCAGAGGCGAGTATTAGCGCTGACATCGCCTCTTTACACTAGGTGACACAGTGGCACTGTCGCAGGTGATAGGCCATGCCCCAGCGTCGCCTATGTAATCGGCGGCGATATGGCCAGGTGTGACGGTACCCTAACACTAACACTGTTAATGAATGTTAATATCCAGTTTCTGTGTATAGTTTGCGGGGGGGGGGGGGGGGGGGGGTGGGGGAGAGTTTAAATCAGTGCTGCTGAAATAATGGTGATCTCCATTTTTTTCCTCCTGACTGCATATACGGTGGGGCGGTGCAGGCTGTCAGCCAATGACACACACAGCAAAGTGCATTTTTTGCACACAAGCAAGGTCAGGCGTCATTGGCTGTGAATGTCACATGTCCTTGCCCTATAAGAACAGGCCATTTTCCCCATAGCCACCATTTTCTCATTGCTGCAGCTCTGTGTCAGACAGCTGTTGCTGTGGGCGCTATACAGTTAAACAGTGTCACTTCACTTATTAGTCAGCTAGTAAGTGAATATCAAGTAAGGGGTCTTTCACACTTGTGGTTTTTTCATGATTTGGAAGATCAGGAAAAACCCGATTCTTACAGTATTTTGCACATTCACTTTAATTTTGTCAGGTAGAATGTTGTTGCTTCATGTTTTTTCCTGAAATCATTAAAGAGAATGGGCAAAAAAATGAATCCTGTAAGAAACAGGTGTTTTCCTGATCTTCCAAATCAGGAAAAAAACGCAAGTGTGAAAGGCCCCTTAGATAGAGATAGGTTTAGGGAGTAGGGATTGGAGGGCGGGTGCAAATTGTAGGAATATCAGCCCTTTTGAGAGCTACTTCATAGAAGTAGGAAGTAGGGAGTAGGGACTAGTTGTGTATCAGCCCTTTTCAGGGCTACTTCATAGAAGTAGGGACTAGTTGTGTATCAGCCCTTTTCAGGGCTACTTCATAGAAGTAGGGACTAGTTGTAATCTCAGCCCTTTGGGCTAGGTTAGAGCAGTTCATAGCAGTTTTTGCCAGGCAGGTGTGTGCCAGTGCTGTGCAAGTGTTTTTCACAGCATCTGGGCAAATCTAGCTCAGGGAATCCTTTAGGGTAGGTAGTGTAGCACTGCTGTGAAGAAAGCTACACCACCTGTCTTAAGTAGGCATTATTTTGCTGCAGCTAGTCCAGGCAATTTGATCGGGCAAGTAGCAGTGTCTGGTATTCAGCGGTGTAGCACAGCTGTAAAGTAAGCTACACCGCCTGTCTATCCAGTAGCCAATTTTTTTGCTGCAGCTAGTCCAGGCAATTTGTTAGGGCTAGTAGCAGTGTCACTTACACAGTGGTGTAGCCCACTTGTGAAACAAGCTACACGCCTGTGTAGTTCCTAGTAATTTTTAACTGCACCTAGCCCAGGTCTCACTTCAGGTCTAGTAGCAGTGTCACATAAAACAGTGGTGTAGGCCACTTCCAATACAACAAACTACACCGCCTGTGTAGTTACTAGTAATTTTTAACTGCACCTAGGCCAGGTATCACTTCGGGTCTAGTAGCAGTGTCACATAAAACAGTGGTGTAGGCCACTTCCAATACAACAAACTACACCGCCTGTGTAGTTACTAGTAATTTTTAACTGCACCTAGCCCAGGTATCAATTGGATCTAGTAGCAGTGTCACATAAAACAGTGGTGTAGGCCACTTCCAATACAACAAACTACACCGCCTGTGTAGTTACTAGTAATTTTTAACTGCACCTAGGCCAGGTATCACTTCGGGTCTAGTAGCAGTGTCACATAAAACAGTGGTGTAGGCCACTTCCAATATAACAAACTACACCGCCTGTGTAGTTACTAGTAATTTTTAACTGCACCTAGGCCAGGTCTCACTTCTGGACTAGTAGCAGTGTTTGTTCAGTCACCTCTGCTCGATTTACAGCCTACTTTTTCTTGTCCAACAACTGCATAGTTGCCAATTTTGTCACATACAAAATGAGTGGCAAAAGGCCTGCTACTGGTGGAAAGGGGAATAGGCATGGTGGAAAGGGCAAAACACGTTTGTGTCTGTGGGGTAGATGCTAAAGATACATTAATATCTGCTGAAGAAAGACAATGTTCCAGCCAAAGTAAGATGTCTACTTCTTTACGTGGCCAATCGGATATGATCCCTTTCTTACGGACACAACCATCGATACCACTTGTAAATGAGGCACAAAAATAGCAGGTGCTTGAATGGATCGTAAGTGCTCCATCAAGTGGCCTCTCCTCCACCTCAACTTCTACATCACAAGCCCTCCAGTCATCTGAGGTGTCAGACCAATCACATTTGATTCCTCCAAGCTCCCAAGTGTCCAGCCGCCCTACTGAGTCTGGGGTAACACACATGTTTGAGTCTGCAGAGCTGTTCAGTCACACAATAGCCTGGGAATCAGAGGTCTGCTCCAAAGCTGCAGTGAGTCCAGATGAGGAAATGATCTGCCCTGATGCCCAGAAGCTTTGTGAGTCAGATCCAGGCCCAGATGGAGAAGATTGAGAGCTTCATGTGGACCCTCTTTCCCAAACTGTAACTCCTCTTGGTGGAGACAAGGAGGATGATGCTGATGAGACTCAGATACCTGATTAGATTGACAAATTAACTTTTCAGTCAAGGTAGGAAGAGGTTGCCAATGAGAATGAGGGGTGTGAGAACACAGAGGGTGATGATGAGGTTGGAGATCCCACTTACTGGCAACCCACAGTCAGCCAGTCGATGAGATCAGCAGAGGAGGTGGAGGAGGATGCTACTGATAATGAGGTTAAATTGCGCCTTCCTGGACATAGACGGAGTACTGGAAGCAGGTCAACAACTGCATCTGCAGCCACAACTCTGCCTCTGAGCAGAAGTCATGGTGGCTCTGCAGCTCTGCCAGCAATTTCACTGGTATTTGCTGGTTGCTGTGAAATCATGGACACATTGTTCCATTTGTACATGACAGCATACATGACAATAGAACAATGTGTTCATGATTTCACTGCAACCAGCAAGTTGCCAGTGAAATTGCTAGCAAAATTGCCGCGTGTGATGGTACCTTTAGATCCCCGGTACAAGACAAAATTTGACGAAATAATTCCTGCCATACAAAGGGTCGCGTGCATGCAGAAATATCAGCAGAAGCCGATACATAATCTCAGATCGGCTTTTCCACAAAACACCAGTGGTACACAGAGTGAATCTCACAGTTCTAACTTGTCGACCATGGGACTGTGGAGTCATCATCACTCACATCGTGCCAGTAACACCGTATCTGGTGGTGGTAACAGCAATTTTGTGGCTTCGTTTCACAATTTTTTTAGACCGTCATTTCCAAGGCCTGGAGACATGAGAAGTCTGACACATAGTCAACGCCTGAAGCGGATGATACACGAGTATCTTCAACCTAACATCGATGCCATGACTGGGGAACTGGAGCTTTGCTCATTTTGGGCTTCCAATCTGGAAAAATGGCCTGAGCTCGCCACTCACGCCTTGGAGACCTTGTGCCCCGCAGCCAGCGTTCTCTCGGAACATGTCTTCAGCACTGCTGGTGGTGTGCTGACAGAAAAACGCACGCATCTGTCCACCCAGAATGTGGACAGACTGACGTTCATCAAAATGAACAAGGCATGGATCCACAAGGACTTTTCTACCCCTGTGTCATCCTGGGGAGACTAAAGGCTTGTGGATTTTTGCATTCAAGTCACCATTTTAAGTTTGCAACTGTGGGGCAACTGATGCCACTTAAGTGCTGTCTGTGCCCAAGTTTTTGGAAAAAATAAAGACTCTTGTTGTAGTCCCCTAAATGTGACACAATGCTCAGCGTAATCTATAAAAGTTGAAAATGCGCAAATAGGGTCTTTGATTTGTAAAAAGATGTTTAAAAAGTGGTCCAAATCAGAATCGCTCACCTGATAAGGTTGTGTCACACACAACCAGTTTGATCACTCAGAAATGCAGCTGCTGCAGGGACCATACCTCCACAGGTTACTGCGGTAAAACAATCAATCTTCCGTACAAAATACAGGGAACATCCCTGAGGAAGGAGCTCGGCAAGTGGCTCTGAAACGCGTCCGAAAATAAAGTGATTCATCACTTTTAACCAGACATCCCAGTGTTTCTGGAGTCATTTACATTGATCCTGCAGCAGCGCGGACCTAAGGTACTTTGTCAGGAAGATTGACAATGCTCAGCGCGTGCACGAGGTCTTATGGTGCCTTCACACGCCGCAATCTCGCCTGGGAATCCTAAAAGCGATATGTTACCTTGGACCAATCGCCGTGAAATTGCCTCACAGTTGCGGCGTGTGATTGGTGAATTTCGTGGTGATAAATCGCCTCTCGCCTGACGCCTGATTCCTGAGCACTGCTCTGAAATCAGCCTCAATCATGAAGGCGATATTTCCGTGTTGTGGCGTGTGATAGGGCGATAGTGATGGAATCAGCTTCGCCGATGATTTCCTGTAGGCGTGCCACAGTGTGCTGTAGTCCGCGCCCCGTCTGCGATGATTGGTGGTGGCTACCCTGTTCCCACTGGCTATCATTTTCACATGACTATTGGTGCCATCAGCGTCACCGCCACCTACGGCTGCCCAAGCAGCGATACTGAGGAGGATTCAGTGGGCCCTACTCCAGAGACTGGGTGTTGAGAGGACCCGCAAGCAGATCATGAAAAAGATCGCTGACCTCAAACACAAGTCCCCAGGGTGGATTGCTGAGATTCGCGCCCGGATTGCCAGACTGCGTGGTGAGTATGTGGCAATGACAAACACACACATGCCAAGTATCATAATCCAAATACTACATAACTATCATGTGGTATTGTGCCATGGCACATAGTGTAAACGTGAGATAAATGCGCATAGGGTCTTATCCTTTTTACAAAGGGTTATAGCGGTATATATCAGGAACTGCTCACCTGGTTCGGTTGTGTTACCTTAACTGGTATAATCACCTGTAAGATGGCTTCTAGGATGGCTGCTGCAGGGCCCCACCTTCACGATAACCGTGGAGACATTATGCTGTAATGGGACAAAATGACGGAATGCCCGCGCTGCCACGAGGAATCACCAGGAAACAAAGAGTTAACAGGGCAGATTTTTCTTTTATTCTATCCTACGTGTTTCAGAGCCTCTATCCGAGCTCCTTCCTCAGGAAACATCTGATGTCAGCTATGGATAGGCTTGTGTCTGCTACAATGACCCAAATATGTTATTGTGGACATGAGGCCTCTCCTTCTGATACACAAACATCACCATTACATCCACAACACACTACACACACAACCATACTGCACAACCAGACACATATGTGGACGTAGGTATGGCAAATCAAAGGGTGGTTTATTACCAAAAAAGTAACATTAAAAAAAACACTTGTATTTGTGTCAAAATTAGACACAATAGTCTGTCATGCAATGTAGTGCATTGCCTAGTAGCGTCCTTAGTCTTTCTCCTCCTCTGCTGGCTCAGACAATGACTCCTCCCCCTCATCCCTGTAATACCACCCAATGGTGACAGGTCAGTGGTGCTGTCTTCGTGGGGGAGGTGCAGGATCCAGATTTTACCGATTCCTCACCATGCGTCTTTGGGGTGCAGTGGGCACGGGGGTGGTTTTCCTGGGCAACATAAAGACACCACCCTATCTCAGTGTCCTATCTATGCCCGCTTCCAGGACACGAGATATGGCCCTCTCGGCGATGTTACGTTGCTCTGGCTCCATGCGTGCCACCATCTCACTGGCGATGTGCCCAATTCCAGAGTCAGGGTCCTCTCTCTCTCCAAGAGGACCCATTTAGCCCAGGTTCCCAGGTCCGTGTTGGGTGGGGCAGGTGTACGCCTTCAACGTATTCCAGAGCTGGGCCTTGGTCACGGCCCCCACCACTGGTCTCAGGCACCGGCTCTCCCAAAGATGTCGATGGGAGAGCCTCGACAGCGGATGGGTCCTCGGCAGTGGGGCCAGACTCCCGAGGGGCCTGTAAATGAAACAGAAGAAAAAACACCATTAGCCACATTTGCAATGTAATGACATCAATTACCACAACCAAACATGCAGCACAATATTGTGCCTATCTGAGCATACCTAACACCCAAAGTCACAGTAGCTGGGTTGGAAAAGAGCTGAAGAAAGAAGTAGATCAGTGCTCTGTACTCACCTGATGCTCCAAATTGATATGCCAAGTGACCACACATAACACAGCACAATCTGTGGCAACACACAGAAGAACACACAGAAGAAGAGTGGTGAAAGAGCAACACAATTGTGCTTTCTACATGTGCTGGAAACCCCACATCAGTGCAACCAACAATCTGTGTACATAGGTCACATAAACACAATTACGCACCTCCGGTGACGGGGCAGAGTCTTGGCTTGTGGCCAAAGATGGTTGCTCAAGGCGCCTGCTGCACCATGCCTCCTGGCCCAGGGTGAAGGTGAGGAGGTCATAATACCACAGACATGACTTAGGGACCTGCTAAGCTCCAGCCTCGGACCGCGCATCCATCCATTTATTATGCGCCTTGGTGAACAGAGTCCGCAGGTGCTTTATCTTCTCAGCAACCATGGGCACCGTCCAGATCTTAGTTGGGTCGAGCCGGTTGGCCAGCTCAACAAGGGCCACAGCCCTCGCTTCCTTGTTGTTATACTCAGGCAGCGTCACCTGCCATAGGCATTCGTGGTCCTGGTAAATGGTGAGGAGGTCTTGGACAAAATCAGTAACCTCAGCCATCTAGAAAAAAATAAAAGATTCTGTCACGAAAAAACATACATGTACATATCACGTCACGCCCTACTCTGTGTGGCCAATCAATGTTCAGCACTACCAATGACAGGTGGTCTGGTAGTTAGGTTGTGTCTGCAGATTCAGTAATGGTCTTTACATGTGGACAGAGATGGACATGGTGCACATGCCACGGGCTATATGTATTTTGGGGCTGGCCAGGGACAGATAAAAAGCTGTGTACTTGAGAAATGGCACACATGGCATTACAACCAAATATAACACACACTCATGACCTCAACACATATTTATGTAAAATTATAGTGCTGTAGGACACATTGTCCTGCCATTGGTCTCAAGGATCATTATGTGTGCAACAGGACACGGAGGGTGTTACGATGCGTAGCCGACGCTAAACACACTTCTACAGGACGCTACATGAAGCTGTAGATAAGGCGCCCAAACATCTGGCAACATATGGGTCTGCAGCCACACAGAAAATAAACTACATGATAAGCACAATAGCATGTCCCCCGACTTACCGTCTGTCCAACAGAGTTCAAGAGTTCTCGTGATGAGACGCTACTAGGACAATGCGCATTGAAGTAGGAGCATGGGTGGCGGCCCAGCACGTCACTTTTTAAACACAACATTACCAATCAAAAAGCAGCACTGGCGCATCATCAGTGGGCGCACCTGCCAACTCCCAGGCGGCTACGTCGATTAGATGATGCAGATGGTTAACATATAAAAAGCGCTAACGACCAACCTACAGCACACTTGCTGCCCAGAGTCATTAAGTAAGTACTAATGGTCACACATGATCTGTGATATGACTGTGTGTAGCATTTGATACATCTTTGCATTACGGATCGTTATTGTGTACTGTAGCAGACGCCCAAGTGCTGGTGTATATCGTTTGTAATGATGCTGTGTTTGATTAATCTATTGTGTTCAGCAAAATGGATGGATTGTATTTGTTGGCCCCAAAACAGCCTCCTCATTGACAAGCCATTTTGCCTTTGCAATACAGGATCATGTTTGAAGGAGGTGTCTGTGGTTAGTTGCGTGGAACGTATGGATTTTGGCCACATAGTACTGTCGTTTAGCAGACACAATGGAAGTATTCTGCCCATACTGAGAAGTGGAGTGGGCCATGTGGCTTCTGTGAATGTCTGCATGTGAAGATCCGGCCTTATCAACACCTTAGGGATGTCTCTTGGACATGATGAGTATGCAATAATCTGCTGCATGGCCAGATATTTTGTCCTTAAAACACATGGCTGTGGTACGTGTCTAATGTAATTTTATTTAATTGGTAATAACCATCATTCTGTAATTATCAGGTGTCTCTTTTCCCATGCCATGTGCTCATACATAAACATTATGGGCAGCTATATGGGAGTATGGTCATGATGTGTCCATTTGGACAATGGAGATGTATGTTTGAGGAGGGCCATGGGTGTAGTGATAACAGGTTTGGTTGTGAGGCAGTGTAATGTTGTGAGTGACCCTTCAATGGTGCTATATATGTATGTGGGTGCCCATATCAGCAGACTTGGGTAGGATGTTGTTAAGTGGCTAGGAGATGTGTAGGGAAGGAGGTGGTGGGTATAATGGATGTGTGATGATGCGTTCTTGTGTTGATATTTTTTTTCAATAACTTTTGCAGTGGTTGGTAGGTGAGAATATCATGGACCCTTGATGGATATGCTATCATGTCTCTTGCCTTGGTGGAAGAGGAATTGTGGCTGGTGGATAGAGTTGAGCGGTTGCGGGCTTGCAGACCACGGTGTGTGTGGGCTCGGGATTGGCTTCCGCAACGGGACAACCTGATCCACATGCGGCTGGTCCGTGAGCTGGAGGATCGGAGTCCGCATGATTTCAGGAATTATCCCGTATGTCCGAGGACTCTTTCACATTCCTCTTGGAACGCATAAGGCCATCGATAGCCTGACAGGACACTTTGATGCGTCAAGCTGTGCCACCTGAGGAGTGTTTGGCAGTAACTTTGCGGTTCCTGGCAACAGGTCATTCAAAGACAGACCTCCAGTACACTTCACGTGTGTCACTGTCCCTGCTGAGCCGCCTGATCCCCGAGACGTGTGAAGCCATCTGATGTAGTCTGCTGTATTCCTACATGCAGCTCCCAACAACCCCCACTGAATGGAAGGATGTTGCCAGAGGTTTTGAGGATCGATGGAAATTTCCAAACTGCGGGGGTGCTTTGGCTGGTAAGCACATGAGGATCACAAAACCCCCCAATATGGGGTCCTTGTATTATAATTACAAAAGATATTTTAGCGTGGTCCCCATGGCCCTGGTGGATGCTCACTATGAGTTCCTCTACGTGGATGTTGGCATGAACGGGCGTGTCTCAGATGGGGGTGTGTTTGCACACTGCTCCTTGGCCCAAGACCTAAGGAGAGGTGCGCTGAACTTGCCCTCATATGATGAGACAACCCATCAACTCAACTTTGCGTTTGTGGGGATGAAGCCTTCCCATTTCAGGCTCACCTACTACGCCATATCCCCAGAGGACGGTTAGTTCTGAGCAGCGCATTTTCAATTACCGGCTATCCCGGGCTCGCCGTGTGGTTGAAAATGCGTTCGGGATCATGGCCAATACATTCCGCGTGTTTCATATGCCTTTGCATATGAAAGTGGAATCTATTGATGTGGTAGTGCTGGCTTGCTGTGTGCTGCATAACGTCCTGCGTCGTAGGGATTGGTCATCATACACGCCGGCAAGTTATGTGGATTCTGTGGACCCCACAACTGAGGAGGTCCGTCCCTAGGATTGGCCTGCTGCCGACCATGGTGTGGCACCACTCCAGCCGCTGAGCCATGGTCTGAGTCTGCGGGATGCCAGGAGCAGCAGAGATGCATGCTGCTCCTACTCTAATGGCCCTGGGCAGTGGCCAGGCAGCACCAGCAGGTGTAGGGTGGCTGGTGTTGTGAGGCAGAAACCTGAGGAGGATGGTGTAGTCATTATTATTATTATTATTATTATTATTATTATTAACTAGCTGTGAGCCCGATGCGATTGCATCGGGATTCTAGAATGTGTGTATAGTTTACTGAGTATACTTGAAATATGGCAGCATAGCGGCAGCTGGTATTCCGATTGTTCGGCGCGCTGAAGGCGGCGACCAATCAGAATAGCGATGTACTGTATGGCGCCATACTTCAAATAGATGGAATATGTAGAGTAAATAAAATAAAATAGAAAAAGATAGATAGATAGAAAAAGATACATAGATATATAGATAGATAGATAGATAGATAGATAGATAGAAATATATAGTGAGATATAAAAAGATACATAGATAGATAGATAGATAGATAGATAAATAGATAGATATAGATAGATAGATAGATAGATTCATAGATAGATAGATAGATAGATAGATAGATAGATAGATAGATAGAAAAAGATACATAGATAGATAGATAGATAGATAGATAGATAAATAGATAAATAGATAGATAGATAGATAGATAGATAGATATAAAAAGATACATAGATATATAGATAGAAAGATAGATAGATAGATAGATAGAAATAGATAGATAAATAGATTTGTAGAAATAGAGAGAAATAGATAGATAGATAGATAGATAGATAGATAGATAGATATAAAAAGATACATAGATAGATAGATAGAAAGATAGATAGATAGATAGATAGAAATAGATAGATAAATAGATATAGATAGATTTGTAGAAATAGAGAGAAATAGATAGATAGATAGATAGATAGATAGATAGAAAAAGATACATAGATAGATAGATAGATAGATAGATAGATAGATAGATAGAAAAAGATACATAGATAGATAGATAGATATAGATAGATAGTTAAGAAAATAGATATTGAAGAATAGATAAAAATAAAGAAAGATAAATAGAGAAAAAAAATTTTTTGACCGGCAGTAGCCGAGCCCCGTGGCCGAAAATAGAACCAGAAGGCCGGGCATATATTTAGCGAGACACCGCTAATGTATGTCTATGGGAAGTGAGGCGGTATTCTGATTGGTCGGCGGCAGCACACAGCGACCAATCAGAATCGCGCCTCACTTCCCATAGACATACATTAGCGGTGTGTCGCCAAATTTATGGCCGGGACCCTGGTTCTCTTTTGCGGCCATAAAATCGCGGACACACCGGTATGTATGTCTATGGGAAGTGAGGCGCGATTCTGATAGGTCGCTGTGTGCTGCCGCCAACCAATCAGAATCGCGTCTCACTTCCCATAGACATACATTAGCGGCGTGTCACCAAATTTATGGCCGGGTCCCTGGTTCTCTTTTGCGGCCATAAAATCGCGGACACACCGCTATCTATGTCTATGGGAAGTGAGGGGCGATTCTGATTGGTCGGCGGCAGCACACAGCGACCAATCAGAATCGCCCCTCACTTCCCATAGACATACATAGCGGTGTGTCCGCGATTTTATGGCCGCAAAAGAGAACCAGGGACCCGGCCATAAATTTGGCGACACGCCGCTAATGTATGTCTATGGGAAGTGAGGCGCGATTCTGATTGGTCGCTGTGCGCTGTCGCCGACCAAACAGAATCGCGCCTCACTTCCCATAGACAAACATTAGCGGTGTCTCGCGAAATATATTGCCGGCCTTCTGGTTCTATTTTCGGCGACGGGGCTCAGCTATTTCCGGTCCAAAAAAAATATTTTTTGTATTTATGTGTATTTATGTTTATCTATTTTTCTATCTATTTTGTGATCTATCTATCTAATAATATAGAAAGAAAAATAGATAAAAATAAAGATACATAAATAGAGAAAATATTTTCTTTGGACCGGAAATAGCCGAGCCCCGTGGCCTAAAATAGAACCAGAAGGGCGGCAATATATTTCGCGAGACACCGCTAATGTTTGTCTATGGGAATTGAGGCGCGATTCTGATTGGTCGCTGTGTCCTGCCGCCGACCAATCAGAATCGCGCCTCACTTCCCATAGACATACATAGCGGTGTGTCGGCGATTTTATGGCTGGGCCCCTGGTTCTATTTTCGGGCAGGGGACTCGGCTCTGGTCGGTCGTTCGACGGGGCTGCAAACTGGCACTGAGCGCTTCGCGGCGATAGGTAGCGTATCAGCAACGACTCGCAATGATTGCGAGTCGTTGGTAAGGCGCGAGCAATGTCCACGAAGCGCTGATTGCGAGTTTCCGGGCCCGTGGAACGACGGATCAGAGGCGAGTCCCCTGGACGAAAATAGAACCAGGGGCCCGGCCATAAAATCGCCGACACACCGCTATGTATGTCTATGGGAAGTGAGGCGCGATTCTGATTGGTCACTGTGTGCTGTCGCCGACCAATCAGAATCGCGCCTCACTTCCCATAGATATAGAATGGGCGCTTTTGGACTTTCAAATTTACCGCTAAAAGTGAGGTGCGATTCTGATTGGTCCGCGGCAGCACACAGCGACCAATCAGAATCGCGCCTCACTTTTAGCGGTAAATTTGAAACTCCAAAAGCGCCCATTCTATGTCTATGGGAAGTGAGGCGCGATTCTGATTGGTCGCTGTGTCCTGTCGCCCCTCACTTCCTATAGACATAGATAGCAGTGTGTCCGCGATTTTATGGCCGCAAAAGAGAACCAGGGACCCGGCCATAAATTTGGCGACACGCCGCTAATGTATGTCTATGGGAAGTGAGGCGCGATTCTGATTGGCTGGCGGCAGTAGACAGCGACCAATCAGAAGAGCGCCTCACTTCTCATAGAGATAGAATGGAGGATTTTTCGTCCATTCTATCGCAATGAGAAGTGAAGAGGAGGTCGGAGCCGAAGATGGCGGAAAGAAGAGAGAAGACCTCCGGGGCCGGACGAAGAGGACGCCTGGCCGGATGGAGGACTTGTGGATCGGACGGACGATGAGATGAAGAGGAAGACATGTAAGTGATCGACGGCGGCGGTGGGTTAGGGGACGGCGGGGGCTTAGGGTGTAGCGCCTTAGGGGGTAGCGACAGCGGCGGGGGACAGCGACGGGGGCTTAGGAGGCAGCGGGGCTTAGGGGGTATCGGTGGGGGGTAGAGACTTAGGGGGTAGGGGCTTAGGGGCTGTGGGGCTTAGTCGGCAGGGGGTAGCGCCGGGGGCTTAGGAGGCAGCGGGGCTTAGGGGGTATCGGCGGGGGGTAGGGGCTTAGGGGGTAGGGGCTTAGGGGCTGCGGGGCTTAGAGGATAGGGCTTAGGGGGTATCGGCGGGGGCTTAGAGGATAAGGCTTAGGGGGTATCGGCGGGGGCTTAGGATGCGTCGGGGCTTAGGGCGCCAGCTGAGGACAGCGACGGGGGCTTAGGATGCGGCTGGGCTTAGGGGGTAGGGGCTTAGGGGCGGCGGGGTTCAGGGGATAGCGCCAGCAGCGGAGGACAGCGACGGGGGCTTAGGAGGTGGCGGGGGGATAGCGCCAGCGGCGGAGGACAGCGACGGGGGTTTAGGATGCGGCGGGGGTTTAGGATGCAGCGGGGCTTAGGGGGTAGGGGCGGCGGGGCGGCGGGGCGGGGCTTAGGGGCGGCGGGGCTTAGGGGATAGCGCCAGTGGCGGAGGACAGCGACGGGGCTTAGGAGGCGGCGGGGGGGGATAGCGCCAGCGGCGGAGGACAGCGACGGGGGCTTAGGAGGCGGCGGGGGGGGGGGATAGCGCCAGCGGCGGAGGACAGCGACGGGGGTTTAGGATGCGGCGGGGGTTTAGGATGCGGCGGGGCTTAGGCGGTAGGGGCTTAGGGCGGCGGGGCTTAGGGGGTATCGGCGGGGGTTTAGGATGCGGCGGGGCTTAGGGGGTAGGGGCGGCGGGGCTTAGGGGGTATCGGCGGGGGGTAGCGCCGGGGCCTTAGGAGGCGGCGGGGCTTAGGGGGTATCGGCGGGGGGTAGGGGCTTAGGGGGTAGGGGCTTAGGGGCTGCGGGGCTTAGAGGATAGGTGGTACGGGCTTAGGGACTGCGGGGCTTAGAGGATAGGGCTTAGGGGGTATCGGCGGGGCTTAGGATGCGTCGGGGCTTAGGGGTAGGGGCTTATGAGGTGGGCTTAGGGGGTAGGGGCTTAGGGGCGGTGGGGGCTTAGGAGGCGGGCTTAGGGCGGCGGGGGCTTAGGGGCGGCGAGGCTTAGGAGGCGGCGGGGCTTAGGGGGTAGGGGCGGCGGGGCTTAGAGGATAGGCCTTAGGGGTTATCGGCGGGGGCTTAGTAGGCAGCGGAGCTTAGTAGGCATGGGGCTGTAGTATACTATAGCGGTGTACACTACAGCCCCATGTTGTGGCTTTGTTCGCGGGGCATCGACGCTTTGCGGGCATTGCTTCGCGAGTCGCGTGGCCGCTACGCGGCCACGGACAGAGTCCTGGAGAAAGTTCCGAGCTACGCGAACAAAGCCACAGGAAGTAGCGCCGGACAGACGGAAGTCAGCTACAGCAATTATATAATAGATAATAGGTATTTATATAGCGCCATTAGGATACATGGCGCTTTACAATTTAGAGGGTGGATAGAAACAGGAGGTCGAAGACGACGACAAACGACGACAAACGATGACATATCACAGTGAGTCATGCGGGTACAAAAGGGTTGGGGATCCTGTCCGCGAGGGCTCACAGTCTAAAGGGGGTGGAGAGGGAGACAGTAGGGAGGCTGCACCAGGAGGCTTCAGGTTGTGTTTTTTTCATTTTGGGTTTTGACACATTAGTTAGTGATTATTTTTGGGTTCTGTACTGTCACATGTTTGGGTATGGCCATAATTTGTCATAATTTTGTCTTTATTTGTATGATGCTGGCACTTGTGTTTTTAATGTTTTGTGTGTGATTTGCAAAGTCCAGCTAAAACCAAAAAACAAAAAGACACAAACCTATGTCTGTCGTTACTTTTGAATACAGGGCAGTTGCACATAGCTTTATGCTGTGTACAGAGGTATGTGATCCGTAAAATGTTATTGATGGGTTCGTAATGCATTGTCTGCTAATGTCCAGTACACAGGCCCAGCCCTTTGGCCCACACTGTATGCCGTGACTGTGTGTACATGTCCATTATGATGTGTTTGCCCACATGGGAACGTGTCCACACAAATGGAGCAGGCAATGGTGTTTATGCGGGATGTAGGTACACTTCAGTACACACACGCAAACATGTGTGCACACAAATACTTCAGATCAGCCATGGCAACTCTGCCATGGCGTGGACCAATGGAGGCACATATGTCCATAATGTGGCTTGAATCTTACCGCCGTCACCTACAGACGCACACATAGCCATTCTTTAGTGTAATCCACTGCACTGCACAAGACGGCTCCTGTGTGATGCTTTGGCATCTGGAAAGTGTGTTTCAGGAGCCACAATTGACGACACGAGCGTGTATTTGTGAGAAACTCCGATACACAACTGCGTCATGTATTAGCCAGCCTTCAAGAGCAGGCTGGCCAATCGTAACGCAGTTGTGTTGTCCAATGAGCGGCTAAGGGGAGCGGTGCTGACCGCTGTGGCACGTCTATGTCCTCGGGGCGCTGAACATGTATGCCCACATTGCCTTAGGGATTGCGGCGTGTGAAGCAGCGAGGGAATTACACCGGAATGGTTCTGCTGTGGGTGAGGCAATTTCCGGGGCGACACATTGCCTTTATTTCAGGGCGAGATTGCGGCGTGTAATACAGCCATCGGCAATCTGAGGTGAGAATGAAAAACGTGCACGCGCGCGTTAGATCGCCGCCTGTCGATATTGCGGCGTGTGAAAGTCCCATTACAGATACTGGGGTAAAAACCTCACCAAATACTCATCGTACAAATACTGAGGAAAAAAACTCACTAAATACTCATTGTGTGCATGAGGTCTTACAAATACTGAGGAAAAACCTCACCAAATACTCATCATATGCACGAGGCCTTACAAATACTGAGGAGAAAAATCACAAAATACTTATGGTGTACATGAGGCCTGTGGGGCATGACTTGCGCTAGAGTACGTGGCCGGCTTGACTCACATGGCCGGCTGCAATCTGGGATTGCTAGACCCTGCAGCACACAACAGAGTTAAGTGCATGTTGACTCTGTAGTGGTATGCAAGGAGTTAACAGCAGAGAGGTTTCTTGCCGAGTGTGTGCTGATTGCTCACTGAAATGCAAGTGTGGGTGCAGCAGCCAGGTAATAGCTGCCCAGAGCTGTGAGATTGGGAGTTTCAGTCTGTGTGAGGCCGGTTTCACACATCCGTGTCACAATGTGTGTAGTCCGTGTGCTATCCGTGGGGCCGTGGATAGCACACAGACAGCCTGTCACCCGCATTCTTACCTCCCTCCAATGCCGCTGCTCCTCTCTCTTTCCGGTCCGCTCTTGGGCTCAGTGAAGTGAATATGCATGAGCCCTAATGAGCGGCATCGGAAGTGAGAGGAGCAGACACCGCTAGAGCGAGGCGAGTATAAAATTCTTTATTTTCAGGCTTTTTGTTTTTGTCCGTGGTCCGTGCACACGGATGTCGCATTGTGAACATCCGTGTGCAGGACAGACACGCACGTGCCTCCGGCATGAGTCTGCACGGAGCGCACACGTGCCGGAGGCACAGATGTGTGAAACCGGCCTGAGAGAGAGAGCAGAGCCAAGCCTCTGAGGAAGGGGAGTCCATGTCCTGTGTGAGTGGAGCCATGAGGCCAGAAGACAGAGGGTTTTGCAGCACCTACAGTTGGGAAGACTGGCTGACCCTGGAGGGGTTCGCGATGGCATGTTTGGTGCAGCCGCTTGCCTGGAGGTCTGGGCCTGTGATGGCAGACTTGGAAGTGGCTGGCGACCTGGAGGCACGTGCTGAGGGGTCCTTCGGGATGCCTGGCTTGCCCTGGAGCTCAGGTAGCTAAACCCGTGTCTGGGCCTGGTTCTGACCGGTATCCTATACCAATGCCGGTGTGTGTCCAACAATATGTGCGGGGACAGTGTAGAGCAGCAGGAGCTCTGTGTAGTGGCTGTGAGCACCTTAGCAGCCTGTATGCATGGAATAAGCTATTCCAAGGGCAACTAAGCCAAGGAAGAGCCTGGCTGTGGGTCAGAGACTATCATGTGTGAACAGAGGTGTAGCAGCGGTGCCCGAATCCCTTTGGGACTGTGAATGACCAGTATGTTCTGTGTGCAATGAGCACTGTAATGTTGAGTGTTGTACAGACTGTCCTGTGTAAGTAGTGCCGGGTGGGCAGTTACCGCCCTTGGTACCGACTATAAGATTATAAAGGTCCCGTTGACAACTATATAATAAAATATTATGTATTATGCATGAATGAGGCTAGGTGGCCATAACCGCCATAGGGAATCATGATTGGGAGCTCATGGTGTTCGATGGAGCTGTAATCAGTGCTCCTGGGTAGATCAGACTTTTTAAATGAGTATATGTGCAATGTAATGTACTGTTGTATGTAATGTTATCTTGATTATGCTGTTATGTGAGTGTATTATGTATTTTATATGTGATGAGCAGTTTGAGCTTAATAAACATCTCCTTAATTGTTTTTACGGTTAAAAACATGTTTTGTTGTCAGTTTATGCTGCCAAGAGAGCCCCTAGGCATACACTACCTCACAGGACTTACAAATACTGAGGAAAAACCTTACCAAATACTCATGCACGAGCCATTAAAATACTGAGGAAAAACCTCACCAAATACTCATCGTGTGCACGAGGCCTTACAGATACTGAGGTAAAAACCTCACCAAAAACTCATCGTATGCACGAGGCCTTACAGATACTGAGGTAAAAACCTCACCAAGTACTCATCGTATGCACGAGGCCTTACGGATACTGAGGTAAAAAGCTCACCAAGTACTCATCGTATGCACGAGGCCTTACAGATACTGAAGTAAAACTCACCAAATACTCAGCGTGTGCACGAATTTGAATTTGAACACTAGGGTGGTGGCTTATCTCTAGTGGCTTACCTTTCTTATATCTAATGTACATCTGCTGACCCCTTCGGTGTAAATACTAAAATCTATGGGCTGCAGGTATCACATGTCTGGTGCATCTATTTCTGATCCTGCTCTTTGTGGGGTAGTATTGGGAGCACCTGCCGGCAGCAGACTCAATTACTCACTCACATTGCACAGGATGCGTCTATTTCTCGTCCTGTGAATTGTGAGTGAGTAATTGGGTGCACTTGTCAGCTCAAGAGCATGTACAGTACTCATTCTGAAGCTGATTAGTTCACCCAATTACTCACCCACAATACACAGGACCAAAAATAAACATGTCCTGTGCAATGTGGGTGAGTAATTGGGTGTCCTTGCCATCTTCAGAATACGCAATGCGCATGCTCTTTGACCAATAATCCCTCACAATGTACAGGACTGGAAATAGATGTGACAGGCAAATCATACCTGCAAAGAGCGCATAGATTTTAACATTTACACAGAAAGGGGCACCGCTTGTACATTAGGTTATCATATCCACCTGGTCATGATAACCAGGGATAGAAGTCGACATGGAAATCTGAAATAACACCCACACAGTGTAGACTGTGCCTCATTAATAAGGGAAAATGTAAGTTATAAAATGCTTTTTTTTAACTAATAATCTACACTTTTAGCTCAGACAGGGATGCTTAGGAATGTACTAGGAAGCTAGAGGGACAGATAGTGGTAGCTTGGGGTAGTGATGGGCGAAACTACGGATGCTCAGGATCGGCAGACTCGCCTGGACGTTTTTGTAAAGTCTGAGCTTTGGGCTGGATGTAACTCGAACTTGCTTCCAAACCCTTATGGTGGGTTTACACACACCAATTTATCTGTTCAATATCTGAACAGATCTCTGGTTGCAGTGAACTCATGGACACATAGTTCCATTTTGTGGCTGTGTACAAATGATACAATGTGTCCTTAGATTGGACTGTACAGTTAAAGGATGGGATGAGAGCACAGGAAAATAAAGCATATCTATCTATCTATCTATTATATAAAACCCGAAGGCCACTTCCGCCCAAAATCCGCTTCCGCTTCCGTGATGGCCTCCCTCCTGTGTCAAACACCGGAACCGGAAGCACCAGACCCACTGAGCCCCAGCCACCGGCCCTGCACAGAGCCCCGTCTGCGCCCACCCACATCCGGCCCACAGCCCTGCTGCCCCATCACCCCCCTGCCTGTCACCATAGCCATCCTCCACTGCCCGCGCTCCCCGCCTGTCACAACACTTCCCCCCGCTGCCCCATCACCCCCCTGCCTGTCACCATAGCCGCCCTCCACTCTCCGGTCACCCCCCACTCTCCTGTCACCCCCCACTCTCCGGTCACCCCCCCACTCTCCGGTCACCCCCCCGCCTCTTACCACAGCTCCCTCCAGCCAGCCACGATCTCTATTCATGGGGCTTGAGGACCTCTGATGACGTCACGATGATGGGTGGAGTCACATATCACATGACCGTGACGTCATCAAAGGTCCTGTCCCGATCTCACCTACTCTGCCTATTCATCCCCCTGCGCTGCACACTGACCCACGATCTCCTCACCCCCGCTCTGCCCACCCACCCCCACACTGACCACTGACCCTCACTCTGCCCCTGACCCCCACACTGACCCCCACTCTGACCACCCACCCCCACACTGACCACTGACCCCCACTCTGCCCCTGACGCCCACTCTGACCACCCACCCCCACACTGACCACTGACCCCCACTCTGCCCCTGACGCCCACTCTGACCACCCACCCCCACACTGACCACTGACCCCCACTCTGCCCCTGACCCCCACTCTGACCACCCACCCCCACACTGACCACTGACCCCCACTCTGCCCCTGACGCCCACTCTGACCACCCACCCCCACACTGACCACTCACCCCCACTCTGCCCCTGACCCCCACTCTGACCACCCACCCCCACACTGACCACTGACCCCCACTCTGCCCCTGACCCCCACTCTGACCACTCACCCCCTCTCTGCCCCCCTCACCCCCACTCTGCCCCTGCTCTGCCCACTGACCCCCACTCTGACCACTGGCCCCCACTCTGCCCCACTCACCCCCAAACTCTGCCCACTCACCCCCCTACTCTTCCCCCTGACCCCCTCTCTGCCCCCTCACCCCCACTCTGCCCACTGACCCCCACTCTGCCCCTGCTCTGCCCACTGACCCCCACTCTGACCACTGGCCCCCACTCTGCCCACTCACCCCCAAACTCTGCCCACTCACCCCCCTACTCTTCCCCCTGAACCCCTCTCTGCCCCTGACCCCCACTCTGACCACTCACCACCCAACTCTGCCCCCTCACCCTCTCTCTGCCCCCCTCACCCCCACTCTGCCCCTGCTCTGCCCACTGACCCCACACTCTGACCACTGGCCCCCACTCTGCCCACTCACCCCCAAACTCTGCCCACTCACCCCCCTACTCTTCCCCCTGACCCCCTCTCTGACCCCTGACCCCCTCTCTGACCCCTCACCCCCACTCTGCCCCCTCACCCCCACTCTGCCCACTGACCCCCACTCTGCCCCTGACCCTGCTCTGACCACTGACCCCCACTCTGACCACTGACCCCCACTCTGACCACTGACCCCAACTCTGCCCACTCACCCCCTCTGCCCCCTCACCCCCTGCTCTGCCCACTGACCCCCACTCTGACCCTGCCCACTCACCCCCACTCTGCACACTGACCCCCACTCTGCCACTGCTCTGCCCACTGACCCCCACTCTGACCACTGGCCCCCACTCTGCCCACTCACCCCCAAACTCTGCCCACTCACCCCCCTACTCTTCCCCCTGAACCCCTCTCTGCCCCCCTCACCCCCACTCTGCACACTGACCCCCACTCTGCCCCTGCTCTGCCCACTGACCCCCACTCTGACCACTGGCCCCCACTCTGCCCACTCACCCCCAAACTCTGCCCACTCACCCCCCTACTCTTCACCCTGAACCCCTCTCTGCCCCTCACCCCCACTCTGCACACTGACCCTCTCTCTGCCCCTGACCCTGCTCTGCCCACTCACCCCCACTCTGACCACTGACCCTCACTCTGCCCACTCACCCCCAAACTCTGCCCACTCACCCCCCTACTCTTCCCCCTGACCCCCTCTTTGCCCCCTCACCCCCACTCTGCACACTGACCCCCACTCTGCCCCTGACCCTGCTCTGCCCACCCACCCCCACTCTGACCATTGACCCCCACTCTGACCCTGCCCACTCACCCCCACTCTGACCACTGACCCCAACTCTGCCCACTCACCCCCCAACTCTGCCCACTCACCCCCCAACTCTGCCCACTCACCCCCCAACTCTGCCCACTCACCCCCCAACTCTGCCCACTCACCCCTCTGCCCCCCTCACCCCCACTCTGCCCCTGCTCTGCCCACTGACCCCCACTCTGACCACTCACCCCCAAACTCTGCCCACTCACCCCCTCTCTGCCCCCTCACCCACATTCTGCCCACTCACCCCCTCTCTGCTCACTCACCCCCTCTCTGTCCACTCACCCACCATTATGCCCACTGACCATGCTCTGCCCACTCACCCTGCTCGCCCCATTGACCCCTCACACTGGCCACTCATCCTGCTCTGCCTACTCACCCCCCACTGACCCCTCACACTGACCCTGCTCTGCCCACTCACCCCTCACTGACCCTGCTCTGCCCACTCACCCTGCTCAGCCCACTGACCCCTCACACTGCCCACTGACCCTCCTCTGCCCACTGAACATGCTCTGCCCTGCCCACTGACCCCTCAATGCCCACTCACCCTGCTCTGCCCACTGACCCCTCACACACCCCACTGACCCTGCTCTGCCCACTCACCCCTCACACTGACCCTGCTCTGCCCACTGACCCCTCACACTGCCCACTGACCCCTCACACTGCCCACTCACGCCTCACACTGCCCACTGAACATGCTATGCCCACTTACCCCTCACACTGCCCACTGACCATGCTCTGGCCACTGACCCTCCACACTGCCTACTGACCCTGCTCTGCTCATTTACTCCCGCTCTGCCCACTCACCCCCGCTCTGCCCACTCGCCCCTGCTTTTACCACTCACCCTGGCCTGCCCACTCACCACCCTCTGTTCACTCACCCCCCGCTCTGCCCTTTCACCATGCCCACTGACCCCTGCTCTGCCAACTGACCGTGCCCACTCACCCATGCTCTACCCACTCACCCTTCTCTGCCCACTCACTGTGCCCACTGACCGCCGCTCTGCCCACTAACCCCTGTTCTGCCCACTGACTGTGCCCAATAACCCTTGCTATGCCCACTAAACCCTGCTCTGCCCACTCACCCCCGCTCTGCCCGCTGACCCCTGCTCTGCTCACTGACTGTGCCCACTCACCCCTGCTCTGCCCACTCACCCCTGCTCTACCCACTGATTTTTCCCACTAACCCCTGCTGTGCCTACTGACTGTGCCCACTGACCCCTGCTCTGCCCAATCACTCTGCCCATTAACCCCTGCTCTGACCACTGACCCCCGCTATGACCCTGCTCTGACCACTGATGCCCCAATCCTGCTCACTGACCATGCTCTGCCCATTCACCCCCCACTCTGCCACTCACCCCCGCTCTGCCCTCTGACCCTGCTCTGCCTACCTACCCCCCCCTCTGGCTACTGACCATGCCCACTGACCCCAGCTCTGCCCACAGACCCCAGCTCTGCCTACTGACCCTGCTCTGGCTACTGATTATGCCCACTGACCCCTGCTCTGCCCAATGACTCTGCCCACTAACCCCTGCTCTTCCCACTCATCCCCCACTCTGCCCACTGACCCCCGCTTTGCCCACTCACCCCCAGCAGATCGGTTTCCCAGCCAACGACAGCTCCTGTCCTGCCACCTACAAGACGGGTGGAGCGAGCCGCCGCAGGGTAAGTATCCTCACTGAGGTTTTTTTATTTTTATTATCACCATGAAGGGGAGGGGGGTGTGCAGCCCCAGAGGGAGGGCGGCCGCAGAGACTGGAGGCCCAGAGGGACGGGTGCCGCGGGCAGCGGAAGGGGTCAGGAGGAGCGCCTCCATCCTGCCCCCCCTATCCATCCTGCCCCCCCTATCCATCCTGCCCCCCAACACCATCCTGCCCCCCCGACTCCATCCCGCACCCCACCACCATCCTCACCCCCCGCCAACATCCTGCCCCGCCCCTACATCCTCCCCCCTCCCCCACCACCATCCTGCCCTGCCATCTCCATCCTGCCCTGCCGCCTCCATCCTGCCCTGCCTTCTCCATCCTGCCTCGCTCTGTCCATCCTGCGCCACTCACCTCCATCCTGCCCCTCCGTCTCCATCCTGCCCCTCCGTCTCCATCCTGCCCCTCCGTCTCCATCCTGCCCCTCCGTCTCCATCCTGCCCCTCCGTCTCCATCCTGCCCCTCCGTCTCCATCCTGCCCCTCCGTCTCCATCCTGCCCCTCCGTCTCCATCCTGCCCCTCCGTCTCCATCCTGCCCCTCCGTCTCCATCCTGCCCCGCCCCCTCCATCCTGCCCCGCCCCCTCCATCCTGCTCCGCCCCCTCCATCCTGCTCCGCCACCCACCATCCTGCCCCCCTTGCACCTTCCTGCCCCCCTTGCACCTTCCTGCCCCGCTCGCTCCATCCTGCCCCGCTCGCTCCATCCTGCCCCGCTCGCTCCATCCTGCCCCGCTCGCTCCATCCTGCCCCGCTCGCTCCATCCTGCCCTGCTCGCTCCATCCTCACCCCCGCTGTTCTTGCTCCCCCGCCTCCATCCTGCCCTCACGCTTACTCATCCTGCCCCGCTTGCTCCATTCTGCTCATCTGCCTCCATCCTGCTCCTCCCGCTCCATCCTGCTCAATCCTGCCCCTTCGGCTTCATCCTGCTCCTCCGCCTCCATCCTGCCCCGCTCAATCCATCCTGCCCCCCGCTCTTCTTGCTCCCCCGCCTCCATCCTGCCCCGCTCGCTCCATCCTGCCCCCCCGCCTCCATCCTGCCCCCCCGCCTCCATCCTGCCGCCCCGCCTCCATCCTGTTGCCCCGCCTCCATCCTGTTGCCCCGCCTCCATCCTGTTGCCCCGCCTCCATCCTGCCCCCCCTCACCTCCTCAGCTGATTGCTTGCCCAGCCAACTACAGGTCCTAAAGGCCTGTAGGACCTACAAGGCGGAGGCGGAGCGAGCCGCCGGACAGGTGAGTGTCCTCACTGAGGATTTTTTTATTTTTACTGTGGACGACCGGGGGCCAGGAGGAGTGGGGGACCGCGGTCACCGCAGTATTGCCATATACCAGAGTGCTGCTATACATGTGCTATAATGTACCACCATATACTATAGTGCTGCTATACATGTACTGTAATGTACCGCCATATACTATAGTGCTGCTATACATTTACTATAATCTACCGCCATATACTATAGTGCTGCTATACATGTGCTCTAATTACCACCATATACCATCGTACTGCTATATATATATCTTATATATAAAAACCGAAGGCCACTTCCCGCCAATCCGCTCAACTTCCGTGATGGCCTGCGCCCTGTGTCAAAGACCGGAACCGGAAGTACCAGACCCACGAGCGGTGAGCGCATAGCGCTCACCGCGAGCCGCTGTCAAAATGGCACAGCGCCTCGCCGTGGGCGCTAAAGCGCCACCACTCGCCGTTATCCCGCCACCGGCCCTGCACAGAGCCCCGTCTGCGCCCACCCACATCCGGCCCACAGCCCTGCTGCTCACCGCCCACTCTCCATCAGGGACCCCCATCCCGCCACTGGCTCCGCACACAGCCTGCTGTGCGCCCACCAACATGCGGGAACCGGCCCGGATCGGCCCACACTCCGGTGTGCGGCCTCCGCCGGCACCGCTCCCAGTCCTGCCACTCTCTCCACACACCCGGTGACTCTCCTCCATCACGGAGCTAGCCCCGCCCGCACTCCGGGGCCGGCCTCCGGAACCGCCGCCAGCCTTGCCGCTGACCGCCAACAGCCCAGTGAGTGTTCAGCCCTCCAGCCCCGTATCCTCTGCCCCCCCAGCCCCGCCGTCCTCTGCCCCCACTCCGTCTCCCTGCCCCCCCAGCCTCCGCTCTCCCTCTGCCCCCCCACTTCCTCGCTCTCCTCTGCCCCCCCAGCCTCCGCTCTCCTCTGCCCCCCCCAGCCTCCGCTCTCCTCTGCCCCCCCAGCCTCCGCTCTCCTCTGCCCCCCCCCAGCTCCCCGCTCTCCTCTGCCCCCCCCAGCCTCCGCTCTCCTCTGCCCCCCCCGCCTCCGCTCTCCTCTGACCCCCCAGCCTCCGCTCTCCTCTGACCCCCCCGGCCTCCGCTCTCCTCTGACCCCCCGCCTCCGCTCTCCTCTGACCCCCCCGGCCTCCGCTCTCCTCTGCACCCCCCGGCCTCCGCTCTCCTCTGACCCCCCGGCCTCCGCTCTCCTCTGACCCCCCGCCCGCTCTCTCTGCCCCCGCCTCCGCTCTCTCTGACCCCCCGGCCTCCGCTCTCCTCTGACCCCCCAGCCTCCGCTCTCCTCTGACCCCCCAGCCTCCGCTCTCCTCTGACCCCCAGCCTCCGCTCTCCTCTGACCCCCCAGCCTCCGCTCTCCTCTGACCCCCCCAGGCCTCCGCTCTCCTCTGACCCCCCAGCCTCCGCTCTCCTCTGACCCCCCCAGCCTCCGCTCTCCTCTGACCCCCCCAGCCTCGCTTCCCTCTGCCCCCCAGCCTCCTGCTCTCCTCTGCCCCCCCAGCCTCCGCTCTCCTCTGCCCCCCCAGCCTCCGCTCTCCTCTGCCCCCCAGCCTCCGCTCTCCTCTGCCCCCCCAGCCTCCGCTCTCCTCTGCCCCCCCAGCCTCCGCTCTCCTCTGCCCCCCCAGCCTCCGCTCTCCTCTGCCCCCCCAGCCTCCGCTCTCCTCTGCCCCCCCAGCCTCCGCTCTCCTCTGCCCCCCCAGCCTCCGCTCTCCTCTGCCCCCCCAGCACTCCGCTCTCCTCTGCCCCCCCAGCCTCCGCTCTCCTCTGCCCCCCCAGCCTCCGCTCTCCTCTGCCCCCCCAGCCTCCGTCTCTCCTCTGCCCCCCCAGCCTCCGTCTCCTCTGCCCCCCCAGCCTCTCTCGCCCCACTCCTCTCCTCTGCCCCCCAGCCTCCGCTCTCTCCCCAGACCCCCTCAGCCTCCCGCTCTCCTCTGACCCCCCAGCCTCCGCTCTCCTCTGACCCCCCAGCCTCCGCTCTCCTCTGACCCCCCAGCCTCCGCTCTCCTCTGACCCCCCAGCCTCCGCTCTCCTCTGACCCCCCAGCCTCCGCTCTCCTCTGACCCCCCAGCCTCCGCTCTCCTCTGACCCCACCGCCTCCCGCCCCTCTTGACCCCCCAGCCTCCGCTCTCCTCTGACCCCCCAGCCTCCGCTCTCCTCTGACCCCCCAGCCTCCGCTCTCCTCTGACCCCCCAGCCTCCGCTCTCCTCTGACCCCCCAGCCTCGCTCTCCTCTGACCCCCCAGCCTTCCTCTGCCCCCGCCTTCCCCTCCTCTGCCCCCCCAGCCTCCGCTCTCCTCTGCCCCCCCAGCCTCCGCTCTCCTCTGCCCCCCCAGCCTCCGCTCTCCTCTGCCCCCCCAGCCTCCGCTCTCTGCCCCCCCAGCCTCCGCTCTCCTCTGCCCCTCAGCCTCCGCTCTCCTCTGCCCCCCCAGCCTCCGCTCTCCTCTGCCCCCCCAGCCTCCGCTCTCCTCTGCCCCCCCAGCCTCCGCTCTCCTCTGCCCCCCCAGCCTCCGCTCTCCTCTGCCCCCCCAGCCTCCGCTCTCCTCTGCCCCCCAGCCTCTGCTCTCCTCTGCCCCCCCAGCCTCTGCTCTCCTCTGCCCCCCCAGCCTCCGCTCTCCTCTGCCCCCCAGCCTCCGCCCCCTCCCTCCTCTGACCCCTCCCTCCTCTAACCCCTCCAGTTTCTGCCTCCTCTGCCTCCTCCCTCCTTTCCCCCTCCAGCCTCTGCCCCCTCCAGCCTGTGCTGCACTCACTGCTGACCACTGAGCCACCGCACTCTCTGCTGACCACTGAGCCACCGCACTCACTGCTGACCACTGAGCCACCGCACTCACTGCTGACCACTGAGCCACCGCACTCACTGCTGACCACTGAGCCACCGCACTCACTGCTGACCACTGAGCCACCGCACTCACTGCTGACCACTGAGCCACCGCACTCACTGCTGACCACTGAGCCACCGCACTCGCTGCTGACCACTGAGCCACCGCACTCACTGCTGACCACTGAGCCACCGCACTCACTGCTAACCACTGAGCCACCGCACTCACTGCTGACCACTGAGCCACCGTATACTCTGCTAACCACTGAGCCGCCTGTATACACACAATTAATTTCACAGCACTCCCCTATTACTAAATAAACTCTATATAGATTCTAGACTACCCGATTCTTTAGAATCGGGCCACCATCTAGTAATTAATAAACAGTTTCATTATACTTACTGGGTCCCACGGCTTCCATCATGCAGTCTCGTTGTCCAGGCTGTACCTACTTCCAGGATCGCTCATTACCTTCCGGGATATTCATTGCACTGCAGAGAACCACTTCAGGTCTTGACAGTGTTTGTGATGATGTCAGGAGTCACCCGAGTTCATGGCTCAGCTATGAACTTGATTGACCTCTGTCACAGTCAGTCTCAGCCTGCTTGTCAGTGATGACAGATGCTTGCCTTTTCAGAGCGATGACGCAGTGCTGAACCTTCCCTGCCTGTGGACTGTGACAAAGAAAAGGTTTTTTTTGTAATTAAAGATGGAGTTCACATGAACTCAGATAACCCCAGCATCACCTGGCACCAGGAGCAAAACCTTAAGTGTTGGCAGAGACAAGCAGGCAGGCACAGAATGATACAGCCGAGTACGGTGTGTATAGCTGAATGCAGCCCATACATTCTACCATACTAGAATGTATGGGCTGATTGCAGAATACTCTAAAAGCCAATCACAGATGCCCATTCTGTGTGACAGCATCTGTTATTGGCTGTTGAAGCAGGCAGTGAAGTGAATGTCCCTGAAGATAATGAGCTGGCCGTAAGCAGATGCGGTGCCGTAGGACGGCAATGTTCGAGCTGCAGGACCTGGTAAGTATAATGATAATGTTTATTAATTATATGCTATGTTTTACAGCCCCCAGACGCAAACTGTAACATGGATTTCCACTAGGTGTTCGGTACTGAATTTTACAGTTCGAGTTCGCCCATCACTACTTGGGGGGCCTAAAGTAGTTGACAGGTTCCCATTAAAATAAATTATTTTCACAGAAATAGAGGCAAATTTACATATTTAATGTACTAGTTACATGTACAATTTAGTGTAAGCTTTGAATAAACAGTCTTAAAATGTACAAAATGTATTGCAGTGGCTATGCAATTTAAGATTACACCAATTAGGTGACATATTTTTATGCCAAACAATTCAAAAACCCTCTTTGTAATGTTGGTGTTTTGCAATTTTACTTAGCTGTAGCCCTTTTCTAGACACTTCTTAAAGAGGACCTGTCACCAACCACACATGGTGATCTAATCACAGCACTGAATGCAGCATGTCTGCTGCATCCAGGCAAGGGGCCCCCCAAAGGGCAGTTTCACACCCCCTGTATGTTTAATCTGACCACCGCCGCCTCCCTGATGCCAATCAATGTCTCCCTCGCCTGCAGCATAACACAGAGTGAGGTGTGCGGTTCTGGCCGCATTGCCCCGCCCCCTGCATTGATGTCACTGCTTATACCCGCCCTGCTCCATGGTTAACATGGAGCAGGGTGGGAAAAGGTGGTGATGTCAGAGCAGGAGGCCGGCCGCCCCGCCTCCTGCAGTGACATCATCGCTTATACCGCCCTGCTCCATGTTAACCATGGAGCAGGGCGGGTATAAGCAGTGACATCACCATGGGAGGCGGGGCATGTGGCCAGAACTGCACCCCTCGCTCTGTGTTATGCTGCTGGCGAGGGAGACAATGATTGGCATCAGGGAGGCGGCAGTGGGCAGATTAAACATGCAGGGGGCGTGAAACTGCCCTTTGGCTCCAGCCACAAGCCACCTCCTATTTGCCTCCCCAATGTAAGTTTTCAAAGTGTATTATCTCAGGGTGTAGGTGGGCTCAAGGGCTGGGGGACCCCTTGCCTGGATGCAGCAGACATGCTGCATCCAGTGCTGTAATTAGATTACCATGTGTGGTTGATGACAGGTCCTCTTTAAATGTCTAATTCAGCCATAAGCACAGGTATTTCACGCAAACAAATAGTCCCAAATGGAAGTAATACCTTTAAGGCGGACGTCACACGTTACGACATATGTAAAGATATCGCTGGAAGGTGCCTGATTTGGCATCGCTCCTACGACATCATTGCGTGTGACAGCATGATGTGACTAGCGATAAGTGGTCAGATCGTTAATCACAGATATAGGAGCCGGACCCCATATCACACGATGTCGATCATCCAATCTGCTGCATTATTCTGTGTGACACCGCCATAACCGATCTCCTGATCAATTCTCCTATTCACATCATTGACAAGCATCAATTGCTGGTTGTGCCAACGATACCTGCACGTAACATCGCTGCTGTGTCCTGAACGTAATCTATACATGTGACACCTGACTAACGATGTTGAGCACGAGCGCACACCACTGACATCGTTATTGAGTTCCCACACAAAATCGTAGTGTGTGACGCCCGCCTAACATATATTTCTTCATTTTTATTGGAATCCTTCTTTTCTCCCTTTATTTGTATTTTTTATCTATTATATAATTGCCGTAGCGACTTCCGTCGGAGCGGCGCTGCTTCCGGTGGCTTGGTTAGCGAGTCCGAGCTGCTTCTCCTGGACTCTCCCCGTGGCCGCGTAGCGGCCAAGGCGACTCACGAAGCAATGCCCGCAAAGCGGGCATTGCGAGTCGTTGCAGCCTAGCGAAGCAATGCCCGCGAAGCGGGCATTGCGAGTCGCTACACCGCTAACCAAGCCACCGAAGCCGAAGCCCATACTCCTGTAGTGTACACCGCTATAGTATACTACAGTCCCATGCCCATAAGCGCCATGGGACTGTAGTATACCATCGCGCTGTACACTACAGACCCCTGCCGCGAGTCGCTACACCGCTAACCAAGCCACCTAACCCGAAGCCCATACTACTGTAGTGTACACCGCTATAGTATACTACAGTCCCATGCCCATAAGCGCCATGGGACTGTAGTATACCATCGCGCTGTACACTACAGACCCCTGCCGCTCTAAGCCACTACGCGCTGTACACTACACTAACCAAGCCACACAACCCCAAGCCCCTACCCCCTGCCGCCCTAACCCCTAAGCCACTACCCCGACGCCGAAGCCCCTACCCCCTGCCGCACTACCCCGCCGCACCCACTACCCTCTGCCGGAAGCCACTACCCCCTGCCGCCCTAACCCCTAAGCCACTACCCCGCCGCCGAAGCCCCTACCCCCTGCCGCACTACCCCGCCGCACCCACTACCCTCTGCCGCAAGCCCCTACCCCCTGCCGCCCTAACCCCTAAGCCACTAACCCCTAAGCCACTACCCCGCCGCCGAAGCCCCTACCCCCTGCCGCCGTAAGCCACTAGCCCGCATCCGCACCTAAACCCCTGCCGCCGCAAGCCCCTAACCCCTAAGCCGCACCTAATCCCCTACCCCTACCCCCTAAACCGCACCTAAACCCCTGCCGCCCTAAGCCCCTACCCCCTAAGCCGCACCTAACCCCCTACTCCCTGCCGCCGTAAGCCACTACCCCGCATCCGCAAATAAACCCCTGCCGCCGCAAGCCCCTAACCCCTAAGCCGCACCTAACCCCTAAGCTGCACATAATCCCCTACCCCTACCCCCTAAACCGCACCTAAACCCCTGCCGCCCTAAGCCCCTACCCCCTGCCGCCCTAAGCCACTACGCCGCATCCGCACCTAAACTCCTGCCGCCGCAAGCCCCTACCCCTTAAGCCGCACCTAATCCCCTACCTCTACCCCCTAAACCGCACCTAAACCCCTGCCGCCCTAAGCCCCTACCCCCTAAGCCGCACCTAACCCCCTACCCCCGTAAGCCACTACCCCGCATCCGCACCTAAACCCCTGCCGCCGCAAGCCCCTAACCCCTAAGCTGCACCTAATCCCCTACCCCTACCCCCTAAGCCGCACCTAAACCCTGCCGCCCTAAGCCCCTACCCCCTAAGCCCATCCGCACCTAAACCCCTGCCGCCGCAAGCCCCTAACCCCTAAGCTGCACCTAATCCCCTACCCCTACCCCCTAAGCCGCACCTAAACCCCTGCCGCCCTAAGCCCCTACCCCCTAAGCCCCTACCCTCTAACCCTCGCCGCTTTCCCTAACACCTAAGGCCCTACACCCGAAGCCCCCGCCGTCCCCTAACCTAACGTCCCCGTCGATCACTTACATGCCTTCAAGTCATCTGATCGTCCGTCCGGCCAGACGTCCTCTTCCTCCGGTCCCGGGGGTCTTCTCTCTTCTTTCCGCCATCTCCGCCTCTTCGTCCGTCCCCGGGGATCTTCTGTCTTCTTTCCGCCAACTTCCAGCTCCGACGTCCTCTTCAACTAACATTAAGATACAATGGACGATCAATCCGCCATTGTATCTCAATGAAATGTGAAGGGCTCTTCTGATTGGTCGCTGACCTCAGCCAATCAGAAGAGCCCGTCATTCAGTTCTCATTCAGGTCCGTCTTTTTTCCCATTGACATACATTAGCGGTGTGTCGGCGATTTTATGGCCGGCCACCTGGTTCTATTTGTCGGCCCTAAAATCGCGGACACACCGCTAATGCATGTCTATGGGCAAGTCAGCTCGAATTCTGATTGGTCGGCGTTCAATCCGAAATCGGGCTGACTGCCCATAGAGATGCATTAGCGGTGTGTCCGCGATTTTAGGGCCGACAAATAGAACCAGGTGGTCGGCCATAAAATCGCCGACACACCGCTAATGCATTTCAATGGGAACAAAGAAAGGCGGACCTCAATGAGAACTGCGTCTCAGCCTAAATAATAAATTAAATAATAAAAAAAAAGAATTAAAAAAGAATTAAAAAATAATAAAAATAATTAATTAAAAATAATACAAAATTCAATAAAAATAATAATAAAAAAAATAAAATATATGCTAATAAGATCAGCCCTTTGCGGACCTGAATGAGAACTGACTCTCAGCCTAAATAATAAATTAAATAATAAAAAAAATAATTAAAAAAGAATTAAAAAATAATAAAAAAATTAATTAAAAATAATAAAAAATTCAATAAAAATAATAATAAAAAAATTAAATATATGCTAATAAGATCAGCCCTTTGCGGACCTGAATGACAACTGCCTCTCAGCCTAAATAATAAATTAAATAATAAAAAAAAAAATTAAAAAAGAATTAAAAAATAATAAAAAAAAAAAATTAAAAATAAAAAAATTCAATAAAAATAATAATAAAAAAATAAAATATATGCTAATAAGATCAGCCCTTTGCGGACCTGAATGAGAACTGCGTCTCAGCTAAATAATAAATTAAATAATAAAAAAAATAATTAAAAAAGAATTAAAAAATAATAAAAAAAAATAATTAAAAATAATAAAAAATTCAATAAAAATAATAATAAAAAAATAAAATATATGCTAATAAGATTAGCCCTTTGCGGACCTGAATGAGAACTGCGTCTCAGCCTAAATAATAAATTAAATAATAAAAAAAATAATTAAAAAAGAATTAAAAAATAATAAAAAAAAATAATTAAAAATAATAAAAAATTCAATAAAAATAATAATAAAAAATAAAATATATGCTAATAAGATCAGCCCTTTGCGGACCTGAATGAGAACTGCGTCTCAGCCTAAATAATAAATTAAATAATAAAAAAAATAATTAAAAAAGAATTAAAAAATAATAAAAAAAAAAAATTAAAAATAATAAAAAATTCAATAAAAATAATAATAAAAAAATAAAATATATGCTAATAAGATCAGCCCTTTGCGGACCTGAATGAGAACTGCGTCTCAGCCTAAATAATAAATTAAATAATAAAAAAAATAATTAAAAAAGAATTAAAAAATAATAAAAAAATCAATTAAAAATAATAAAAAATTCAATAAAAATAATAATAACAAAATAAAATATATGCTAATAAGATCAGCCCTTTGCGGACCTGAATGAGAACTGCCTCTCAGCCTAAATAATAAATTAAATAATTAAAAAAATAATTAAAAAAGAATTAAAAAATAATAAAAATATTAATTAAAAATAATAAAAAATTCAATAAAAATAATAATAAAAAAATAAAATATATGCTAATAAGATCAGCCCTTTGCGGACCTGAATGAGAACTGCCTCTCAGCCTAAATAATAAATTAAATAATAAAAAAAATAATTAAAAAAGAATTAAAAAATAATAAAATTAATTAAAATTAATAAAAAATTCAATAGAAATAATAATAAAAAAATAAAATATATGCTAATAAGATCAGCCCTTTAGCGCACCTGAATGACAACTGCCTCTAAGCCTAAATAATAAATTTAATAATAAAAAAATAATTAAAAAATAATTAAAAAATTATAAAAAAATAAATAAAACATAATTAAAAAATAAATAACAAATAATAAATAATAATTTAAAAAAAAATGCTAATAATAATATTACTGCTAATAATAATGCTATTAATGCTAATAATTATGTTATTAATGCTATTATTAATGCTAATAATGCTATTATTAATTCTATTAATGCTAATAATAATGCTATTAATGCTATTAATAATGTTATTAATGCTATTATTAATGCTAATAATCCTATTATTAATGCTATTTATGCTAATAATAATGATATTAATGCTATTAATAATGTTATTAATGCTATTAATAATGCTAATAATGCTATTATTAATGCTATTAATGCTAATAATAATGCTATTAATGCTATTAATAATGTTATTAATGCTATTAATAATGCTAATAATGCTATTATTAATGCTATTAATGCTAATAATAATCCTATTAATGCTATTAATAATGCTATTCATGCTATTAATAATACTATTAATGCTATTAATGCTAATAATAATGCTATTAATGCTATTAATAATGTTATTAATGCTATTATTAATGCTAATAATGCTATTATTAATTCTATTAATTTTAATAATAATGCTATTAATGCTATTAATAATGTTATTAATGCTATTAATAATGCTAATAATCCTATTATTAATGCTATTTATGCTAATAATAATGCTATTAATGCTATTAATAATGTTATTAATGCTATTAATAATGCTAATAATGCTATTATTAATGCTATTAATGCTAATAATAATGCTATTAATGCTATTAATAATGTTATTAATGCTATTATTAATGCTAATAATGCTATTATTAATTCTATTAATGCTAATAATAATGCTATTAATGCTATTAATAATGTTATTAATGCTATTATTAATGCTAATAATGCTATTATTAATGCTTTTAATGTCAATATTTATCCTATTAATGGTATTATTAATGCTATTAATGCTAATAATAATGCTATTAATGCTATTAATGCTAATAATAATGCTATTAATGCTATTAATAATGTTATTAATGCTATTATTAATGCTAATAATGCTATTATTAATGCTATTTATGCTAATAATAATGCTATTAATGCTATTAATAATGCTATTAATAATGCTATTAATCCTATTATTTATGCTATTAATGCTATTAATGCTAATATTTATCCTATTAATGGTATTATTAATGCTATTAATGCTAATAATAATGCTATTAATGCTAATAATAATGCTATTAATGCTATTAATAATGTTATTAATGCTATTATTAATGCTAATAATGCTATTATTAATTCTATTAATGCTATTAATATTGTTATTAATGCTATTATTAATGCTAATAATCCTATTATTAATGCTATTTATGCTAATAATAATGCTATTAATGCTATTAATAATGCTATTAATGCTATTAATAATGCTATTAATCCTATTATTTATGCTATTAATGCTATTAATGCTAATATTTATCCTATTAATGGTATTATTAATGCTGTTAATGCTAATAATAATGCTATTAATGCTAATAATAATGCTATTAATGCTATTAATAATGTTATTAATGCTATTATTAATGCTAATAATGCTATTATTAATTCTATTAATGCTAATAATAATGCTATTAATGCTATTAATGTTATTAATGCTATTATTAATGCTAATAATCCTATTATTAATGCTATTTATGCTAATAATAATGCTATTTATGCTATTAATAATGTTATTAATGCTATTAATAATGCTAATAATGCTATTATTAATGCTATTAATGCTAATAATAATGCTATTAATGCTATTAATACTGTTATTAATGCTCATAATACTGCTAATAATGCTATTAATAATGCTATTACTGCTAATAATAATGCTATGGCTTATATTATTGCTATTGATGATGCGATTATTATTTAAAAATCTTTAAAAAAACAATAAACATATTTTAGATACCCGATGCATTTGCATCAGGCTAACAGCTATAACTACTATAATCAAATTAATGCACGTTCTAGAATCCCGATGCATTTGCATCGGGCTCACAGCTAGTGTTGATATAAAAAGCCAGCAGGTAAACTGAAGTAAACTGCAAACATTGAGGAAATGTATTGAACCATGAAAAAAGCTTTTAGTGAACAAATACTTGCAGCCTTAAGTAAAACCAAAGAAATATCCATAGGGGTTAGAAGTATGTAAAAGTCAATTTTCATCTTATAAACTCTGCTAGTACAATGCACTGTAGATTAAATATGGAGGAGGATGCAACCTTCACATACAGATCAAATGGAACTATAAAGTAACTATAGGGTTCTTGGTCACATATGCAGTAATGTTTACATTTCCAATTACAGTCTTAGATTTATATTAATTATTATACTAACCTCTAACCAATATATGACTTAGTTTGAAGTCATACACTGGCTCACTGAGTTTGATTTGGGCTCAGAAACTGAGTCTGCATCTCTGCCAGCAAATGATGGCTTGATTAATCAGCCATCATCTTCCTCTAAAGGTACCGTCACACACCGCCATATCGCTGGCGATATCGCCGTGAATTTGCGTTCTTGGCGATGTGGAAGCCACATCGCCAGTGCGTCGTGGCATGAGACAGGGCGTTTTATGGCGAAAAATTGCTGGTGGCGCGTCGCCTGATTGCCCTGCTCTGCAGTGAAATCAGGCGATTTCAGCGCATTGTCGCGTGTGACAGGGTGATAGCGATGTAAAAAGCTAGCTCAGACAATCTTGAATCAATTCCGGAGGCGTGCCTGAGCGTGCTATTTGGCGTGCCCTGTCTGCAGCGATTGGTGGCAGCTCCTGCGTTCCCATTGGCTGGCCGTGGCAAAGGCGCCATATTTGATGATCTGTGCGCTCTTCACCAGACTCATCTTCTTCTTCTACCTCTTCACAAGTGTCAGGAAAGGCATTCAAACTACGAGCGTCATGGAGTACCGTGTCAGAGTGAAACTGCATGTGTGATGTTGGCACGTCCTGACTAAATGATTAATAATCCAAAAATGACGATTGGTGTCTGAAAACATACACACAAATATATGTGTGTACACAGGACTAGCTGAAGCATGCAGAGCATGCAAAATGGTCACCATCGTCCCTCCGTCCTCCCTACCATGCACCCACCGATGTAAACTTTTTGGAATAAAGCTGTTCATGGAATAAAGGATCTCGGAGTGCCGCTGTTTTCTTCTTAAGTTCTTAAATATATGTGTAGTAAGGCAAGTGCTATTGCTGGTGACTGAAATGTGAGAAACAACATGTTGACCATACACAAATCACAAAGCATATGTGGCTCCAAATTAAATAGTAACGCATGTATGTACTCCAGTTGTTATGCATGTCTGTCACCCTGCGGTTCGTTCTTGATGTATTGAGGTGATGCCACGGCGTCCCTGAAAGGCTCACCACTCTGTTGCGCCTTAAGTTGTCCGGGCCCCCAAGTGTCCTCGGCATAACCAGCATGCGCAATGATGTCATGTCGTTGTTTGACGTTGGTCCCTGACTTCCAGGTGCTTTCCCTTCCTTTGCAGAGGTAGCGATGGCGTCATGACAGAGAGCTGCAGCATGGGGCGAGCCAGAGCTACTCATTCTTATCAACATGTTGGACAGCCGGGATTATTGGTGCCAGCATCGCCACCAGCACCCACATCTCCACAAGCAGGCCATCCTGCGTAAAGTGAAGAGGGCCCTGCTGAGTAGACTGGATGTGCACTGCACCACCCAACAGATCCAGAAGAAGGTGGCGGACCTTAAATACAAGTGTCCAGGGCGCATTGACACCATCCGAGCACGGATTAGGAGGCTGCGTGGTGAGTGCTTATGATACAGACATACCTCATCCAAACAACAAACAAGGCTTTAGCAACACATGGAAGTGTAGCCTGTCAGATAGGTACCTTGATCACCTGATGTTGAGGCTTCATCCCTCTGCATCTGCAGGGTCTGCAATATGCAACATGAAAGTGCAGACTACACTACTATGTGTTGCCATTGTTGATGTCAACATTGCCGTTAGTTATATCTGTATATCAACACACATAGCTGTACAATAAGGTTGAAGTCAACATCTACGTCATGTAATGGCCACCATGACACATACAGTCAATATCTGCATGCTGTGTGACATATAGCCTCACACAAAATGTTGTTGGGAATGCCAATATATCCATGACACAGAACATAAATGTATGCTGACATTTGTACATTAGCTTTTATGTATATGGATGGGTCAGTATAGTTGTTATCAAACGTAACACTGTTATTATGGCCAATATGCCATAATTCAACCCCTTAATCCAGAGCACAGGTGTGCACACACAACATTAACGGTCCAATTGTGTGTGTTAAAGTGTCTGTCATGGCCACCACCAGTGCCGAGACAAGGCATTTTGGTGCCCTAGGCAGGTAAGGCAAACGGCGCCCCCACCCCACCCGAAATATGTCTGGGAATAAAAATGTCAGCATACTTTGAAAGTAAATTTAATTTAACGGGGACCTATAAAAGGTTCGTCCAGCCACACTACAGAGACATACTGTTTACATTGTGAGCCCCAATGGGGACAGTGTTCATGATGTATGTAAAGTGCTGTGGAGTTCATAGTGTAATATAAATGCAAAAAGTATTATTCTTAATATTATGTCACAATACCAGGATCTGAGGATCTTCTATTTCGAGGTCAGGGACTCTCTGATGCCATGTTGATGCTTGTCTCGCTGTTGTCCTCTTTTGAAACTGCAGTGCGGTGGACAAGAGAGCATTAACTGGTTAATAACAAGAAGTATGGAGTGTGTACTGAGCCATAAACCCTCCCCTTACCATGAAGTATGAAGTGTACTAACTGAGCCATAAACCTCCTCATACCATGTCCAGCAGACATTGTAGGATTACTACCCGTATATACTCGTGTATATGCCGACCTGTGTATAAGCCGACCCCCCTACTTTTGCCCCAAAACCTGGGAAAACCTATTGACTCGTGTATAAGCCGAGGGTGGACCCCAACACAGGTATACAGCCCCCAGCAGTGTGGTATACAGCAGCCTCCCCAGTGGTATATACAGACCCCAGGGATTATACAGCAGCCCCAGGGGTTATACAGCAGCCCCAGGGGTAATACAGCAGCCCCAGGGGTAATACAGCAGCCCCAGGGGTAATACAGCAGCCCAGGGGTTATACAGCAGCCCCAGGGGTAATACAGCAGCCCAAGGGGTAATACAGCAGCCCCAGGGGTTATACAGCAGCCTCAGGGGTAATACAGCAGCCCCAGGGGTAATACAGCAGCCCCAGTGGTGCTGTATACAGGGCCTAGTATGCGGGGGCCGGGGGGGAGGCGCGCGCCTTTGAACTCACCGCGGCCTCCGTGCGTGCGTCTGATGTAAGGAGGAGAGGAGGGGCGGGCAGAGCTGCAGAACAGGAAGTCCCGTCCTCCCTCCTCTCTGGCCGGCGCGGGCGCCGACGGCCGGAACGGGGCCCCCCAGGGGGACAATGGGCCACTCATGTGGAGAAAATGCGCCCTCCATAAGATGGCGCCCTAGGCGATCGCCTAGGGTCACCTACCTATCGTCCCGGCCCTGGCCACCACTATATGCATGTGTGCTCGGCATGGGCACAAAACTGTGTGTTTCCCCACGGTCATGTACAGATGTGCACAGTCAGCTGACATCACATCACTATGGCCAAACCTACAAACATATACATGTTGACTGCAGTCATTTCTGACACCCATGCTAATGACATTTTGGATTTAATATGTGTTGATGATGGTGTACATTTGTTCAGAAAGACAATGTTTAATCTATTAGAGGATGTGTTAAGCTCAGAAGGCCAACCATCACCAGCGGCAAACCTACCAGGCCCCAGGCCTAATTCCAGCAACATCATCTGCCAGCCCACCGCCACCTTCTGATAACAGGTCAACAAAGCATCGAGGAGTTGGTTGCTGTCCACTGTGAGGGGCAGACCAATTTGGACAGAATGTGGGCCATCATCCTGCGTCTCACTGGTGGCCAGGCTACTGAAGTCCCTGCTGTTCGGAGACACCCCTTTTGATGTTTTTTTTGTTAATTTGTTTTTGACCCACCCTTATGTGTTGACTGTGTGGCATGTTGCCCGGATTTAAAAAAAAATGTAGTGCCTTCATGTTTTCCCTACCAAAAAAACAAAAAGGAAGAGCCGAAAACCCACCTACCCAAAACAAAAAGGGAAAGAAAAGGGATTGACACAATAAAGTCATTGTGAAAATCCCAAAACAGTATTTGGCCTGTTTGATATACACACAGAGGTGCTGGACTTTGTAGTGTAACCAGTTTTGCCAATACAACATCTGTCAGCCACAATCAAATGTGTGAGGGGTCACATTAACCTTGATTGTGCAAAGATCACTATAAATACATGCAAGGGATGCAGGTAGCCACCCCATCAATGTACAGAGCACAATCCAACATTAATTACCCAATATAACCCGGACAATATCACACATCCAATGGGCTAAACAATAATTAAAATCATTATATGGCAAACCACACAAACATGTGTCAAGGGGCGGGAACACACTTGTAGACTCATGTAGGGCAGATAAGTCTTTGAACAAGGCATTGTCACACCTAGGGGCCAAATTGCTGTACCATATGACAAATTGTGTACCTTACCATGTGATAGTGGTTATGTGGGCTATACAAGTGACACACATCCTTGCCCAGCAATGCAACATAACAGTACATACAGACACATTCATTACAGGTACACACCAATAATGAGTTTGTATTTGTGCAAAAATAATTATTTATTACATAAGGAAACAAAATCAAAACACAGCCTGTGTATAACAAGCACACAAAAAATAAGGTGTCCACATAGAAACATAAATTTTAGTAGCGTCTCTCCTCATGTACATAGTCATGTACTGCCTCAGACGTGGGTTGTGGCCCCATATCCTTATAGCCCCCAACTGTAGGCCAAGTGGGGTGGTTGTCTAGGGTCACTGGACACATCCTGAGTTTGTCTGGGCCCATACCTATGCGGCCTCGGACCCTGCGACACTGACACCTGCCCACTGGGAATAGCAATGTAGGCAAGTGGCGTCAGTGTCTTGTCCTCGGCTGCCTCAAGGAACCGAATGATGAGCCTCTCTGGAGTTTTTCACTGCTCTTGGTCCAGCCTGAGCACCTGTTCATCAACAAGATGCCCAATCCCAGTGCTCTTCTGATTTTCCACATTGAGCAACACCCTCTTCGCCCACATACCCAGCTCAGTTGTCGGAGGTGTTGTGGGGCTGGACAGCAGCTCCAGAGGCTCATGTAAACAAACAAAACAAAATGTAAATACACTTGTCATGTACCCAGAAATCTATGTATGTAATTACCAATAAACAGCTGCATCATTACCAAGACAGTGTATGAGGTCAACACAAACATTGCACATATGAAACCAAGACTATTGAAAAGTTAAAATTGTGCAGTCAACTCACCTGAGGAGCCAAGATGGTAAGTGATGTGGCCCTACAACCAACTACAAGCCAAACTAGGAGGCTAGTGTTTGACCCATCACCAAAACCAAATGATTTGGAAGAATACACCAACAGGATTGTAGTTGCAGCTGCTTCTCAAAAGAACAAGTAAGTACAAGCACCACCGGCTAAGCAGACACAACAATATTCACTACATGTACCTCCTGTGACAGTGCTGTGGCTTCGGATGTGGCCTCCTCAAGTACCCTGTTGTCCCAAATTCATTGAGGGGCAACCTGGTCCAGAGTGAAAGTGAGGAGGTCATAATACCTCAGTGGTGGCACTTCCCATCCCAGAGCTCTGGGACCTCTGGACCGGTTGTACTCCTTTCGGATTACGGTGCGCAGGTGCTTGAGTTTGGCTTTGACCTTGTTCTTGTCCCACCTCTCCCCAGGATGGTGCTGTTGGGAGAGGGAGACAAGATGGCCATAGGCCACATCCTTCACCTGATTGTTCTTATAATCAGGTGACTGCAGGTGCCACTGGCATTCATTGTCCTGGTACATAGCAAGCAAGGCCCAGACAAAATCCTGATTGTCCCCCATCTTCAACATAAGCACAGCCCACGTCACAAACAATTATGCACGTACATACGATGTCATGATTAAACAAGAATAATGGCCACATTACGACAACAGCTACACAGCATTGCTTAATTAAGGCACATGAGTGCACAAAATCTCACATTGTTTAATGTGGATATGCTGACCCATGCACAGGGCCACTTCCACATGTATCTATGGCAACGGCTGCTACATGGACCATTGTGTATAAGGTTGAGTAGGTACATATGTATGGCATGGGCATTATGTAGGCACATCAAAACAGTTGTTAAGTACTATGTATTGCTGTCTAATTGGATATGACGTTGAGGAGGTATTTGACGCATAAAACATAACAGCGGGCAAAAATACAACGGCCAGGTCTCGTATGTAGTGCCACATTATGTGTCAGTGTTTACATTGAGGGGCATCCCTTGGGGACATAAACCTCACCATAAACTTCCATACAACAGAACATGGACAATAGCGTTGGTAAAAACATTACATATGAGCCAGTAGGTAGTGCTACCCTAAAAATATCAGTACTGTAGAGATGATCAAGCCATGCACATCACTATACCTACCGTCTGAGCAGCAGAGTGTGCTTGGAGAGACGCTACCACAATGTTTCATATGGTTTGTGGACACACAAGTGCTACAACTCCGCCATCTTTATAACGGCCGCCAATCAATCATAACGCAACAGAGTCAGCAAATCACAGGAGTCGGGCGTGGCAACGCCACGACGGGTGTGTGTATTGAATGATGCAGGTGTGCTGTGATTGGCTGCTTATGATATAAAAACTTGCAACACCAGAGCAATGTGAATCTAGCTGGCCAGAGTCATTGGGTAAGTACTGCTGTTCAGACGTCCCTGGTACGATGGCTGAGTGTGTTTGCTGTTGAGACAAGGTTTTTTTAAACAACACAACAGTGTTTGTCAGCACCACACCACCTCCAGCTGTGTGAAATACATACTCCGAATGTATCACATTGATGTGCTGTTTTGGACCAAGTGTATGCATGTTGACACAATGGAGGATGCACCCTCGTCATTGTCCCTCCAGTTTATAGAGTCAATTCTAGAATGTGGACCCAAGTTGCCTCAGTGCTGTAGTTTTGCCAACATCAACACTGATCATGAATTTCTCCTGACTTGCACACACAAAATGTATGAGTTGTGCTTCTGCTAACAGCTTCAGTGTGTCTGGAGCCTTGGTAATGTGTGATGGAGAATATCCTGCCTTTTCAAGAGAACATGGCTGTTTTTTGCTCATGGTCAATCCTGCAGTGTCTCATGAAGCCTTGAGATGGCTATGTTCATAGCCCATGCACAGTGTTGGCCAAAAGTATTGACACCCCTGCAATTCTGTCAGATAATACTCAGTTTCTTCCTGAAAATGATTGCAATCGCAAATTCTTTGGTATTATTATCTTCATTTAATTTGTCTTCAATGAAAAAACACAAAAGAGAATGAAGCAAAAAGCAAAACATTGATCATTTCACACAAAACTCCAAAAATGGGCCAGACAAAAGTATTGGCACCCTCAGCCTAATACTTGGTTGTACAACCTTTAGCCAAAATAACTGTGATCAACTGCTTCCGGTAACTTCTGGTTACAAAAATACGGCGAAGCCCACGTCAAATTTTTCTGAAAAATCCATAAAACAATATAAATAAAAGGGACTGCATCTTTATTAACCCCTCTACCATGATCGAGGGGTTAGTAAAGATACAATCCTTTTTTAGGATTGTTTTATAGATTTTTCAAAAAAAAAAAAATTAAGTGGGCTTCGCCGTATTTTTGTAACCAGCCGGATCCAGCAGGCAGCGACGGGCTGCCCCCAACCCCCAGGTGCCTATTTGTACCTGGCCGGACACAAGAATATAGGCGAGCCCCCTTTTTTTATTATTTCATGAATTTCATGAAATAATAAAAAATAAATGCGTGGGGCTCTGCGCAATTTCTATGTCTAGCCAGGTACAGCTAAGCAGCTGGGGGCTGGAATCCGCAGCGCAAGGAGGCCCAAGCTTTCTGGGCACCCCCCGCTGCAAATTGCAGCCCGCAGCCGCCCCAGAAGATGGCGCGTTCATTGAAGTGCCATCTTCTGGCGCTGAACCCCGCTCTTCCAGTGGCCCCGGTGGCGGTGGCACGCTGGGTAATAAAGAGGTTAGTGCCTGCTTTGTATTATCAGCTGGCCCTAAGCCCGAAATTTATGGCGGTCACGCCAATATTAGACATGACCGCCATGAATTTCCAGTACTCAATATAAAAAAAAACAACACAGAGAAAAAATTTTTATTAAAAATAAAACAAAAAAGACATTAGAGACTCCATCTTTACTCCAAAAATCCTCTTCCGTCCGACGCAGTCCAAAAACGACATCTTCACTGCCACAACCCTGTGCATAGATATACATATCTATGCACAGGGAGTGAGCAGGCTGAGAACTATTTCAGCTCTGCTACATCTCTGTGTAGGCGGGTTCTAGGACCCTGGAGCTGCCGCAGCCCGCAAGTCCCAGAGCCAGCACACAGCACATAGCAGAAGCCGGAAGAGAGGTAAAGAGCATTTCTCCCCCCTCTCTTCCTTCGCTCCCTGCGGACTCGTTACTGTGTGAGTAATCCCTAAGATTACTCGCAGAGTAACGAGTCGGGCGAATCCCTTACTACTCGGCGAGTACCGAGTAGTAACGAGTAGATTCGCCCATCCCTAGTGCCTTCTCAAACTGCCATTTTTAGATCTCTCCACATGTGTTCTATGGGAATCAGGTCTGGACTCATTGCTAGCCACCTTAGAAGTCTCCAGTGCTTTCTCTCAAACCATTTTCTAGTGCTTTTTGAAGTGTGTTTTGGGTCATTGTCCTGCTGGAAGACCCATGACCTCTGTGGAAGAACCAGCTTTCTCACACCGGGCCCTACATTATGCTGCAAAATTTGTTGGTAGTGTTCAGACTTCATAATGCCAGGCACACGGTCAAGCAGTCCAGTGCCAGAGGCAGCAAAGCAACCCCAAAACATCAGGGAACCTCCACCATGTTTGACTGTAGGGACCGTGTTCTTTTCTTTGAATGCCTCTTTTTATCTCATGTAAACTCTATGTTGATGCCTATGCCCAATAAGAGAGAACATTCTTCCAAAACGTTTTAGGCTTTCTCAGATGAGTTTTGGCAAACTCCAGCCTGGCTTTTTTTATGTTTCGGGGTAAGAAGTGGGGTCTTCCTGGGTCTCCTACTATACAGTCCCTTTTCATTCAGACGCCGAGGGATAGTACGGGTTGACACTGTTGTACCCTCGGACTGCAGGGCAGCTTGAACTTGTTTGGATGTCAGTCAGGGTTCTCTATCCACTATCCGCACAATCTTGCGTTGAAATCTCTCGTCAATTTTTCTTTTCCGTCCACATCTAGGGAAGTTAGCCACAGTGCCATGGGCTTTAAACTTCTTGATGACACTGCTCACGGTAGACACAGGAACATACAGGTCTTTGGAGATGGACTTGTAGCCTTGAGATTGCTCATGCTTCCTCACAATTTGGTTTCTCAAGTCCTCAGACAGTTCTTTGGCCTTCTTTCTTTTCTCCATGCTCAATGTGGTACACACAAGGACACAGGACAGAGGTTGAGTCAACTTTAATCCATGTCAACTGGCTGCAAGTGGGATTTAGTTATTGCCAACACCTGTTAGGTGCCACAGGTAAGTTACAGGTGCTGTTAATTACACAAATTAGAGAAGCATCACATGATTTTTCTAAGGGTGCCAATACTTTTGTCCACCCCCTTTTTTTGTTTAGTGTGGAATTATATCCAATTTGGCTTTAGGACAAATCTTTTTGTGTTTTTTTCATTAAAGACAAATTAAATAAAGATAATAATACCAAAGAATTTGTGATTGCAATCATTTTCAGGAAGAAACTGAGTATTATCTGACAGAATTGCAGGGGTGTCAATACTTTTGGCCATGACTGTATAGCCCATGTATGTGGTACGTGTTGCCAATATGGTTTAGAGATGATGTGCTTAGATATGGGTTTTTTATTTGAAATAATATATGTAGGGGAGGTCCATGTGTAACATGAGAAACGTGATGGTGGGGAACCAACTATTTTTTCCTGTATCTTCCTAAATTTTATTATTGTGTGAAGTCAGAATGGCGCCAATTTGAGAGAGGGATGGGCTGGGAATGGGAAGCATGTTGTAGGTGCCTTTATGGCTAGTAGGTGTGTTGGGAAGTATTTATTGTTGGGTTTTTTTGCGTCTTGACATGTTTCTTGTGTGAGGCACCGCCGGCATGATCCGCATGGCCGGGGTACATCACATGTAGGATCAGAGGATGATCCTGTGCACACTGGCCAGTTTTCCTGTGATGATAATACTGTGTGAACCAACCTGAACACAATGAGGTTTCATGAGCCTAATGAGCGGCAGTGAGAGTGGGATGAGATCGAGGAGTCCATGAGGAATAGGATGTAATGAGTGATTGCTGACAACCCGGAACACAGGGAGTTAACCTGAGCTGTGTGACAGGCTGATTAACAGCAGCTAAGGGGGTGTGTCCATGTGGGAGTGGCTGGCACGATAAGAGCCGGCCACCTGAGTGATTGAGAGTTAGATTCTGGAGGCTGAGTTAGATTCTGGAAGCTGAGATTGATTCAGATGGAAGCTGAGACCAGCCGAGTGCAGAGCCAGTCTGTGAGAGGCTCTGAGTACATGATGGGAGCATGCTAGCTCCATGCCGGTGCCGAGGTCCGGGGTCGTGTCCGCACCTGGAGGGGGAAGCCGTGGCTGAACCTGGTGGATACTGGTCCGGGCGTGGGGTGAAACACGCCCGGGAAAGGAGCCTGTGGGGATGCCTGGTGGAACCTGTGACACAGGTAGCGAGACCCGGATCCGTGCCCGGTAAGAAAGCAGTTCCCGAGCGAGAGTGTGAACTGTGCACCTAGTGTGTAAATCATGTTAGGCGAGTATAGACCGCACTTGGGACCGACTCAGTGGAGTCCGTTAAAGGTCCTGATGAACCGGAATGTATGTAGCCCTTGGAGGCAATTGTATGTAGAATGCCAGGCGGGCATAGACCGCCTTTAGGTCCGAGTCAGAGTGCTCAGTTAAAGGACCTGATGAAACAATGTGTTTAACTATGTGTATGAGGGCTTAAGTAATGGCCCTGAATGAGAGATGATGACCTATGTAAGACCCATGTATAATCATGTGGAGAGAGTGACCCAGCGAGTATGGATGATGTTGGAGGCGTTCCGTCCTTGGGACGAGAGGGAGGCTTGCCCTGCTGCTTGCAGAGGGTACCCGTCCCTCAACCACGACCTCTAAAGGTGTGGGTGTGCCTGTGGTGCCAGACACAGGGGTAATAGGGCTCCTAGTAGGTAACGGATGTAGAGGTTCCCGTGCACTATGGTTTGCCAGTCCCTGTAATGGGCCATGGAGGGGCCACAGTCCATGGATGTGGGCTGTGAGCAGGTGTGTGATCCATGGACGTTTGAATGATGGATCACATACGGTATGTAAGGACCCGGTCAGGCAGGATTCCTGACTACGGGTGAGTGTTGAGTCATCATGCTGGGTGACTAAAGCCAGGCGGCAGGTACCGCCATTGGGACCCACAGGGCCCGTTGAGGCGTATGTAACGTAGGTCAGAAGTAGGGGTTAAAAGGGCTCCTAGAGTGGGGACACCATGGTTGAACCATGTGGACTCTGACCGGGACGTAGGCGGAGATACGTCCTGGAAGGAGCCCCTTGGGGATACATGATATACCCGGTACTCAGGTTGCTCAATCCCTGTTATGAACCCGGAAGGGTCATCATCGTACTGTAACTTATGTATAGTGTAAGTAGGCCGGAGGCCGTAGCCACCATGGGAGCTGTTAGTAGAGCTCCAATGGGGACAGAGATGGTTACAGGTCCCGGGTTACTATAAAACGTTATGTGCAATATAAGTGTTATGTGATGTTAAATGTAAATGTATGGTGTATTTATGTAAAGTGTTGTTAATCAATGTGATATGTGTCAAGCATGCTACCCGGGTTATGTGATTAATATGTGAAAATAAACGGGTAGACATTGGTTAACTTAAAAACACGTGTTCTTGTCGTTTTGCAAGCGGGTTCCCCGGTTGCTACCTCACACTTGGCTCTGACAATATTATTTTTTTTCCAGGAGTTTGTTTGTCAGCTTATCATGGACAGTGAACAGAGGCTTCTCGTGGCTCTTGCGTTGTTGGAGGAGGACTTGTGGCTGGAGGACAGAGCTGAGAGATTGTGGGCTCGTAGACCACGGGTGTGTGGTGTCGTGAGTGGCTTCGGCAAAGGGCCAACCTGACCCAAATGCAGCTGGTCCATCAGCTGGAGGACAAGAATCCGCATGACTTTAGGAACTATCTCCCTATGTCCGGGGACTCCTTCAAGTTCCTGTTGGAACACATTTGCCCATGGATAGCCCGTCAGGACACTGTGATGCGTAGAGCTGTGCCACCTGAGTAGCATTTGGCTGTGACTCTGCGCTTTCTGGCAACAGGTTGTTCGATGACAGACCTGCAATACTCTGCAGCAGTCTCACAGCCACCTTTGAGATATGTACAGCGCACCGGCAAAAGGACGTTCCGTCGTATCCATCTATTAGCATTCCCACTATGTATTTTCGGGATGCCAGTGGGTTACTGTGATGGCCAGGAGTCTGCTTAAGATACCTGTGCTTGTAATAACATACACTTTGAGCTGATAAATCTTGCTCAAACTCCCAATAGTAGATGAGGGTGCACAGGAGAACAGTAGACTAATATAGAGCAAAAAGTCCCAACACACTCTCTATGTTGTACTCCCGTGAAAGACTGCCTGTGGCTTGCCTTTACAGGAAACCATGATATTTAATATGTACAGCCAGTGCTTTTTTTGTAAAAAAATATTTCCTGGTATGTATATGTGGCACCCCAAGGGTTAATATGCCACAGAAACAACACAGGTTTAATCCCCACACAACACTACACTAGAAAGTGGGAGGAGCTTAGCTGGCACCTGCACTAGTGGGAGGAGCTAAGTTGTTTACCTCAGAGCAGAAGTGACAGTTAGTTCAGTTCAGAGGAGAGTTGAGTCTGGAGCAGGAGCAGAGCCAAGTGTCAGTGGAGGTCCTGAGAGGTCTGAGGAAAGGAGACAGAGTAACAGAGGAACATCCCCGAGATAAAGAGTTACCCCAAACTTAACCCCGGAGAGGCGCTTAAGATGGATACCGGATCCGAGGCTGTGCCTGAGACAGACAGGACAGTAAACACCGGCATAGTGAAGGTCCACCATCTTCACCACACCATAGCAAAGCAACACGAAGGAGTCAGTGACACAGAGGACTCAAGTTGCCCAGCATATTGGTACCCGTGAGCAGAGACAGGGCCAGCAGTATAGCTACAAGCAGCAGCAGGGCCACACACAGCGTTTAAGTAGGAAGCCAAGGACCCGGTCAGGGTGAGAGCAACCTGGTACAGACTCCGTGGACAATACTGTGTAATACCATCTGCCAGTAAAGACTTGAAGAACAACAGAAACCGTGAGTGTGTGTGTCATCCTTATGCTGAAGCCCCACTTGCCCTCATAGACTGCCATTGCCTCTACTCTTATTATCTCTACTGCTACCCCTACTCTCCTGCATCAATAACATCCTCACAGACTTTAACTACCTCTACCACTGCCCCGGGGAACCCAGTTCTGCCCACAGGAACTATTCCATCCAAGCTGCTAACCCATCATCCCCGGAGGTTCTGCAGCAGCGGCGGCCCCATTACTGGCCGCATATAGTGGGTGGCGTCACGAGTGACAAATCCCCTGTAAATAACCCCCCATTTTATTGTGCGGGCCTGGGACACGGTCTGGACCAGGACCGCTGTGACATCCCCCAGCAGCACCCTGGTCCGGCACCGAGTGCCCCGTCCCAGCGGGCTCCACACATCCCGAGGCGAGAGCGGGGGAAGGGGGGTTGCTGTCAGGCGCCGGCCGAGCTCCATCCAACGCTCCCTCCATCCTCCATCCCCCTGCTCCTTCCATCCTCTATTCCCCTGCTCCTTTCATCCTTCATCCCCCTGTTCCCTCCATCCTCCTGCTCCCTCCATTCTTCATCCACCTGGTCTCTCCATCCCCCTGCTCCGAGGCCTTTCAATTCATCATCCATCCCCCTGCTCCTTCCATCCTCGATCCCCCTGATCTCTCCATCCTCCATCCCTCCTGTCTCAATTTCTCCATACCCTGCCTGTCCTGATCTCTATCCCCCCTGCACAGCCTGCCGCCCTCTGCACTCATCACAGTCACTGTCACTGACAGTCTGTCAGTGCTGTTGTCACATACCCTGCACTGCAGCCTGCATTAGTCGTCCTCCTCCATCTTCTTTCCTTTGGGCAAAACTCCGCCCACCTGAGTCACATGTGTGACATCATCGCAGGTCCTCTGGCGCTGAGGGAAACTGTGCTAGTACTACACACAGCCTGTGACACAGCAGGTCAGTGCTGCTCTTTATATTTTCCGGTACACCGTACCGGTATGTACTGCCGATCTTCAGATTTTCCAGTACGGCGTACCGGTATGTACCCCCACAAAAAAAGCACTGTGTACAGCAATACTATTGTATCGCTGTATATAGCACAAGCAATTAGATGATTGCAAGTTCAAGCTCCCCTGACTAACACAACAACAAAAAAGTAAAAAATCAAAATAGAGAAAAGTATAAATCATTTACCCCCATATAAAAATAAGAATTAATAAGAATACATACGTTGAGTATTGCTACATTCATAAAACTCCCATCTATCAAAATATTAAAAAAGGTAATACAATTAACAAATTTCATAAGAAGACAAAAAAACACCAGAATTGCAGTTTTTCAGCCACATTAGCAGCACAGAAAAAATGTGATAAGAGGTGATCTAAATATCTTATCTACCCAAAAATGGTGTCAATAAAAACATTGGCTCGTGGACAAAATATAAACCATCACACAACTCCAGATCCTTAAAATTGTAAATATTATGTCTCTTTAAAAATGCTGTGACCAGCTATTATTTTTTTTATTTCTGATTTTCTTTCAATACCTAAATAAGACAAAAACTATGCATGTTTATTTTCTTAGTTTTTCAATAAATGTACTGACATAAATAACATGTTAGGTCATTTTTTCCATAAAATAAATGCTGTAAATAAAAAAATAGCAGAATTGCCTTTTTGCTATTTCTTAATTACTTGGATTTCACTAACCCCCTGCCTTCCAGTACATTTTGTGATGACCAATGTTATTCCCTGTATCTATGGGGAAAAAAATCATACAAAGGGCGGAAACAAACAAAGCCCGACGCCGGAGACTAATGGCGATGATCCTTTGCACGCTTACCTGTTTAATGTAAGTTTTTTATCTCCAGCATATTTTTACTTATAGTACCCTCATATGTAAGTAGACATTGTCTGTTATTATTATAATTGCACCTTGGAAGCATTGTATAAAGCACCATATATCTAAAGAGCTGAACTTAAGCACATGTCACTGAAGCACTTTATATAATAGACAACCTATCAGCTGTATGTATAGGAAGTTCTAATTAATTAATGAATGCACTGCTCTTGTGAAGGTATTAGGGTGGATTCACATTTGCGTTTCCTTCCGCAGCGTTCTGCGGAGGGGAACTGCAATGTGAGCGCAGCACTGCAAGCTCCTATGTTTATAATGGGAGCGCATGGTGCTGCGCTTGATTGCGCATGACTTTGCGCTCCAATTCATTTGCCTGTGTGATTTGTACGCATGCGCATGCTTGTGTACAAATCGTACATTGTTGTCCGCACCAGAAACGCAACATGTCACATTCCTGGTGCGGACGAGAGATAGTGATTTGTATGCAAGCATGTGCATGCGTACAAATCACACAGGAAAATAAATGGGAGCGCACGGTCATGTGCAATCAAGCGCAGCACCGTGCGCTCCCATTATAAACATAGGGGCTTGCAGTGGCTGCGCTCACATTGCAGTTCCCCTCCACAGAATGCTGCGGAGGGGAACGCAAATGTGAAGCCAGCCTTATGTATACCCTGATTCACTATGAGCTCACTGCTAGACAAAGAAGAGAAACCTTTGAAACGTTGCCACCTATGGATCATTAAAAATCTACCAGATCACTGCTGAATGGGAGTGCTGCCTGATTTTTTCCACTTTACTGATGGAGTGCTGGACACTTTTCTAACAGGTTTTTTCACCCGGATTATATATGGTAGTGCTGCCCATAATTCCTTATTCTATATATATACATGTAGGCAAAACTTTATATATCTTTCTCACTCTCTCTATATATCTGTATACAGATATATATAGAGTTGTAGCAGAAAGTACATGCTACCCATTACTAAAAGAACATCAGCTGCAGTCAAGTATTTTATTATGGGTATGTGGGGTACACACCATATATGATGTATTATATCCCTCTGATTGTTGGTTGGACAAAGGGGGCTGTCAAAACAACGTTTGTTTGTCAAAGTCCAGGACATCCCTTCTTCAGGCTCCGCAGTGTGCTTCACTCTGGGGATGCACGTATGGCAGCTCATCACAGATGAGCTGACGTACTGTGCTCCACAGAGCATGCATACTGCTCAACAACCTGAAGTTGGTCTGCGGAGTACCAGAAATGATGCGTTCGGTGTCATACCCAGCACTCTGCAGACGGCTGCGAGCCCGGTGGGGGGAGCGCGCATCGGGAAGGCAACATCACGCCCATCGAGGCATGATAAACCAGAAAGGAGGTGAAGGGGATATATAGAGGACGCCCAGGGGGACTAGCAACGGTAGCTCCCTGGATCATTAGCATACTAATGAGTGAGTATCAAAACCGTTTTCTAAAACAGTTATAGGCCATATTTAAGACAGAAAGGGATAGTTGGAGTAGTAATAGGAAGGTGCAGGGACAGGTAGTGATAGCCTAGGGAGGCTTTAGGTAGGTGACAGGTTCCCTTTAATTTCTCAGATGAGAATTGCAGACATTTAAATATCCTCATACCGACAAGTCACACCTGACGAGAGATGAGCGAACTTTCCTGTAACATTTTCGCCAATTGCACGAACATTGCATATTTTGTTCAGGATGGGAAACCCTAGCAATTTCCAAAAAAAATAAAATATTGGTGAATGTGGCTTTGTTCGGAAACAAAGATTGAAACTTAAAAAGTTCCTAAAATTTTCCCTGATTGGGGCCAAAACGCTTGCTGGAAGACCCATTGGCCGAGAACAAAATCTATCCTTAAGGTTAGGAGTTTCCTGCCATCGGGTCGACCAGCTATCAAGCTGTAGAATTGTTTTGAGCTCTAAATGAATTTATTAAGCTTCCAGTAGTTTGCAGATGTTTTAACACCAGCAGGGTGTGAATGTTGGACACAGTGCCAGAGATGTGGCATCAGCTCTAAAGTCCAGGATGCTTACAATGTCCTTAAAATATCCATTTAAAAGAGCTCAATATTTCTTTGGGACTTTTTTTTATCGAAAACTTTTTATTTTTTTATTATCTTTTTTTTGTAGAACTAACATTTATTATTGCACAGAATCAGTAGCATTGGAGGCCATCTCTTCTACATTTATATGATAGCAATTCATATAAAAATAGCATATGGCCATTATATGCTTCACATACATGGTCTTATAGGTCTGTTCATACTCATGAAACACCATACAATGGATATTGCTTTTTTAAAATGTATAATCATTATTTCATTTCATTCCATATGTTTACAATACAGATTTTTAGGCTTCAATAATTTTTATTGGATATATACCACATACAATAACATACGGTAATAAACTGTGCCAACCAATTAGCAGATAAATTAGTCGCTTTTGTCGAGAGCAATAGAACATCAGCAACTTAGTTAACAGAGAATAAAGATAAAGAGGAGAAAATCCTCAAATGACCCATCTGCATCATTAATAGAGGGGACTAAATCACTATCCTTTGTACGTTTAGGTCAAGAGGATGAAAATTAAGTAGGTGAAGGAGAATGGAGGAAAGGATCCTTACCACCACTTCTAAATACAATCTGGATTCATTTCCAGAGCCGTAAGAAAAGAGGGGGAGGGAGGGGGGGAAGGTAAAAGCCAGGGAAAAAACAGAGGGGGAGATTGGTAAGGGAGGACTAGGGAGTGTAGAAAAGGGTAATAAAACCAGAGAATCCCCGCTAAATTAAGTAACATGTTAGGTAGGCCTAGAGGGGCAATTGAGTAGCCAAAGGGTGTGAAGCCCAGCTGGACCAAGCCTCTCTTACATAGCGTCTCGTCGGAGCATCTAAATCTAAAAAGTTCTCATGACAGAAAATGGAATTTAATCTGTCAGAAAGGTCTCCCATTGTGGGAGGAGAGCTCACCTTCTACTTAGTTGCTATGCAGAGTCTGGCCGTTATCAACACATAAGTAAACACATGTGGAGGAACTGGAGGAAAGTCTTCAACACCTACATGGAGAACTGCCAGCTGAGGGGAGAGTGGAAGTTTAATCCCTGTGAGCGTTTCCATCAGACTGTTAACTATGTGCCAGAACTAAGAGATTTTGGGACAGGTCCACCACATATGGGTCAAGTTTTCCTTATGACCACATTGTCTCCAGCACAACGGAGAGATGCCCAGTTTATAATTTGCTATCTTGGAGGGAGGAGTGTACCAACGTAAGTGAATTTTCTTAAGAGATTCTACATGATTTATGCACCTAGTTGCACGTAGTGTGCAACAAATAGCTCCATCCCACTCGTCCGAGTCTGCCACAAACCCAAAATCTCTTTCCCATTTTAACCTATATTCCAAATTCTCAGGTGAGAGGCTCTCCAGGAGTCCACTGTAAAGAGGTGAGAGTCCTTTGGAGACCTCCGGACCCGAGAAAAGGAATCTTTGCAGGGGAGATGGTCTAGGTGGCCTCAAATCATGGAGGCACCCTTGTGATCTTAGGAAATGGGTTACCTGAAAAAACTGCAAGAAAGTATTCTTAAGTGCTGGAAATTTAGAGACAAATGTATTAACAGACATCAATCATCCCCCAATTGTTAGGTCACTTAAGGACGCTAGTCCATGGTACCGCCAAATAGAAAGATTCAGCATAGGGATATGGAGCTGCAATGCAGAAAGCGGGATTTCAGAAATGGGAATCTTAGACCACTCCCTCGGCACCCCAATCCAGACAGACAGCAGAGCCTGAATCGTGTCCAGACGGTGAACATCCCCACAGAGCTTAGTGATTCCGCTGCTAAAAGAAGGCGCGGTGAATCACATTTCATACCATTCGAATCAATCTGGGACCATCCCAGAGAATCAGGGCTATGCCACCAAACTTTGGTCGCCTCCAAAATTGTCGCTCTGTAATATGACACTACATCCGGGACTCCCTTGCCTCCCCCTCCCAGCCGAAGGTACATGACTGTTCTAAGAACTCTGGGTTGTTTACTTGACCATATGAATTTGTTTGTGAGTGTTTGAAGTTGAGAGAGTAGAGTGGAGGAAAAGGTGACCGGCAAGCATCTAAAAAGATATAAGATTTTGGACAAACAGAGCTTGTATCCTCGCCATCCAAGACAGTGAGGAAAGGGGTTGTGACTCCAGCGCCACCCTCAAGCCCCCTATCAGGGATTTCATGTTGCAACTCGCAAGCTTAGAAGAGGCGCAAAGGGTAATCCCCAAGTAAGGAATCCCCTCTGGACACCACTACCACTGGAAAGGCAAAGTCAGAGAGAGGCGCTCTGAGTCAGAAGGTGCGACATGGAAAGGGAGAGTCATTGACTTATTGGCATTCAGCTTGTAATACGAGACCTGAGAGAATGCACGCAAGGACCTCATGACTTCCAGCAGAGAAGAAAGAGGATTGGTGCAGGAAATAATAACATCGTCGGCATATAAGCCGACTACATGGTTCTTCTCTCCCACTTGAATACCTGAAATAGAGGCATTAGCCCGAATCGAGGTGGCCAGCGGCTCCATCATTAAAACAAACACTGGCGGGGAAAGGGAACACCCCTGTCTGGTATCGTTAAGGTACCTTTACACGCCACCATTGAAAGGTAGCAACTGCCTGGCATTGGGGATATTTATGCCTGTTGCCATGAAATCACTACGAAATGGCGGCATGTAAATAGGGAAATTCCTTCCTGTGTCAGGACACAGGAAGGAATCTCCCTATTTACACACCGCCATTTTGTAGCAATTTCATGGCAACAGGCATAAATATCCCCAATGCCAGGCAGTTGCTACTTTTTAAAGGGGCCCTTAGAGATACTGAAGGCCCAAGACAGGAAACCAGAAGAAAAAACCCTAGCCATGGGATTCGAGCACAGGCTGAGGATCACTGATAGTGACTCACCGTAACCGGGTCTTCACGTCGCAGGCGTTGCTTCTCCTGTCATGGTTCTGCACCTGCGGCTGTGGGGGCTCGTTGGTCCAGATCAATAGTGGTTGGCTGAACAGTTAAGGGTTAAATTCGTATTGTTGTGACGCCACCTGCGGGAATTCCGGTGATTTCACCGGCGCTGCTTGGGCCTCTGGGGAATGTACGGCAGCAAGATGGGACGCTCCCCATAGGACGAGTGGGGTCCCCGGGGCCAGGAGCTGCACTTGATGTTGTATGGCAGCTTTGTAGTACTTAGCATGCAGAGTTAAGCGGTTCTGAAGAAGTACAGACACCAGTGATCTCTGTAACGGGTCTTTTACTGTAACGGTAGGTGATACAGGGTATACAGTTAACGGTTAACGGACTGGGGTGTCCCAGCAATGACCGATGTTGTTCCTCCGTTCTTAACTTGTCTATTTGCCGACGTCGCCTTAGTGCGCCAGTTTGGGTACAAGGGGCTACTTGAATTTCCCTGCCGGTGTAATTACTGCCCGGTGTGAGGGGAGCCTGTTTCCTTATGGTGGGTACTCCGCTGGCAAGATGGCTGCAGTGAGGTGCTCCTAGAGAGCAGTCCCTCCACTTCTGGTTTGCTGAGCAGCGATGGACGACTTGCTCTCTTCGGAACCAGTGATCCGGTGGTTGATGGGCGCGGGTGTATTTTAACCCGTTAGATGGTCGCCCAGGTTCCGGTTTAGGGGCACCGGGTAATGGCACCAACTGGAAGTTGGTCTGCAGGGCTGTACGGAACTGTGCAGAGGCCTCTTCGCCTACGTTCCTCCCGACCAATTCTTCTCCTCTCCTCTACATTCTCCTACACTCTACTCCTACACTCCGCCCACCAGGACCTGATTGACCCTCTATTCTAATGGTGCATGTAGGTTATGGAGCTCTGAGTGTTAACCATGTCATTACTGAGATAGAGAATATTGCATCTTCAGTCAGGGATGCAATACCCTCCTGTGATGCACTCATTGCGGGGCGCCACAATAGTATAGGACACGAGAAACCAAATTTCCAAAACACTTCATGAGTCTAGCCCCAGTGCACCCTTTCAAACGCCTTCTCCGCATCAAGAGACAGGAATGCACTGGGACCCCCCCTCTCCTCCGTGATTCCTATCAAGTCCACCATTCTTCTGGTCCCATCTCTGGCCTGTCTACAAGCCACAAACCCCACCTGATCCAAGTCTACAAGTAAAGGGATCGCATCACCCAGTCTGATAGCCAACAATTTAGAGTAGATTTTTAGGTTCGTGTTCAATAGGGAGATTGGGCGATAGCTCTCTGGGAGCTCCGGATTCTTTACTGATTTGAGAATTGTTGTGATCATAGCTTGCAATGCGGTATGTGGTATGAAGCCCTCATCCCACCAGCGATTAAATAATTTAAGGAGATAGGGGCCAAAATATGGTGGAATGCTTTGTAATATTAGTTTACAAATCCATCTGGGCCCAGGGCAGAGCTGGATTTCAACAAAATCACAACCTTAACGACCTCAGGGAAGGTGAACGACTGGTTCAACATTTCCAGACGCTGTGGGGGAACTGAGGGTAGGTCCACTCCCGCCAAGAATTGTTGAATGGAGGTAGAAGGGTTGTAGAGTGTCTGGGTGATGTTTCAAGTTATACAGTTTAGCATAGTAGTTTGCCAAAACTTCAACAATCTCCCCAGGATCCCTCACAACCTTCCCCTCTGCATTTCTCATGGACATGACCATTGACTACAAAGCCCGCTTCTTCAATCTTTTTGCCAGGAGTCTACCCGCTCTATCTCCAGCTGCACCGAAACGAGTCTTAAGTTTACGTAATCCCACTTCATGGTGCTGTAATAATATAGAGCGTAATTGATTACGAAGATCAAATATCTGGGAGGCAAGACGAGGGGACAGACTAGCCTTATTGACACTTTCCAACTGTTGAATTCGGGCCATCAAATCTAGTCTTAGTGCTTCTCTAGCCTTTTTTTTCCCGAGAAGCCTTTTGGAGAAGCAAGCCACGGAGGACCAACTTGTGAGAAGCCCACAGTGTGTCAACCGCAACCTCCCCATTATCATTGATGTTAAAAAACTCCTGCATCTCACTAGCAATATCAGTAATGACTTAATGGTCAGAAAGTAGGCCCGCATTCAACCTCCAGCGTCTAGATAGACCGTCTCCAACTGCCAGCTTGACCTCCAGAGACGTTGGGGCATGATCTGACCACGTGATCACACTTATGTCTGCACTCACACAGTCAGATAACGTAGAATCACTCACAAGGAAAAAATCTATTCTAGAATATGATCCATGACTGCTAGAAAAAAAGGAGTAATCCTGTTACTCAGCATGTAAACAGCGGCAAACATCATGGAGGTGAAACTCCCTACACAGTGGGGCCAGTTCTTTCCTCCTCCGTAAAGCAGGGAAAGTGGAGTCCAGGTGGCTCCAATACATATTTTTATCATGTACAGAAGTGTGCTATATATTTATAATTCAAATTGAACTTGTCCTTGCATTGCAGCCTACTAGCATAATTCAGCATTCCAGGTGAATTGCTGAATGGTGACCTGAATAAACTTGTCTTCGTCATTATTTTTCCTCCAAATATGTCAAGCTTCAATAGTCAATCCACCTAATTGCAACCCAAGATGTTACCTTGTGTTATGGGGAATTGGATTTGTAAGTGACGTTACTTCTATAGCCCACCCTGTTGTTTCGGGGGTTGTGTCTGGCTTCTAGTACTGAAAGAGGCGGGCCCCTAGCCGAAGCAAAGGAGTCATTACGGACCTCAGCGAGTCAGTACCATCTGAGCAGTGAAACAAAACACAGCTAGTCAGTCATTTACACTTGTCTTCAGTTGCTGTTTGCTACCGTGTGCCTGCAGTATGCAGTTTGGCTATGGATCCCCCTGCAAGATATGCCTGATGTGGAGGAGGTTATCTTCCTCACCAAAGGGAAGAGGGTGCTTCAGCAGATTGCAGAGAAGATGTATACATATGGGACCTGGAGCTCCATCATGCTACCTCATCTGCAGCGAGGTCCAGATCCAGTGCTGGGCTACAATGCCAGAAGAGGACCTGAGGAGTTCAATCAGGAGGTGACCTGTTTCCTATGCCATTCAGGAGCAGAAGATGTCATAGTTCACAGGATCTCGCAGCACGTCTGGCTTTATTCGACCTGTAGTCAGTGCAGCAGCTACTGAATCACCAAGTCTACCAGGAACAGTAACATAATGAGGAAGATGAAGAAGAGGAGGAGGTAGAAGGTGCAGAAGGGCCTGTTTCCCATCCGTATCACCCCTGCCAGAAGCCTTTGACTAGGAGAGTCCCTTGTGTGGACCCCCACCCCTCCAATTTAGTATCCTATACAGCATGAACCACCCCGTCCGGTGTCCTTTATTGAGGAGATTCGGTTTCTGGATAATATAGCTTGAGACTGGTTGCATGGGCCTAAGGCCAATCACTTCCATGACCAATGCACCCAAGGCAAGTTGGTGGCATTTTTCCAGCAAAGGGAGTTTAGCTATCTGGGGAAGAAGGTACTGGGCATCAGTGTTAAATCAACCAATCAACCCTTTGAAAGTGACCTTCTTCCTAAAAGACCCCACACAATTTTTGTTGGGCAGGAGGTCACTTTCAAGAAGGTGATGAGCATCTAGGTGTGGTTCACAGTTGGAATAAGTCGGGTTGCCACTGCCACTCACTTTAAGAAATGTGAGGAGAAGGCTGACCGAGAGAGAATGTGGCATTGGGTAGGGGACACACCTCTCTTGGTTAGCCCTCCAGCTACACCAAAACCCACAGGGCCTGTCATTGTACTCCAAGCTGGTCTCATCTATCCCAGAGGGTGTGTGCCCTAGTTTCTAAATCAACTTCTTCAGCAGTGGCCATGAAGACGTAGGGGACAGATGCAGATGGCATGCCCGCCAGGGCCGTGGGGTAGTCAGAACCAGTTCGGACAGTTCTTTAGGGAGGGGACGGGGCTGTGACCCGACTCTGTGGCCTTGGTCGTGTCATAAAATAGGGGATAATTTATATGGGATTGAGTCGTGATGCCATCCATGGTATTTGACAATTGAATGGCTGACGCTGCGGTTCAGGACCACTTGGGGCAGTTGGTGATGCACAAAGATGGTACAGCTCCGCAAGGGTGCAGCGGGGCTCCGGGGCAGATGTTGAAACCATTTGGATGGTGGTGATAGTGATGGTGCAGGCCTGAGGGCACGGGAAATAACCTGAGGACACAACAAGGTGCAGTCTTCACACTTTACTCACAGTTCTCCAGTTTACAACAGCCAGCCGGGTGCTGTGTCCTCCAGGCCAGTGATCCAGCCAATTCCTGAGTAGATTGGGTGCACTTTACTGGGATCCCCTTCTCATGTACCTTTCCGGGTTGTCTCACTGCGCTGGCTCTCACCCTCCTGCCCTGTGCCTCACAAACAGTGTCCCAAGCCAGAGGTCTTGGGTCCTGTCGGGTGATGTCCTCTCTGTCCCCTGACCCTATGCGACTGCCTTTTTAGCGAGTGTGTGTGGATGTGGCTGGTGCACATGAAAATAACACAGCCTCCAGTTCGCTAGTTGAGTCTTAAAGTCTATCTGTTAGTCTGGTGCCAGTCCTCTCTGCAACCTGGTCCCTCCTGCCCTGCAACTCACACAGAGTGGCCCAAGCCAGCTGCCTCGGGTCCTGTCAGGCGACATCCTCTCTGTCCCCTGACATTATGCAGCCGCCTTTTTAGCGAGTGTGTGTGGATGTGGCTGCTGCACAAGAAGATACCACAGCCTCAGGTTCGCTAGTTGAGTCTTAAAGTCTCTCTGCTAGTCTGGGTCCTCCCTCAAGAGGGTCCGCCTAGATCCCCTGGCCTGGAGTGGGGTGGTGTTGGAAGAAGGTTTGTAGGTACTGGATAGCGCCCCCTCCTTACACGGGAGTGGGGTACTACACCACTGGCTGAGATGCAGTAACTCTGTGGCGAGTGGACCCTCAGGGGTGCCACATACCCCCTGTGTAAAACACAGCACATCCTTGGGCTGGTACAGAGTAAAGCAGGTGTTAAGACATGCAAATTTTTTCTTAAATGCATTTCAACAGGTATAACAGTAAAACAAGTAACTTTTTGGAGGTGCGTTTCACTAGTATGTTGCATATAAGTACCAGAGATATACAGTTAGGGCCAGAAATATTTGGACAGTGACACAATTTTCGCGAGTTGGGCTCTGCATGCTACCACTTTGGATTTGAAATGAAACCTCTACAACAGAATTCAAGTGCAGATTGTAACGTTTAATTTGAAGGGTTGAACAAAAATATCTGATAGAAAATGTTGGAATTGTACACATTTCTTTACAAACACTCCACATTTTAGGAGGTCAAAAGTAATTGGACAAATAAACATAACCCAAACAAAATATTTTTATTTTCAATATTTTGTTGCGAATCCTTTGGAGGCAATCACTGCCTTAAGTCTGGAGCCCATGGACATCACCAAACGCTGGGTTTCCTCCTTCTTAATGCTTTGCCAGGCCTTTACAGCCGCAGCCTTCAGGTCTTGCTTGTTTGTGGGTCTTTCCGTCTTAAGTCTGGATTTCAGCAAGTGAAATGCATGCTCAATTGGGTTAAGATCTGGTGATTGACTTGGCCATTGTAGAATGTTCCACTTTTTTGCACTCATGAACTCCTGGGTAGCTTTGGCTGTATGCTTGGGGTCATTGTCCATCTGTACTATGAAACGCCGTCCAATCAACTTTGCAGCATTTGGCTGAATCTGGGCTGAAAGTATATCCCGATACACTTCAGAATTCATCCGGCTACTCTTGTCTGCTGTTATGTCATCAATAAACACAATTGACCCAGTGCCATTGAAAGCCATGCATGCCCATGCCATCACGTTGCCTCCACCATGTTTTACAGAGGATGTGGTGTGCCTTGGATCATGTGCCGTTCCCTTTCTTCTCCAAACTTTTTTCTTCCCATCATTCTGGTACAGGTTGATCTTTGTCTTATCTGTCCATAGAATACTTTTCCAGAACTGAGCTGGCTTCTTGAGGTGTTTTTCTGCAAATTTAACTCTGGCCTGTCTATTTTTGGAATTGATGAATGGTTTGCATCTAGATGTGAACCCTTTGTATTTACTGTCATGGAGTCTTCTCTTTACTGTTGACTTAGAGACAGATACACCTACTTCACTGAGAGTGTTCTGGACTTCAGTTGATGTTGTGAACGGGTTCTTCTTCACCAAATAAAGTATGCGGCGATCATCCACCACTGTTGTCATCCGTGGACGCCCAGGCCTTTTAGAGTTCCCAAGCTCACCAGTCAATTCCTTTTTTCTCAGAATGTACCCAACTGTTGATTTTGCTACTCCAAGCATGTCTGCTATCTCTCTGATGGATTTTTTCTTTTTTTTCAGCCTCAGGATGTTCTGCTTCACCTCAATTGAGAGTTCCTTTGACCGCATGTTGTCTGGTCACAGCAACAGCTTCCAAATGCAAAACCACACACCTGGAATCCACCCCTGACCTTTTAACTACTTCATTGATTACAGGTTAACGAGGGAGATGCCTTCAGAGTTAATTGCAGCCCTTAGAGTCCATTGTCCAATTACTTTTGGTCCCTTGAAAAAGAGGAGGCTATGCATTACAGAGCTATGATTCCTAAACCCTTTCTCCGATTTGGATGTGGAAACTCTCAAATTGCAGCTGGGAGTGTGCACTTTCAGCCCATATTATATATATATAATTGTATTTCTGAACATGTTTTGTAAACAGCTAAAATAACAAAACTTGTGTCACTGTCCAAATATTTCTGGCCCTAACTGTAAAAGTACAAAATATATAACATCACACTAAATAATTTTTTCAACCGGATTCAACATGGTCCAGTGAGATTCACAACCGTGGTGGCCTTCTCAATATCCTAAGTGCAATATGGGGGAACCCGTTACAAATCCCCAACAATAGCCCCCAGACGGTTTTGGTTCTTTGGCCAAGCTATGAATACAAGGTGTCCAGGTAGTATCCACAATGCTGGCTGTTTAACCAACAAGGAGCACATTAAGTGTTAATTATTTACATAAAAAGTCCTGGTCATTCACCATCAATGATCATATAGTTCATTTACTACCAGGTACTTAGTTATTTGAACAAACTATTAACTATACACACATTATCACACATTTAACACCTAACCAGGTTATCTAATTATTTACAGGTATACGGTCACTCTTTACTTCTGCTTCCAGGGCAGTACATAGAACTTTTGGCCACCTCCTCACTGGGGAAGTCCTTCTTCAAGCTCCACACTCTGTGGCAAAAACTGTCTTGATGGTGCAGCAAAAGGGCAGAAGCTGCATGGCTTGACGCTGTAGCCGGGGTCGAAGCTGAGCGTGTTACTGCAGTCGAGGCTGAAGCTGCCAATGGTCTATCCCGACTCGGCAACCACTGCTACCGGGGGCAGCGTTTCCTCACGCACACGTTTTACGTTAAAGGTGTACCACCCCCCCTCGTCGTTCATGCTGGGTATAGGTTATGCGATCCCCAGGGTATAAGTCACGGTCAGGGTGTCCTTTTGGCATGTGCGACTCCACATCCCGTTTGGTCACAAGCAGTTTTGCAACCACCCCAGGCTCTCTGATGAAACCCCAACCTTTCTCCAGGTTGAATTTCGCCACTGTGCCCTGACTCTGCAGACCCTGGTCGGCAACCTTACCTCCCAGGCTTGGCTTTTTGCCTTTAAGTTCCGGTCTTCCATGGCTCCCCACTGGGCCTGTCACTCCTTCTCCTCTGCCTCCCACAGATACGCTGCTGTTCACAGTTGTCCTCCCTGCTTAGGGTCTCTACCCGGACCTCCTTCTCTTGGGCCTCCCCAGGGAACCTCATTAGTTCTTCTCCCCGGTTCTCCCACTGGAAGCCAAATCTCTCCAAATAGGCCTCCCGGCTTGTTGACTCGGGCTCTAACGGGGCTGCCAACCTATCCCTAAAATCTACACTTTGGCCCCTGTCCAGATTTTTGCAAACCGGCCGGGTTCAAGGGCTGTTGGGGGGTTTAGGGGCCCAACTAAGGTTTTTTCAGCTACCGGGGCAGTTTCAATACCTTCACTTGTTGCCTCTCTGGTGCTGGGTCTTTCCTCCTCATCCTCCTCGGGGGTCAGGATGTAGGTTGCGAGACCATCCATCTTTGGGACATCTTTTCTAGCATGGCCTCCTTCCATCTCTCCATAGCATCAACCTGATCTTGTCTCAACTGCCAACTCAGCTTCTGCATCTCTATCCACACAAACTCCAATTCTACCAAGGGCACCTGGTCAGGTCTCCTTCCCAACCACTGGGGGAGTCCTCCGCTTACACCCAACACGCCGGAGCTCCCCAGTCATCTGTCTCCATGGCATCTACCGGGCCCATTGCTACCTCTCCTTCAAAACACGCTGTAACACCTCTCTTCGTGCTCCTTCTGCCCTCTTCCTTTCTTGGGCGGTTTCTCTCTGTTTCGCTGTCGGCCACACCAGGAGGCGGGTCCCCCAGCTGACAGACAAGTCCTTTAACATTATAGTCTTTGTAGTGGGTATGGCTTTTGGTGCCATTTGGCAACCCGGTCCACGATGGGAAGCGTCATCACTCCCCTTTGTATACACATGGTGCTTTTTCTTTATGGTGGGTGCCATTATACAGTCTTATAGGATAGTCTCTGGGCACACGAGACCCGGTTTGCCGATTCGGTACATGATATTCGTGATGCCAAGTTGACACGCCCGCCAGGGCCAAGGGGTCCTCGGAAACAGGTTGGAGAGTTCTTTGGGGAGGTCACGGAGCCATAACGGACTCCGTGGCCTGGTTGTGTCATAAAATGGGGGATAAGTTATATCGGATTGAGTTGTGACGCCACCCGTTGTATTCGGCAATTGAATGGTTGATGATGCGGTTCAGGACAACTGGGGGCAGTTAGTGACACAACAAAGATGGTACAGCGTCCCACATATGGAGCGCGGACGTTGGGCCGATGTAGAAACGTTTTGGATGGTGCTGATAGTGATGGCGCAGGCCTGAGGGCATGGGGAATAATCTGAGCACACAGCAGGGTGCAGTCTTCACACTTTACTATCAGTTCTCCAAACTACAACAGCAAGCCGGGTGCTGTGTCCTCCAGGTCAGTGATTCAGCCAACTCCCAATAGATTGGGTGCACTTTACCAGGACCCCCTTCTCATGTACGTTTTCGGGTCATCTCACTGTGCTGGCTCTCTCCCTCCTGCCCTGCACCTCACACACAGTGTCCCAAGCCAGTGGCGTCGGGTCCTATTGGGTGATGTCCTCTCTGTCCTCTGAAACTATGTGGCCACCTTTTTAGCGAGTGTGTGTGGATGTGGCTGCTGCACATGAAGATACCGCAGCCTCTGGTTGCTAGTTGAGCCTTAAAGTCTCTCCGATAATCTGGGGCCGGTCTCCTCTGCGATCCAGTCCCTCCTGCCCTTTGCCTCAAACACAGTGTCCCAAGCCAGTGGCCTTGGGTGCTGTTGGGCAATGTCCTCTCAGTCCCCTGACACTACGAGGCCGCCTTTTTAGCTAGTGTATGTGGATGTGGCTGCTGCACATGAAGATACTGCAGCGTAAAGTTTTCTAGTTGAGTCTTAAAGACTCTTCACTAGTCTGGGACCAGTCCCCTCTGCGACCTGGTCCCTCAATACACCACCAGCCAGTGGTGGATTCGGGCACCAGGGGTGGGTTCGCCAGTTTCCGTGCCCCTAGGACCGATTCTCTGTCTAGTCTGCCTCCTCCAGTAGGCCTTTCACTGCCCTGGGATGAGCCTTTTGTTTATCCAGTCCCCAGGACGTCTGTCCTCCTCACTGTCTACTCCTCTTCTCCTCACATTCTCCTTTTCAATTTCTACTTCCTACTTCCGTCCACCCCCTCTACCTACTTCCTCCTTCAGCCTGAGATGGGACCTTTCGTCAATATGGTCTACCCAGATCCCCTCGCCTGGAGTGGGGTGATGTTGAATGCCAGTTTGGGGGTCTTTGGGCTACAACTTAAAGTCCTAAATGAACTCTGCCCTTTATCGACTTTCCACCATGTTAAGACTCTACTTATCGACGTTTTTATATAAACTATGTACAGTATATTCATATATTTGTGTTTGAGACTAATTATAATCTGTGTTACAGTATAGTTTTTTGTACTTCACTCCATGTGTACTGGACTGTTTCTGCAAACAGATGCTTTGTTACTGGCCTACAGAAACTGGTAAACAAGCCACAGGCCTCTGGTCTGAAGGTCTGAAGTATAGATTATGCAAGGCACTGCACACACTCCAGTAGAGCAGTGATGGCCAAGTGCAGTCCTCAAGGACCGCAAACAGTGCATGTTTTCAAGATTTCCCTAGCATTGCACAAGTTTCTACAATCATCACTTCTGCAGGTAATGAAATGAGCATCTGTACAATGCTAAGGAAAATCTGAAAACGTAACTGTTTTCAGACTTTGAGGACTGCAATGGGCTTTCCCTTCCCTATAAGTCTCTGTGGAAATACCCAGTGATCAAGAGAAATCCTAAAGCATTTCACCGCAACTTCGGCTCTCCCTGGACCCTCTTATGACCTGTGCCTGTGGCATATTTTTTGTTGCTTTTTTTTACACAGATTTTAAGAATCTGCATCAAAATCTTAATGTCTATCCAGTAACGTCTATGACAAGTCAGAAGTTTGCAATGTTGCTTTCTTTTTCCTTGAACATGTAGTTCAGATTGGCACAGAACTTCTCAACGCCCATAGACTTAGCTGGCCTCAGGATAGAAATGCAGATTCTGATTCAGATACTAAAATTCTGCTTCAAAAGAAGCATCAAACAACGTACCATGGGCACTTTACCTTAAAACAATATGGTGGTGTCAGATTCACAGAAAGCACCCCTAAAATGCTGTGTGAGCAGGCACTAAGGCATGCGTGAGAGTGGGACAAGCGGTGCCATCAGAAACATTACTTCAGTTCAGATTCAAGGGGTAACACAAGGGCTATCCTGCAAGTTTGATCTGCACTGCATTCCCTACCATCACTGCTTCTCACACAGGCTGTTTTATAAGATCTATAAGCTACGTCTCACGCGATATTAGGGCTCTCACAAGACCGTTAGTGATGGAGCGCTGATGCTGTTGAGGTTGTCTCAGGTCACACAGCAGGGTTTTCTGCTGCAAGATATCTGTTGAGTAACCTGAGGCCTCAAGGAAGTCATGAGGATATCTGAGGTTCATGAGTGAGCCCAGAAGCATGGTGAGGGTATCAGCGGTGCTGCAGCTTGTTAAGTATTTGTATAGGAAGTTAATGTCTGTACCAAAACAATGAAGCTCCACTGAAAGAGTTTGAATTGTGTTTGGCAGTATATGGACCCTTGATTTTGCTTCTGATTGATTTGTATCTGGTTTGGAAGATCAGCGAACTGTTCGCAGAATTATTCGGTGGACATATGCCCATTTGGCAAACCGAACCGAATCCGAACTTCAAAAGTAGAGATGAGCGATGTTCGATTCGAAATGTTTGCCAATCTCAAATTTGAGCTGTTTTGAGCGGTGTTCGAATCACTCGACGAATGCGTACAATTAGCTTCAAATTCAGCAGTTCGATGTTATGTTCGATAACAGTTCGTTCACCAAGAGGACCCGATAAAGTGGTCTGGGGGCAGAGGAAAAGGCTGAAATGGGGGCATGATTGTTTAAAAGCCGGCGGTAAATAGCCGCCGGCTTTTAAACAATCATTCAGCCCGATCCTCTGCCCCCCGTAGCCTCCCATCCCAATCCTCCACTTTCCCCGCCGCCTCCCATCCCGATCCTAAGTTAGGACCGGGCGGGGAGCGCAGCACTAGGGAGAGGGGGGCGAAGAACCAGGGCGGGGAAGCCGGGGGTGGTGAGAAGACTTCACTGCCGGCTTTCCTGCTCTGTGCTGTGCTCCCCGCTCTCTGATGCCCCCTCCCCGCTCCCTGGATCTGCTCCCCCCACCTGGTCCTAACTTAGGATCAGGCAGAGAGGCGGCGGGGGGAGTGATGAAGGGGTATCAGGGAGCGGGGAGCGCAGAACAGAGCAGGAAAGCCGGTGGTGAAGTCCCACCGCTGGCTTTCCCGCCGGTTATTTCAAATGATCAGCTGATACAGATCAGCTGTTCATTTGAAGTAGCCATGGTGATGTCAGGGAAAAGTTCATGTGAGTTCATGCAGCATGAACTCACATGAACTTTCCCACGGCTACACAGCCTAGCTACATCTCTGTAGAGGTTCTCTACCAGAGATGTAGCTGAGCTACAGAAAAAGACTCCACTGGACTATGTCGGACGGAAGAGGAATTTTTTAATAAAGATGGAGTCTCTAAGTGTATTTTTTGTTTTATTTCAAATAAAAAAATTCTGTGTGTTGTGTTGCTTTTTTTTAAAATTCACTAGAAATTCATGACGGTCATGTCTAATATTGGCGTGACCCCATGATTTTCGGGCTTAGGGCCAGCTGATAATACAAAGCTGGCCTCCAACCCCCAGGTGCCTATTTGTACCTGCCTGGAAACAGAAATAGAAGGAAGCCATTTTTTTTTTATTATTATTTCATGAATTTCATGAAATAATACAAAAAAATTTGTGGGGCTCCGCGCTATTTCTATGTCCAGCCAGGTACAACTAGGCAGCTGGGGGCTGGAATCTGCAGCGCAGGGAAGCCCAAGCTTTCTGGGCACTCCCCGCTGTGAATTGCAGCCCGCAGTCACCCCAGAAAATAGCGCGTTCAGAGGAGCGCCATCTTCTGGCGCTGAACCCAGCTCATCCAGGGCCCTGGTGCCATAGCTCACTGGGTAATAAAAGGATTTTGTCTTATCAGCTGGCCCTAAGCCCGAAATTCATGGGGTCACGCCAATATTGGACATGACCGCCATGAATTTCTATAGAACTTTTTTTAAAAACACAACACACAGAAGAAAATATTTTATTAGAAATAAAACAAAAAATACACTTAGAGGCTCCATCTTTATTAAAAAATTCCTCTTCCGTCCGACTAAGTCCAAAAACGCAATGTCAGCACTGCTACATTGCTCTGCATAGACACACATGTCTATGCAGAGCAGGAGCAAGCTGACAACTGACTGTGCAGTTAGGGTTCACCTCAGGTCATAGCTCGAGCTATGACCGCAGGTGAACCATACCGGCACAGCCAGAACGCTGCCGACACTGGAGGAGATTGCCGAGCGCCAACAGAGCAGTGGATAAACTGGAAGTCATTAACTTCCAGTATTATTCACTGCACTGCCCGGCACTCGGCAATCTCCTCCAGTGTCGGCAGTGTTCGGGCTGTGACGGCAGGGTTCACCCAAAATTGTGCTCCAAAAGTCAAATAGTACATTCTTCTTGCTGAATCATGCTGTGTGCTCAAACAGTAGTTTATGGCCATATACTGGGGCATCTCAATAAATTAGAATATCAACAAAAAGATAATTTATTTCAGTAATTCAATACATAAAGTGAAACGCTCATATTATAGAGTCATTACAAACAAAGTGATCTATTTCAAGTGTTTGTTTTTTGTTAATTGTTAATTGATTATGGCAAAATTATGGAAAATTAAAGTAGGGAGGTTGAAGGGTAAAATATTACCTAAATAGGTATCAGAGGCTCATCTTGAATGGTTGTGAGAGTCACAACAACTATAAAAGAATATCACGGCTGCTGCAGTCCCCAGCAGAGTGCATATAGAGTAGGGATTATGAAGGGTTAAAAAGCAGGCTGCCGTATTCCACAACACATCAAAGGGTGAATACAATATTGATTTATTAGTAAATGCGTTTCACGGCTCCCTGGTCCCTTAATCAGGTCAAATCAATATCATATTGCAATGTTTCAGGGAGCCCCGAAATGCGTTGGTTAATAAATCAATATTATATTCACCCTTTCATGTCTCATGGAATACGGGAGCACAGTTTTTAACCCTTCATCCTCCCTAATTAAGTTTTCTGAGATAAATAATGACCTATGAGTTTTTAATGGTTGAAGGCCATAATCATCAACATTTACAGAAATAAAGACTAAAAATAGATCACTATTTTTGTAGTTACTCTAGATAATATATGAGTTTCACTTTTTGCATTGAATTACTGAAATAAATGATCTTTTTGAAGATCTTCTAATTTATTGAGATGCACTTGTACGCTGTGTGCACAATATGTTGAATAATGTTTTTTTTTTTCCTTTTCCTTCTTGGAAAAATGAAATATTTGGGGCAAATATTCCAGTTTAGTGAAAAAAGAAAAAAATTATTTTTTCCTTCCATTTTGCAATAATTCATTTGAAGCACCGTATTTTTCAGACCATAAGATACATTTTTTACAATATGAATGGAAAATCCTGACTTCGTGGTGGAAAGGGGAAGGTGAAAAAGGTTGTCAGAAAGGGGAATAGGCTTAGTGTTCGAGGTGTACGTGGGATAGGTGCTACTGCTAATGTTACTGAAACCTGTACTGACCAAACATTGGCTCATCGTATCCCAAGTGAAGTGACAACTTCTATTACTGTAAAGCCTACTCCATTGTCTTTGTTTGCCATCTACAAGTTGTGGATGAAGCCCACAAAGAGCTCTTGCTTCAGTTCATGGCAAGCGCTGCATCAAGTGACATATCCTTCTGTTCCTCCACCTCAACATCACAAACACTACAGTCCTCATAGCTGGCACCCCAATTATCCATGTATCCCAACTCTTCAACTGCACAACTGATTATGGGGAAATCAGAGGTCTGCTCCTAAGAAACACATACTCCATGGGAGGAAAGCATCTGCAGTAAACTGAAAATATTTTAGAGTTGGATCTAGGACTGAGGAAGTATGATGCCAGCAGAATCGAGACCCTTGTCACCAGACGTTAACCCCTGGAGATAGAGGTGATAACAATGATGAGACTCAGATACCTGAGGAGCACCCACACTGTATTATGCATTCAGGGCAGGGTGACTCTCATGGCGAGAAGTGGGACAATAGAGAGGATGATGATGAGGTTCGATATCCCACTTGGAATCAACCCAGAGTAGTGCAGTTGAGTAGCTCAGCAGAGGAGAAGGAAGACGCGGAGGTTAGGCTGCATGTTCCAGCAAAGAGATTGAGGGCTGCAAGCATGATAAGCACTGCATCCTCAGCCACAACTCTGGCTCTGGACAGTAGTAGTCACGGATCTTCCGTTGTCCAACTTAGCAAGGTTTACCTAGCCTGGTCCTTTTTTGACAACACAAAAGATGACCCAACTCACATTATTTGCAATCTTTGTAGTAAAAAATTAAGTAGAGGCAAAAAAAACGCAATAATTTGACTACTACATGCATGAACTGCCACATGGCCCAAGCACCATGCATTAGTCTGGGAAAAATACTGTGGTAAAACTTTGTCTAGCGGGTCTCACCGAACACTGTTTGTTGCATCAACCACATCTGCAGCTTCTTCCTCCTCCGTCAGTGTGGCACGTGTTGTCCGACATGTGTCCGGCCAAAGGACCATCATTTGTTTACCTGCTACAGTCAAAGCAACTGACAGACCCTCAGCTGTTACAGAAGTGGAAACGCCTTCTGATTTTGACTGATCTCAGTCACCGAGCACATCACTTGTTTGTCAACCCACCAGAACATCTCCGAGTGCACCTCCTTCACAGTGCAGCAATTTGTCGGGTACACCCTACTCTACACTCAACACAGCAGCCAGTCCTTGGTTCCACAGTTGTTGTAAGAGAAAAAAAATGATTTCCTCTTACACATCCCAAAGAAAAAAGCTTGAACTTGACCATCTCCCATTTGTTGGCCATGGAAATGCTGTCTTTCCACCTGGTGGATACCTACAGTTTCCATAAGCTAATGGCAGTCACAACCTCCCAATCAATTGCCCAGTAGCCACTAGTTCTAAAAAAGCTGCTCTTTTGCTATACCAGCATGTCACAGACAACATCACCCATTCATTGAAAAACTCTGTGTGTGATAAGGTGCACATCACCACTGACATCTGGATAAGCAAACATGTCCAGGGGAATTACATATCTCTCACAGGCCACAAGGTGACTCTGCCATCTGTGGATCCAGGCGAGGAAGGGACTATTCCCCAAGTTTTAAAATCCCCAAGACTTTTTTGGAACAAACTCCTGCCTGTACCTCTTCTTCATCTGCTGCTTCCATCTTATCCATCTCCTCTAGGGCCTCCAGCTGTGCCCTTGACCTCTCCCTTAATGGTGCAACAGTTTAGACAGAATCCACCCCACCTCTGTACTGTTCTGCCAGGGCTCTCCACCAGTTAGAAGTGTTTAAATTATATGCCTTGGAGATGTGAGTCACACAGCTGAAGAGTTGTGTACAGCTATGCAGGCCAAGTTTCAGCAATTTCTTTCTCCACTAAACCTGGAGCCAGGGAAGGCCATGTGCAATAATGGTATGAACCTGGTGGCAGCAGTACGCTGGGGCAACATTACACATGTGCCTTGCATGGCTCAAGTCCTCAACCTGGTTGTCTAGCAATTTCAAAGCCACTATACCAGCTTGGATGAGCTGCTGCACAAGGCATAGTTGTTATGTGCTCACTTCTGCCATTCTCACCCTGTGGCTCATCGAGTAGCATTGCTACAGAGGTCTTTCAGACAACCAGATAACCATTTCATATGCGAGGTTCCAACATGGTGGAATTGCACTTTGCACATGTTTCAGTGACTGTGGCAACAGTGATAAGGCCTGATGCAGTATATGATGACGTGTACAGTGACTCAAAGTGAGCTGAATGGGGTGCAAATGACTCTTCCATAGGGGGCAAAGAACAAGGACCTCTGGACCTTTCTGCAAAATCTCGAAATGGCTACTATTTCATTCATCTACATGCTGGGACAAACTTTGAAAAGTACTACAGGAAAAGGAGGTGAAGGAAGTGGAGGAAGAGGAGAAAACAGAAAGGATATCAATATCACAAAGGTCCAGGCTCTTGTAACACAGCCAGGTGGCATGGCAGGTTTAAGTAGAGCAACAGAAAGGAGCTCATGGTACCAGTTAAACTGGTAATGAAGGTGCAGGAGCCAAGGAACAAATGGAGGAGGACAAGGATGAAGAGGTGATGTGCACAGAACAGTCAGGAGATAAGGAAGAAATTACTACCCTTTCAGTTTTCTGAGGTTTTCAGGAGAGGCCAAAATGAGGAAGCTAAATTTTTACACAGCCACCCACACAGCAAGGACTTGGCCCTCATGGATGCATCAGACACATAAGCGCCTTCTTGCTTCATCTGCAACATGATGCCCGTCATGTTAGGATTCGAATTAGCGATGACCATTGGGCTGCCATACTGTTTATTCTGTGGTACAAGAGTATATTTAGCCAGACGCTTCCCACTTTGAACAGGGACATGCACATGCTGGAGTATCAAAAAAAGCTTGTTGACAATCATAGGACTGGTTTTCCCCAACACAGCAGTGAGGGACACAGTACACTTTGCAGATTTAGACTTCCTACCTGAGGAACGTTGATCAGCAGTGTTACTGTCAAAATCAATTGTTGGGAGTTGTTTGACAAATTTTTTAAACCAGCCCATCCACCGGCAGAATTGAGAACAAGTCTGACACATAGTGAAGGACTGAAAAGGATGGTGAAGGGGTATCCAGAACTCAATATCCATGCCATAAGGGGGAATTTGGATCCTATTGTATTTTGGGCTTCAAAAACAGAGGAATGTCCTGAGTTCACCAGTCTTTTCTTGGAGATTTTGTCATGCCCAGCAGCCAGAACCCTAGATAGAGAGACAGCACATAGGGGTGGAAGGACAGCACATTGGGGGAGAGACAGCACACTGGGGGAAAAACAGCACATAGGGGGGTGACCACACAGGTGAGACATAGTACACCAGGGAGAAAGCGCATGGAGAGAGAGAGTGCACCTGGTGGAGATGGCTCAAAGTAGAGAGACAGAGCACAGGGAGAGACGTTCGAACAAGGAGGGAGACAGCTCAACAAAAGAGAGCACACAATGGGAGGAGACAGCACACAGACAGGAGAGAGCACATAAGGGGGGACAACATCAGAGGGGGGAAAAACAGCATCGAGAGCACATGGGGGAGAGATAACGTGCACAGGGAGGAGGGAGATAGACAGTAATCAGGGAGGAGAGTGCACAGGGGGAAGACAGTTCAAAGGAGAGAGCATACGAGGGGAGAAGACAGCACAGGGGAGAGAGAGACTAAACTGGGGGAGAAGACAGCACATGGAGGAAGAGCGCACATAGGGGGACAGCTCAAAGGAGAGAGCACATGAGGGGAGAAGAATTCACAGGGGGTAAGAGACTGCACACATGGGGCAGAGTGCAAAGTGCCCACAAGAGGAGAAGACAGCACATGAGGGAAAATACAGCCCATAGGGGGTAGAACACACAAGAGGGAGAGAGACATTGCAAAGTGGGAGACAGGTTAAAGGCGAAAGCACATGAGGGGAGAAGACAGCACACTGGAAGAGAGACAGCACAAGGAGGAGAGACAGCGCACAAGGGGAGAGAGCACATGAGGAGAAAGAAGAACCTATAGGGGAAACATCGCAAAGGGGAGAGAGACAGAGCACAGTGGGGATTTTATATATATATATATATATATATATATACACATCTCGCAGCCTCTATATCATATATACACAGTCCGCAGCTTCTATAAAGGATGACACCACTGCACAAGCCTGCCCCTGTGTCACAGAGCCCACCACCATCGTGACAGTACTGCTCTCCCAATGCGGTAGCATCGGCACCCATCCAATTTCTTTATATTTGCAAAATGTATAATTATTACACAATGGTTTGGAAAACTAAACTGGCAATAATAGAGCCTGTTGTTGATACTCAATCTCACACCTACTTGCACATACAATTATACAGCAATTTGCCTTTGATTTTAATAAATATGTTTATTCTAGGTGTAGGGTATTTTGTCAATTTTATATCCAGAACTAATCATGTTTTGGTTAAAAGCTCCTGAGGCACATTTAGTCAATATCCCATGTGCCACTTTGTAAAATAAATTGCCAGTACTTTGCAATATGCCTTTTAACTGCTAGACAAATATATCAGTTAATGAGACAGCAAGGGAAAAATGCATGGCTCCATCTGTGCAAGACTTTTAGGAAATATTTTTTAAGAGGAATTGCAGTTTCTATCACCTTTCCAATGCTGTCATAATGCTTAATGTTAAGGTTTTCTTTTAACAATATATTATACATATTAAAGGGTTGTTTGAACAAAAAAAAATATATAGATGTGTTTGAAAATTAAAAAGTTGATCTTCCTAACACACTTAGAAAAAGAAATTTCACTTAAAGTGAATGTCATCTTAAAATGATATAGTGTAATTCATGGTTTTTATGTTCAATACAGTTAAAAGCGTTTTTTCTTTATTTCTCCTAATCATTATCTATTAGGGATGAGTAGATATGTTAGAGTGAGCTGGAATTCTATCAACATATGTAATTGCCAAAATGCTGATTTTTAGTAATTCACTTCCATGCAGATTTGGTGTAAGAGTGACCAAAATGTCATTTTTCAGAATCATAAAGTTTTATTAAAATATTAAAATAAGAACAAATATTCACTGTTTTTAGATCTAATACTAAACTCATACTGGCCTGACATTTTCAGTAGCTATATGGACATAAGCTGCAATAGACTGTGACCCTATTGATTTGTACTGAAACATTTCCAAGACATGCTGTGATCTGTGAAATGGTCGTTATGAAGAAATGAGGAAGAAGTGTGATGTCTCATCATCTATTGTAGAGGCTTCAGAACTCATGACTAAGTTATGAGACTTCTGAAAAGTCATCTGTACAAAAGACGAAGTAGTAGTTTAGACTTAGACTTAGTAGTAAATGTGAAAATTCCAAGATTTCAAATATTTTTTAACAAAAATAGTGAATGAGAAACCGAAAAAAAGTGTATATACAATACTGTGCAAAAGTTGTGGAGAAGATGCTGTAAAAGAAGAACCATTTCCACAAAAAAATTTAATATTTTATTTTTATTAATTATTACATTTCAAAATGAATGAACAAAATGGGAATCTAAATCAAATCAATATTTGGTATGAGCACTCTTGTCTTCGACATAGCATCAAAGCATTAGTCCTTCCAGTTACACATACACACAGTAATTGAAGAAATTAAACAGGGAGGTGGCTTTAAATATCTTGGAGAACTAACAACAGATCTTCTGTGGATGTAGGCTGGCTCATATCCTTCTTTTTCCACTAGAAACCCACACGGAATTGATAATGTAGATATCAGGGCTACTTGGGGGCCATATCATCAATTACAGGACTCCTTGTGCTTTATGCTGCATAGAATTGGTAATGATATTGGCTACATGTTTGGGTTATTGTAATGCTGCAAAATCAGATGCTTCTCTGATGGTATTGCATGATGGATAATTACCTAAGAAATTGTCAAAATTGAGGATCGTATATGTAGTTAAGTAAATTTAATGCAGCAGATGAAAGACACATTGTGCTTATATATTTGGGAATATATCCAGCAGTGCCATCAGCTAAGAATTGTGTGGAGAAAGAAAATAGAAGGGAGCGCATTATGAGTGGTACCTGGTGATCAAGTGTGGACAGCACTGTTAATGGTGGGGGTTTTTGGCTGGTCACCCTCTGCTGTTGTGCACCTCTGCACAACCTCGGTGCTCTGCACTGTCCTCAGGACGCTGCTCCGGGTTCTCTCCTCGCCTGTTTCCTGGTCCTTCAATCAAGCTATTACAATGTCCCAGGTCTCCAGGAGCTCCAGCCACATTCCCCAGAGTAGTTGGAAGTAAAATGTAGTCAGTGTGGAGCGCTAAGAGATCAAAGGGACAGAGGGGAAGTTTAATTGAAGTTTAACAAACCTTTTTATTACTGTTATCAATCACAGCGCCTTTCCACAACAGGCCGCTGTCTTCCTCAGGTGAATTTACCATTGGAATTTGGTAAAGTCACCTGAGGAAGACAGCGGCCCGCTGTTGAAACACGTTGTGATTGATAACAGTAATAAAGAGGTTTGTTAAACTTCAATTAAGTTTCCCCTCTGTCCATTTGATCTCTAACAGCTCCACACTGACCACATTTTACTTCCAAATCAATATCAGCTAAAAATTGGCAGCAACCAATGAGACCCAGATACATTCATCTACTGTTTGGAGACGTCTGGACAGAACTAGTCTTCATGGAACGTTTGCAAAAAAAAAATCATGTCTACAACATGGGAACAAGATCAACCGACTCAACTATGGGCAAAAATTTTGAAACTGGGTTTTAGAAAAGTATCAGCAGGTGCCATGAGTGGATGAGTCAACATTTTAAATATTTGGCTGTAACAGAAGGTAGACTTTTTGCAAAAGTGCTAGAAGGTGTTACAATGATGAGTGTTTGCAATGGTGAAGCATGGTGGAGTGTCAATGCAGTTCTGGGGCTGAATTTCAGTGAATTGAGTTGGAGATTTGATCTAGCTTAATGATGTCTTCAGTGCTAAGAAATACAGACAAATACACATTAATCATACAATATGAGTATGGAAGCATCTGATTTCCATCAAACTTATTCTGCGGCAGGACAATGACCTTACATGTACAATTCATGTCCAATTAGAAATATCTGCAATGTAAAGAAGAACAAGGAGTCCTGGAAGTCATGAAAAACAGTAGCCTACACAGTGTTTTTACACTTTGCACTTTAAGTGGGCACGTCCCATACTTGTAAGACAAATTAAATGTGTTTGTACATTATAAATACTAAAGGACCCTATACACTTAAGACTACGTTTGTCTGAACTCACTCATAATGATGGGTTCAAGCAGAAGTACCGACTAGGTACGAAACAATAGACCGTTGTTCGTCCTTCCCTGCACATGTATAAGAAAATCCCTGGAATAAAAATCTGAGACTGAAAATCATCTGAGGGTGAGTGCCATTCATTTCACTTTTCATACCTGCCAATTATAATATGAATGGATCACCAAAACCATGATCAGAATATAAATACAACACAATAACCATTATCAGTACATGAGAACAGCACAAGAACCATCATACTTGCATGAATACATCACCATAATCATCAAGATATGGGGAATGATTCCTGAGAACCCCACCAATAACTTAAAAGACCTCTTAGATGAGTGCAGGCTGGAAGAAAAAAGCCTATGACTTTCAACTGCAAACATTTTTGCTTAGTGTGTGAACTCCTGTCTCTTGAGCTGTGAACATTCAAGAGATCTTTTGATCAAACAGGAGAGATTAGGTAATTTACCGATCTGCTCAAAATGACTCTGAATAACACATATAAAATTATATTTCAAAGGACTAGGTATTTTTTAAGGTGCATTTTCCTTGGTCAGTATCAAGAACCAATCAGTGTCCTATCTAAGCAAACTGTCAATGAAAGTGTTGTTTCATTGTGTAAAATTATTTTTAAGCTTGCTTAAATATCAACATTTTCTGCAACAGATCATCCCCAATAAACAGGATATATGCTGCTGAAAACAAACTTGTTAATAATCATTCTGTTCACATACACATATGGTTGACCTGTCTAAGAGGCTAATAAATCTTAGATACACAGCATTCCTGGAGTTTATCTGCTCAAATAAGCTCCCACTTGGAAGGTGAAATAAGAAAAGGAATCTGTCACTCCAATAATGACAAATGTAGTCATGATTAATTGATTTTATATTTTGATAGAGCATTTCTGAATGCGGTGATACAAAAGATGTGTATTTTTTAAATTGTTTTAATTTCAAAGAGGCAAAAGGGGGAGATTTTAACCATTGTGGGTTTTTTTTTCACGTTTTAACTTTTTTTTTAACTTTTTGTTGATTTTACATGGCCCTTAGTGTGCCTCAGCACTGTACAGTGTGATTGTTTCTGCTATGCATAGCACAAATTATTAATTTCTTCCAGTGAGCTGGTTAGGGATTGCCGGCAGGAAGTGATTCATGAAAGCTTCTGGGGTCATCAGCTGATCCCAGGTTGTCATAGCAACGCATCAAGGTCCAATGATCGCATCACGGGGCCATCAATGCTGGCAGGGAACAGCGTGCCCCTGCCGTGTTGCTTAGGATCGTGCTGTCAGTGATTGACAGCGCAATCCAAAGGGTTAACAGTGCCAATTTGATCACTGATCTGATCAATGCTGTTAACTACATCTGATCAGATAAGTTGACATGTGTGGGCAATGATGTACCTCAGTGCATAAGCTCACATAAAAAGGTGGGAGGCAGTCATAGACATACTAATATACCTTGGTCATGGTGAAATTACTAAAATTTTTAATGAACTTGAACTTTCCCTAAAGGGAGAACTTCATTATAGTCTGGAAGCTTATTTTTTATCTATTCATATGGACAAGAAGCTCTTTCAAGAGTCCTAAGGATTAATCAATCATCTCCTTTTCCTGATAAATTGAATTTCATGCAGGAATGGGATGATCCTTAATGGATGAATATAAGGTATGTTTGGTTGTCTTTGTAAAAAAAATGATTAAAATTAGCTGAAAATTTTGTTGAAAAAGTGTATTTTTTGTGAAGGAGTTATTGTGTTTTTAATCACATACTGATTTTAAGTAATTAAATTAAAATTTAAGCACTGGCTCAGTGATAGGAAACAAAGGGTGGTTATTAATGGAACACACTCAGAATGGGTCACAGTTACCAGTGGGGTACCACAGGGGTCAGTATTGGGCCCGCTTCTTTGTAATATATTTATTAATGACCTTGTAGGGGGCATACAGAGTAGAATCTCAATATTTGCAGATGTCACTAAACTCTGCAGGGTTATCAATACAGAGGAGGACAATTTTATATTACAGGAGGATTTATTTAAACTAGAAGTTTGGGCTAATAAATGGGAAATGAGCTTTATTGGGGATAAATGTAAGGTCATGGACTTGAGCAGAGGAAATAAAATGTATAATTATGTGCTTAATTGTAAAACACTGGGCAAAACTACCACTGAAAAAGACCTAGGTGTATGGGTAGATGACAAACACATTTAGTGGCCTGTGTCAGGCAGCTGCTGCAAAGGCAAATAAAATAATGGCATGCATTAAAAGAGGCATAGATGCTCATGAGGAGAACAGAATTTTACCTCTATTCAGGTCACTAGTGCGACCACACTTAGAATACTGTGTACAATTCTGGTCTCCGGTGTATAAGAAAGACATAGCTGAACTAGAGCGGGTGCAGAGAAGAGCGACCAAGGTTATTAGAGGACTGAGGGAAATGCAATACCAAGACAGGTTATTAAACTTGGGGTTATTTAATTTGGAAAAATAAAGGCTTAGGGGTGATCTTACAATAATGTATAAATATATGAGGGGACAGTACAGAGACCTTTCTAATGATCTCTTTACTCTTAGGCCTGAGACGGGGACAAGGGGGCATCCTGTACGTCTGGAGGAAAGAAGGTTTAATCATAATCACAGACGTGGATTCTTTACTGTAAGAGCAGTGAGACTATGGAACTCTCTGCCACATGATGTTGTAATGAGTGAGTCACTACTAAAATTTAATAATGGCCTGGATGCCTTTCTTGAAAAATATAATATTACCGGTTATATATACTAGATTCCTTGATAGGGCGTTGATCCAGGGAACTAGTCTGATTGCCGTATATGGAGTCAGGAAGGAATTTTTTTCCCCAATGTGGAGCTTAGTGTTGCCACATGAGTTTTTTTTTTTTCCTTCCTCTGAATCAACATGTTAGGCTATGGGTTGAACTTGATGGACTTAAGGTCTTACTTCAACCTAAATACTATGTTACTATGTTAAAAATGTTTTACATCTGTATTACAACTACAACATAACATGGCTGTGAAGAACTCTACTTAATAAATTTCCCTCCAATAAAAATATGAGGAGTTCAATTTCTAATGAGTATCAGATGATTACTTCTGTTTTAATAAAATTCCCATACTTATAAATATTGCACACATAGCTAGTACAAACACTCACACTGAGGCAATCAATAAAGTCTCTAATGGATCTCCCCTCTTCACCTTTAAGTTTACTTCCATTTGCGATGTTTCAATAAAACTTTGAGACCTTCAGAGAATAAATTAACAAAATTCAAAATGAAAGGAGAAATTCCTTTTGTTTTGTCAGCAGTGTGATGCAGCAGCAAAAAATGCAAACACAATTCTGGAATGTATTAACAGAACCATACAGTCTAGATCAGAGGTTCCCAACTCCAGTCCTCAAGGCACACCAACAGTGCAGGTTTTCAGGGTTTCCTTAGTATTGCACAGGTGATAATTGAATCACCTGCACTGGGGATGATTCCAATTTCTAAGGAAATCCTGAAAACCTGCACTGTTGGTGTGCCTTGAGGACTGGAGTTGGGAACCTCTGGTCTAGATCACGTGATTCATTATCGCCCTCTACTCCTCTTTGGACAGACCACATCTGGAATACTGTGTCCACGTCTGGGCACTGCATTTTAAAAAAAACATCAACAAACTTGAGCAAGTTCAGAGAAGAGTGACCAGAATGGTGACCGGTCTGTAAACCATGTCCTATGGGGAATGGTTACAGGATTTGGGAATGTTTACCTTGCAAAAAAAAGACTGAGGAGACTTCATAGCTGTCTACAAATAGCTTAAGGTCAGTTATATTGGGATGAAACTGAATGGGAGGGGACAAAGATTAGATAGTAGTAAAAACTTTTTGACAGTGAGGGTGATCAATGAGTTGAACAGGCTCCACGAGAGGTTGTGAGTTCTTTTTCAATGGAAGTCTTCAAACTGAGGCTGAACAGACATCTGTCTGAGATGATTTAGTGAATCCTGCTTTGAGCAGATGGTTGGACCAGATAACCTAGGAGGTCCCTTCCAACTTTACAATTCTATAATTCCATGATATGGGTCCTAAAACGTCTGTTACTAATTCAGCAATCATATCCCTAAACTTCAGTTCTACAGAAGAATCTCCTACAGGGCCTCTCTTGATGCATGTTTTCGATCTATTCACACAAGATACTACTTCCAAACTGTTACCTCCAGCTAGGAGTAATAATATTCTTCATTTTGAAGCTATCACTCTTAATGATATCACAGTTGGTAAATCAGTTTCTGTTCCTTTTTTTACCAAAAATCATAATATTTCAGTCCAAAACCCACAAAAAGAAAAAAAATCCCTGGAACCAGAGCTGTCTGCAAACAAAGAAGGAAAAGCCCTAATACCTTTAACCCTGAATTAAGTAGATTAGATAACATTTTTAATTTATTGGACAATACATTAACAGACATTGAATCCTTAGTATTGTTCAAAGGTCTCACTTTTCATCCCACGTTTAAAATTCATGATTTTGATCTCCTGGACTTTCAAGCATTCATTAGAAACATTACGGCAATTTTTGATTATTATGATGAAGATTAAGAATTATCTTGTAACACAACAATCTGATTCAAATTTAAATGTGTAAATTAATGGGAAATTCAGTTTACCCTGTGAAAAACAAATGACACCAAATCTATACCTTTTGGTACTCAATAAATTTAAAGAGTGCAAACGCTCAAATAATATTACACATAATTTAAATAGAAAATTCTCATTGCAATAGTGTACTATTATTTTATGCGAAAACAAATAATTGGCTAGAAAAAAAATGGTTCCTTAAGGAAATTTTCGCTGCAGCAATTCCTTCTGCCATTTTCATTTAATGGACAATCCATTACAATTAGGTTCACATAGTTATCAGGTAAAGCAATTTATCTCCTGTCATACAAAAAATATAGTTTATGTTGTCTTCTATCCAGCGGTTTTCATTATGTAGCAAAAACTATTAGATAGTTTTTTGCAAGGTTTAGGAAAAACATTTGTTCTATTTCCACAGGAAAAGGTGCGATTTAGGGATGAGCGAGTATACTTGCTACTATTCGGTATTCGCCGAATAGTAGCGGTATTCGGGCTGCTCCCTACTTATTTATTTATTTATTTATTTATGAGTACTCGGGAGTAGCGAGTAGTCCTAATACAATGCGAAAGTAGCCAAAAAGTGAGTAAAAGTTGTTAAAATATAATAAACTTACATACTCACCTCCCGATGCCTGCTCCGGGACTGGCAGAGAAGCCATCTGATTGCTGGAAAAGGACCAGTCACTACCAGCCAATCAGATGGCCGGTAGCGATCTGGCCAATCAGATGGCACCACATCACAACCATGTGATCGCTAGAGGCCACCTGATTGGCCAATTTGCAAGGTCCTAGATGTACTATCAGGACCTTGCAAACTGGCCAATCAAGGTGGCCCCTAGCGATGACGTAGTTGTGACATGGCGCCAAATGATTGGCCAGATCGCTACCGGCCATCTGATTGGCTGGTAGTGACAGGTCCTTTTCCAGCAATCGGATGGCTTCTCTGCCAGTCCCGGTGCAGGCGTCTGAAGGTGAGTATGTAAGTTTATTATTTTTTAACAACTTTTTATCACTTTTAGGCTACTTTCGCAGTGTATCTACTGTGAAAGTATTCGTACTCGCTATACTCGCAATGAGTAGCGTGTACTGGTACCTACTCATTGCGAGTATAGCGAGCACGAATATTAAGGTACTTGCTCATCCCTAGTGCGGTTAGATTATTTAAACATTTTATGAATTCCACCAGTATAATTCAGAAGACCTGCAATTTTCAGGTTTGGAAAGGGTTAATCCTCTAAAAAAGGAGGTGATTAACAAAAACTTTTTTGAGAGAAAAAGCCATGTGGATTCTATTGCTGGAGTCGTTGGGTCCTTTAGGATTAACTGAAGAACAAATAATTTGCCAATTTTCTTGTAATTCTAGGTCTTGGTTATTGTAATCATGCAATTCCTTTGGATTTTTTTTTCATAACATATCATGTTCTGTTGGTGTTGTAACCATATGTAAATGGTTATTATGGCGTGTCATGTTAAACTCCCAGAAAAGAAAGCAGTTTTATGTCATCTGGTAGGAGGGACCCCTTGAAGTTTAGTTCTAACACACAATGTCCTTCATCCATATTTTTCCTGCTTTCCCCTAGGCTGTTTTAATGACTTTTCAATAAATTTCTAGATATTTTTGAATAGTGAGCGCCATTTCTTTGTTTTTTATTCTGGAAAGCCTGTCACTGATATTAAATAATGATTATTTCAATTTCCTTGATAAATTTTATTATCAAGGACTGCGATATTCTCATGAGTAAGACCTACATATGCTGATTTATTTATGAGTTTTTTTAGGAATTGTTTATTTTTAATCCCCTGTTTAAAAACTATTGACCTCTATAGATATTTTATTGATGAATTTTCTTTAAGTAATAATAATAATAATTTTATTTATATAGCGCTACCATATTCTGCAGCACTTTACAATTCAGAAGGGACATGTACAAACAGTTTGAAACAAATTGAGAAATAAAAAATTCAACAGATTCCGTGATGAGTGAGGGCCCTACTTGCAAGCTTACAACCTATGAGGAAATAGGGTAGGCTCAAAAGGTAAATGATAAAAAGTGGCATCATATAAGGTCCAGCCATCAATATTATAAATAGGGGATTCACTTAATGCTGCATGAACCAGTCACAAGCCAGGATCTGTACAAGTACAGATAAAGTGCTATTAAGTGCATGTAAGGTGTAGACAGATGACAGAAGGGGCCAGGTTTAGAAAAGGGCAAAATGGGAATAGTTAGACAAGTGAGGTGAGGTGATAGACCAGTCGAAAGAAATGCATTTTCAAGGCTCGCTTAAAACTATGAGTATTGGGAAGTAATTGAATTGTTTTCGTAGTCTATTGCAGATAAATGGTGTTGTTCGTGAGAAGTCTTGGGGACAGGAGTCGGAGGTTCGGATTGAAGCTGACGTCAGTCTTAGATCATTAGCAGAATTGAGAGCACAGGTAGGGCGATAGACAGAGAGGAGGGAAAAGATGTAAGGCGTTGCAGAATTGTGGAGGGCTTTGTAAGTGAGAGTGATAATTTTATATTGTACTCTGTAGTGGATGGGCAACAAGTGCAATGACTGGCACAGGAGATAGGTATCGGTGAAGTGGTTGGAGAGCAATATGATCCTGGCTGCTGCATTCATGATGAATTGGAGAGGGGAGAGTTCACTAAGTGGGAGATCGATTAGTAGAAAATTGCAGTAATCCAGACGAGAATGAATAAGAGCAACAGAGTTTTTGTAGAGTCAACAGTAAGAAAAGGTCAAATTCTAGAAATGTTTTTGAGATGTAGATGACATGAGAGAGCGAGTGATAGGATGTGGTAAGTGAAAGAGAGATCTGAGTCACATAAAACCCCACAACAGCAGGCGTGCTACTGAGGAGTAATGATAAAAACACATACAGTAATGGCAATTTTAGTTTTTGGAAGATTAGTAGGGGGAGGAAGCACGAGAAGTTCAGTTTTTGACAGATTAAGGTAGAGAGAAGACATGATGTTAAAGACTGCAGACAGACAATCATTGGTATTTTGTAATAATGCATGGGTGATGTAAGGGCAAAGTAGAGTGTAAGGAGTGGAAACTGGATTGTAGAGGATCAAGAAGAGAATAATCTGAGAGATAGCAGATCAGATGGGAGTGGACCAAGCATTCCATAAGTTTAGAGATGAAGGGGAGATAAGAGTCAGGTAGGTAGTTAGCAGCAGAGTTCTGGTCGAGGGATTTTTTTTTTAGTAATGAGTGTATGCTGGCGTGTTTGATAGAGGAGGGGAAAACAACAGATGAGAGAGAAATATTAAATATTTTAGTTAGGTGAGAGGTGAGAGCTGGTAAATGGATTGAAGGAGAATTGAGGGAATTGGGTAGTAGGGCAAGAAGATGCAAATAATCAGGTAACTTCTTCTTTTGTGACCAGATCAAAGATCGAAAGAGAGTTACAAGAAGTCCGGGAGGGAAAAAATGCATGATATTCTGAGTCTGGGAAAAAAAAATTCCTGTCATATGTGGTCAATTTTGTCTTTAAAATAGTTGGCCAGATCGTCAACGCTGAGATTGGTCGTTGGGGTCTGTACTCTTGGATCGAGGAGGGAGTGGAAAGTGTCAGAGTCATTTAGGATTGTTGGCTAGTGATATGATAAGGGTGTTGAAGTGAGCTTGTTTGGAGAGGTGAAGTGCATCTTTAAATGGAATAACATAAATACACAAATATAGAACATTAAATAAATTCTGTACAAAACAAATCAAGGTAGCAAAGATTGAATCAGAGAGACTCAATGCCAGAGAAAGTAAAAATAATCCAAAAATATTCTTTAACTACATAAATAGTAAGAAACTAAAAATGATAGTGCTGGCCCCCTTAAATATAATCTGGGTGAAATGGTGGATGAGGAAAAAGCCAATATGCTAAATAACTTTTTTTCAACAGTTTTTACACAAGAAAATCCCATGATAGACTACATAATCAGTGATAACAAAAATTCTCCATTAAATGTCACCTGCATAACCCAGTAGGAAGCATCTAATAGTCAATAAAATTGACAAATTCCCAGGCCCAGAGGGACTACACCATCGAGAACTGCAGGAATTAGGGACTGTCATAGAGAGACCATTATTTTTAAACTTAAAAGATTCCATAATAACAGGGTCTGTACCACAGGACAGGTGCCTAGCAAATGTGGTGCCAATATTCAAAAAAGGGACAAAAGCTGATCTTGGAAATTATAGACAAGTAAGCTTAACCTATAGGGTTGAGGGTTTTCTAAAGGTACCATCACACGTGGCAATTTTCCTAGCAATTTCACTGGCAATTTGCTGGTTTCAGTGAAATCATGGACATATTGTTCTATTTTGTTGCCGTGTACAAATAGAACAATGTGTCCATGATTTCACTGCAACCAGCAAATTGCCAGTGAAATTGCTAGCAAAATTGCCACGTGTGATAGTACCTTTAGAGATGCTATACTAGAGTATCTGAATAAGAATAACCTCATGACCCAGTATCAACATGGGTTTACAAGGGGCCGTTCCTATCAAACTAATCTAATCAGCTTCTATGAAGAGGTAAGTTCCGGACTGGACCAGGGAAGTGCAGTGAATGCTGTGTATATGGAAAAAGCTTTTGATACAGTTCCACACAAAAGAGTGATACATAAAGTTATAACAATGGTGATAGGGAAAATATGTGTAACTGGGTTAAGAACTGGCTCAGTGATCTGAAACAAAGGGTGGTTATTAATGGAACACACTTGGACTGGATCACAGTTAACAGTGGGGTACCAAGGGGTCAGTATTGGGCACGTTTCTTTTTAAAATATGTATTAATAATTTTGTAGGTGGCTTACAGTGTAGAATTTCAATATTTGCAGATGACACTAAACTTTACAGGGTAATCAATACAGAGGAGGACAATTTTATATTACAGGAGGATTTATGTAAACTAGAATCTTGGGCTGATAAATGGCAAATTAGCTTTAATGGGGATAAATGTAAGGTCATGCACTTGGGCAGAAGAAATGAAATGTATAATTATGTGCTGAATTGTAAATCAATGGGTAAAACTATCACTTTAAAAGACCTGAGTGTATGGATGGACAACAAACTGACAAATTTGTGTTCCAAAATTCAAATAGCACTCCTTCCCTTCCGAGCCCTCCCATTTTTCCAAACAGAGGCTTCTGATCACATGTGGAGTATCATAACTCTCACATGAAACTGAGTAACAAATTTTGTGGTCCATTTTGTCATACTATATCTTGCAGAACTAAATAAACTGAGGTTAAAGCAACATTTTTAGGTAAAATGTAAATAGTTTTTTTTTTTTTCAGTCGAATGTGCATTTATTCCTGTGAAGCAGCTGAGATGTTAATAAACTTTTATGTGGTTTTGAGCACTTTGAGAGGTGCAGCTTTTAGAATGGTGTCACTTTTGGTATATTTCCTTTCAGGTAGGCCTACTAAAGTCACTTCAAATGTGATGTGGTCCCTAAAAAATGGTTTTGTAAATTTTGTTATAAAAATGAGAAATTGCTGATAAATGTTTAACCCTTCTAACTTACTATTCAAGACAAATTATGGTTCAAAAATTGTGCTGACGTAAAGTAGACATGGGAAATGTAATATAGTAAATACTTTATATCACATTACTCCCTGAACATGTTTTGGAACAGCAAACGTAGGTTCCATCTTCAAAAACATGTTTTTATATTATAGGTCTGATTAGTTTATGGGTTAAAATACTCATCACATCAATTGATAAATTCATTATGAGGTTTAATTTGTCAAATGGGATTACACGTGGGTGTTTCTGCATTTCTGGCACCTCAGGGACTCTGCAAAGGCATCATGGTATCCAAATTTGTGTTCCAAAAATTAAATAGTAATCTTTGCTCTCCAAGTTTTGCCATATGCCCAAACATTTAGTTAGTTACCACACATAAGGTATCAATGTGTTTGGAAGAAATAATATAACACATTATTGGGGTCATTTTCTCCTATTATCGTTTGTCAAAATTACAAATCTTGGGCTAAAAATATATATTTTAGTAGATAAAAAAGAACTTTCATTTTTACATCAGCGTTTTGAAGGGTTCAGTGAAGAATGGGTTCAAAATGCGCAACACACTCCTAAATGAATTATTTGATGGATCTAGTTACCAAAGTAGAGTAGGGATCTGATCTTTTGTTACCTCAGGGTTCTTGCAAATTTGACCTGATGTCCGCTATATCTTTCAGACAAATTTGTGATCCAGAATGAGGGGCACTGCAGCCGCAGATAAGGCTGCTGCCCCTGACTGCCTGGCCCCCTCCCCTTGCCTTAGTATCAGCTTCCTTCCAGCTATGACGTAGGAGGAGGAGGCCCTCTCCTGGAGGGGTCCACCCACCGATATAAAACCCCTGCCCAATAGCATCCGGCACTCTCTTTTTGAACCCGGACCTGTTTAGTGCTCCATCCATTCTATACCCTGCCTTTTGTCCAATAAGAACTTTTTCACTACATCTGATGTATCGACACGCTTATGAAAAAGTGGGCAACAAACTAAGAGGTCCGCTACAATCTCCTGCAAAAGTTAAAACTTTGTAGCTAAAGCTACCGTATATACTCGTGTATAAGCCGACCCGTGTATAAGCCGACCCCCCTACTTTTGCCCCCAAAACCTGGGAAAACCTATTGACTCGTGTATAAGCCGAGGGTGGACCCCAGCACAGGTATACAGCCCTCAGCAGTGTGGTATACAGGCCCCCTCAGTGGTATACAGCAGCCTCCCAGTGGTAGTATACAGCAGCCTCCCCAGTGGTAGTATACAGTAGCCTCCCCAGTGGTATATACAGCAGCCCCAGAGGGGTATACAGCAGCCCCAGAGCCGTATACAGCAGCCCCAGAGCTGTATACAGCAGCCCCAGAGGGGTATACAGCAGCCCCAGAGGGGTATATAGCAGCCCCAGAGGGGTATATAGCAGCCCCAGAGGGGTATACAGCAGCCCCAGAGGGGTATATAGCAGCCCCAGAGGGGTATACAGCAGCCCCAGAGCTGTATACAGCAGCCCCAGAGCTGTATACAGCAGCCCCAGAGGGGTATACAGCAGCCCCAGAGGGGTATATAGCAGCCCCAGAGGGGTATACAGCAGCCCCAGAGGGGTATATAGCAGCCCCAGAGGGGTATATAGCAGCCCCAGAGGGGTATACAGCAGCCCCAGAGGGGTATACAGCAGCCCCAGAGCTGTATACAGCAGCCCCAGAGCTGTATACAGCAGCCCCAGAGGGGTATACAGCAGCCCCAGAGGGGTATATAGCAGCCCCAGAGGGGTATATAGCAGCCCCAGAGGGGTATACAGCAGCCCCAGAGGGGTATACAGCAGCCCCAGAGGGGTATATAGCAGCCCCAGAGGGGTATACAGCAGCCCCAGAGCTGTATACAGCAGCCCCAGAGCTGTATACAGCAGCCCCAGAGGGGTATACAGCAGCCCCTGAGGGGTATATAGTAGCCCCAGAGGGGTATACAGCAGCCCCAGAGGGGTATTTAGCAGCCCCAGAGGGGTATATAGCAGCCCCAGAGGGGTATATAGCAGCCCCAGAGGGGTATACAGCAGCCCCAGAGGGGTATACAGCAGCCCCAGAGGGGTATTTAGCAGCCCCAGAGGGGTATATAGCAGCCCCAGAGGGGTATACAGCAGCCCCAGAGGGGTATATAACAGCCCCAGAGGGGTATACAGCAGCCCCAGAGCTGTATACAGCAGCCCCAGAGCTGTATACAGCAGCCCCAGAGGGGTATACAGCAGCCCCAGAGGGGTATATAGCAGCCCCAGAGGGTATACAGCAGCCCCAGAGGGGTATACAGCAGCCCCAGAGGGGTATTTAGCAGCCCCAGAGGCATATACAGCAGCCCCCGCTGTATACAGCAGCCCCATCATCGCTTCCTTTACAGGTTGCCACAGGGGGGGCCCGGTATACCACGGGGGGGTCTGTATACAGCCGGGTATACAGTATATACTCGTGTATAAGCCGAGGGGGGACTTTTCAGCACATTTTTTGTGCTGAAAAACTTGGCTTATACACGAGTATATACGGTACTTTGTTTTGAACAAAAATTAAAATTTTCAATATGGTAACTTACAGTTATCAAATTAAATTTGGTATCTGTGAATTTAAAATGCTCACTATACCCCTGGTAAAATACTTGAAAGATGTAGTTTCCAAATTGGGGTTACTTTTTGGGGGTTTCTACTGTTTAATCACTTTAGGGTCCCTGCAAATGTAACATGGTGCTTGCAATATTTTTCGGCCAAATTTGAGTTCCAAAATTCAAATAGCGCTCCTTCCATTCTGAGCCCTCCTGTTCGTCCAAACAGATCTTTATGACCACATGTGGGGTATTGCCTGTACTCAAAAGAAAGCTGGTAAATAACTGTGGTGTCCACTTTTTTGTGTTACCTCTTGCAAAAGTGAAAAAATTTGTGCTACAGCAACATTTTTTGTTAAATAAAAGAAAATATTAAATACTAGAAATAGGCTCGATGCTATTGCATCGGGAGTGCGGTAAAATGAACAGGTGCTGTAGAAATAGCCACTGAATAGTACAGCCCACTCTCCAGAAAGTACGCTGTTGTTGCTGGATTTATATGGTGTATATGGTGGCTCAGTGCCACATATGTTGAATCCAAGCACTCATACAGTTTGTTTTGGTTGCTTCAAAGTGATTTATTTCAAAAACAGAGATGTAGACAGTGACAGGCAGGTCTACGTTTCGGCCACCACTGGGCCTTGATCACAACGTCACTATGAATAAATGAAGAATGTACCATAAGAAACTGATACAGTGAACACACAAAATAAAATAACATATGTACAATATTTACAATGGAACCCTGTCCATGCATGTTTGGTATAATCATATGAGTTGTAAAAACTGGTCCTCAAAGGGGTAAAGAAATCTGTCAGGACATCAAAAACATGGGTCAGGTACTAGCAGAAAGATTGAAGATAGGGTTAAGAAACAAATGGCTAAAGTATACCTGCTCTTGCTACAAAGGAGGTAATCCCACTTATGTGGGGTGTTTTGTGGTGAGAGTTAAACATCTGTTTAATGCAGTATTTGACATCACCTATAGAAAGATTCAGTAAAAAAAGCAATTTTGTCTTAGGGTACCGTCACATGGTGCGATTCCGCCGGAGATGTCGGTGGCGACGCGCGGGAGTGCGCATGTTTTTGGCGCCTCGCCAGCGTCGCCATCCCTCATTTACATGGGGTGACACCTCCGGTGATGCACCGGCGATCTGACAGGCAGCATCGCCGCCGGGGTGTCTCAAAACCCCAGCAGCGATGCAGTACAATAGGAGCCTATGGCACCCATCGCCTGTCGGATTGTCGTCGGCCGTTTACATGGGGCGATGTGTACACATCGCCCCAGATCGGCCGCCTGGTTTCAGAGCACTGCTCTGAAACCAGGCGACCACTAAAAGGCGTCGCCACCGCCTATTTACATTAGGCGATGCAGGGGCGATATCGGTGCCGATAGGCCATGCCCCTGCATCGCCTAAGAAATCGGCAGTGCCGTCACACTGTGTGACAGTACCCTTAAGTAGAGATGAGCGATGTTCGATTTGAAATGTTTGCCAATCTCAAATTCTACCTGTGTTGGGCGGTGTTCGAGTCATTCGTCGAATTAGAACAATTAGCTTCAAATTCGTCAGTTCGAGGTTATGTTCGATAACGCTTCGGTCACCAAAAGCGTTCCTGGCTTTTCACACTAATACTGATCTTCAATCTTAATATCCATTTTCAGTGTATATTGTGTGGGGGGGGGGGAGGGGTGCGGGGTTCAGATTAGTGCTGCTGAAGTGATGGAGCTCTTTTTTTTTTTTCTCCAGACCGCATGTAATGTGGGGCAGTGCAGGCTTTGAGCCAATCACAGTGAAACACAGTAAAGGGCATGTTTTGCACAAGCAAGGTCCAGCATCATTAGCGGTGTATGTCACATGTCCTTGCCCTATACAACCCGGCCATTTTCTTCATCGCCACCATTTGCTCATTGCTGTAGTTCTGTGTCAGAGGGCAACTCTGCTGCTGTGGGCGCCATACAGTCAAAACTCTCAATTATTTTAATCCCAGGACTTCCATCTGTTCTCCTGGGTATTTGCCCACAGAGTGAATTTTTTCTCACTCATTTGTGACTTTTGGTTCTTTTTTGGTGCTTGTTGTTTTCTTCCCGTCTTCCTTATGTCAGGAGCCATTGTTTTATATTTATGTCTCTGTCTTTGCACTTTTATTCAACCACTTGCGGCTTTTCTTTTCTCTCCCCTTTTTTTCCCTCCCCTCCTCCCTCTTTCCCTGCTAATGCACTGGATTTGTTTTCTTCTGCATACCCTTTGTCTGAGGGTGACCCCTGGTGGTCGCTTCTTATACAACAGATAGATCCCAATGTTTAATATGAGTGTGTCGATATTATCAATTAATGTCAATAGTCTAAATTCTCCAACCAAACGATCTATAGTATGGCGTCACCTTCTCAAATCTAAATGCGATATTGTCTTTGTCCAGGAGACACATCTCCTGGCGGGGGATAATGATAGAATGTATTGTCACAAATTTCCTCACCGATTTTTTGCTAATGGTCCCTTTAAAAAAGCTGGCGTCGGAATTTTTATTAGAGATACTGTCTCCTTTCAGCTTGGGAGCGTAGTTGCTGATTCAGATGGTCGATATTTAATTTTGTTATGTTTAATTAATAATGTGAATTACACACTGGTCTCGGCCTATGCTCCCAATGTGGGTCAGAAGCAGTTTTTTGGGTCCCTTATGGACAAGCTCCAGCTTTACGCTCAAGGCCACAAACTATTATGCGGTGACCTAAATATGCCGCTACTCAAGCGCTTAGACTGCTCAAACCCCTCTCAGGCTCGAGGTGAACTACAAGCTTTGGTGTCTGAAAATAATTTTAATGATATTTGGCGATATCAACACGGCTCACAGCGTGACTATACCTTTTTCTCACCCAGGTATCACAGCTATAGCCGTATAGAATACGCATTAGTGGATGATGTCTTATTGAAACTGTGCCTGACCTCAGAAATTGGCCCTATCTCATGGTCAGATCATGCTCCAGTTATGTTGCAATTAGCAGATCCCGCTGGAGTTAGACCTTCATTCGTGTGGAGACTAAATAACTACCTATTGACGAACCCTGAAATAGTTGAGGATGTCTCAAGACAAATCAAGGAATATTTTGCTACCAACGATACTGGGGAGGTGGGAGACGAGGTCCTATGGTTGGCACATAAAGCTGTCATTAGAGGGGCATTTATCAAAATTGCGGCACACGTTAAACGAAAATACACGGCAGAGTTAATGAATACATTACGAGACCTTCAAACATTGGAGCAATAACATAAATCCTCCCCTACCACTTTTGAAATTACTAACTGCCACTAGGAACCGACTACGGGAGCTTCTACTCCAAAAGGCCGAACGGGACCTTAAAAGAATGAGGGCGACATATTACGCTATGGGGGACAGGGCAGGGGCCCTTTTGGCTCGGAGGGTGAAGAAACGATCGGCTCGGTCTAAAATCCCCTTCCTTGTTTCACAAGCCGGGGACCATATCCGTAACCCTATAACTACAGCAGCGGAATTCCGTTCGATTTATGACACTTTATATAATCTCAGTCGAGATGGGACTACTTCTCAACCGTCTGCAGCATCTATATTTGAATTAAATTTTTATTTTCTTTATTCTTTTTGCCTTTTGATATTAAAAATAAACTGTTAGCACTTCTAATGATTATAGCATTCTTAAATTATAGTATTTTTTCCACATCTGCCTCAATATTTTGAACAGTACTTGATATGACCGCCATACAATACCTTGACAAGGAGTTATCCAATTTTGCTTACCTCAAAATGTTTGAATCCTAAGACACTTTTGATACATCAAATTTTGAATGCTTGCATTTAGTACTATCGACTGTCACCTCAGAACTTCATCACATGATAAGTTTTAAATGGGTTGTATAAAATAATAATAATAATAATACCACAGGACCCACCGATACGGGGAGGGATGTACATCTTGGCACACACAGCAACCAACACTTCCCACCCCAGGCCTGGAGGGGGAACTCCACTGGCTGCCCTTAAGCCAGATCCCCTATAAAGGTCCACGTCTGAGGGAGGAGTCTGATCCTTAAGAAGTAAGCAGTCAGACAGTTAGGTCAGCTAGAACTGAAGAGCCTAGAGGAGCTGGTTGCTGGGAATTAGGTCCAGAACCAGAGCTGACCGACCCAGATGTGCAGCGCCCTAGAGAGAGGGATGGAGGCCAGTGGAAGCACAGGAAGAAGAAGAAGGGAACATAGTTGTCACCAGCTCACGGCCCGGTGCACTTGCCCTGCAGCCTGCCTCCTCTCCTCTGCTCTCCATTGCCTCCTCATGTCCTGTCCAGGGTCACGGGGCCCGTGCTCCGGTCATCCACCGTCGCTCCCTGAGGTCCAGGTCCCGTCCCGACAGACATGCCGCCCGAGTCCATGCTCCCAGGCCTGCTGCACTTCCTCCCTGACACTTCCTCCTTCATCTCCTTTCGCAGGGCACACATATGGGGCGGGCCCGCGTGCTTACAGGCATTTATGAAAACAGCTCACTCTTACTCCTGCCCATTCCTTCCGGCCTATCACCAACAGGCTTTGGGGATAAATAGGTCTCAGACACTCCAGGACCTTGCCAGGGCAACTTCTATCTTACTGACATTGCAGCCCCAGGTCTCTCTCAGTTTGGGCTCTGCAGTCTGGTTCACTGTACTTAACCTGTGTTCCTTTTGTCCTAGGATTGTTTCTGGCAGTTCTTCTTACTTCGTGCCCTGGCTCCTGTGCTGTTCCCTGCTGTCACCGGTTGGCTTCTACCCATTGAGTTCTCCCTGATTAAGCCTGTTCTCTGTCTTAACCCTAGGGTCGGTTCAACACAGGTATCCGCCTCATCGGCCCCTTCACAGCTGTTCAAGGAGAAATCCCTGTTAGGGGGTCAATCTATCCTTGGGCTCCTGGGAGGTACCCCGGTGTTGTGGTTCCGTGGCCTTCCTTAGGGGCGCCTTTCATATATATTGCTGTACCTTGCAATAAAGCTTTTTGAATCTGATTTCCTGGTCTGGCTCTCCCTATCTGGTATCAGCAGCCGCCATATTTGCGGTCCAGTGGGTCCCCCCGATAGATCCGTCCGTAGGGCGTGACAATAGTGGTTACCCTTATAGTTCACCCGGACACCAGAGTCCGTGCCTGCCATTAACCACTTGTGGCAGAGAAACCCTGCAGGAACCAGGAGGATCTAGTTCCCCCTGAAGCTCAGGAAGCACAGTGCCCAAACGCGACCAGCTTAGGACCGTGGACCCCTAGAAAAGAATAGGGATCCCAAGGTCCTCACCGGCAGTTGTGGAAAGAGCATCCTGAGGAGAATAGAGCGGCAAATCTAGATTCAGGCAGATCTACCCAAATCATCGCATACACAGACAAAGGAGGCCTCACAACTCTCCAAGGTGGACATCCCAAACCGCACCAGCCACCTGGTTACCCTTTTGAACCGTACCTGCACAGTGACACCAGTAAAAGGTACTCAAACAAAGACTGTTGTGTGTGTGAGCCTGATTCCCCGCCGCCGCTTGCAGCGATTACAGCAAGACCACAACTATAACTCCCATCATCCACCCCGCGGTGTTGAGGAAAAGCTTCACCTGTGGTGAGCTATACTACCTCTGCTGCACCACACCATAACCTCAGCACCCGGCTAACCCTGTTAACTGCTTACCAGACACCACAGGTGGCGTCACGTATAATCCCCAATCATCATCCCCACCAGCCATTGAGTTCCCAGGGCACGGAACCGGGACTCAGCTGTCCCAGTATCCGAGTAACCCCTTCCTTGCCTGATTGACTCAAAAGTGGTGTCACAAACAGGATCCCGTGCCCGGTAAACCGGGTACTGTGTGCCATGAAAAGACTGATTTTTGTGAACTTTCGACATTTTTATTTTTTATTTTTCTTTTTTCTGCCTCGTGCAGAGTGCTGGACGATGGTGGGTGGAGAAAAGGGCACAAAGAAAGGCCGAAGCCTCACGCACTGACATCATTCGCCGCCACACAGCATCTGACAAGAAGCTCTGGAGTGCTGAACTTTCCCCTCCGCCTGCAAGCCGCCAACTACCTCAAAGTTTACCTCAGAGACTGGCAGCGGTTAACTAGGGGGGCACCGCCATGAGTGAAGAAGACGATGCATGAGTCCCCGCAGGAAAGGATGCCCAGCATGCAGCACTTAGAGTGGTCGTCCCGATAATGATGATAGCCTTGCCATACATACTGGGAGCAAAATGGTTCCTGACCTACAAAGGTAAACCCAGTACCTTAGCAGCCTTCAAACGTAAAATGTGTGCAGTGCTGGACATGTATGCAATGACAGGAAAGCAGCGAGCTGCCGTTGTGCTGGGACAATTAACTTGTGCAACGGAGCTAGAGGTCGAGTCTTGGAGTGATGCTGATAGAGACTCAGTATAAAATGTGTTTGACAAGCTCAAAGCTGCTTTTGAAAAACACACACAGGCTGAACTGAGGATGATATTCTACCAATGTAAACAGAGACCGCAGGATACCATCAGAGACTTTGCCCTGCGTTTACAAGGGGCACTCCAGTCCTTAAAACAGGTAGACCCGGAAAGTGTGCAAGATGAAGATAATATGCTTGCAGAACAGTTTATGACTGGATTGAGGTCAGCCTTTCACCGCCAGCAGGTACACATGTGGGTCTTAGATCATCCTGATGTGAACTTTAATGCTCTAAAACTCTGTGCTATAACCGTACTACAAGACCCATTGCCTTTAGAGCCTGGAACTCCATCCTGGCAGGTTTATACCTCTCCCATAGACTTTGAGCCTACCTCCAAAGTCCCTGCAAAGGGAATAGGGCTAGCTGTAGCACCCAACTCTGTTGATGACCTCTACTGTGGGTAAAATCCTAGAGGGTTTTCTAAGAGATGCTATTCTGGAGTATCTGAAGAAAAATAACCTCATGACCCATTATCAACATGGTTTTACGAGGGACCGTTCCTGTCAAACTAATCTGATAAGCTTCTATGAAGAAGTAAGTTCTGGACTGGACCAAAGAAATGCAGTGGATGTGGTGTATATGGACTTTTGAAAAGCTTTTAATACGGTGCCACACAAAAGGTTGATACATAAAATGAGGGCAATGGGGATAGGGGAAAATATGTGTAAGTGGGTTAAGAACTGGCTCGGTGATAGGAAACAAAGGGTGGTCATTAATGGAACACTCTCAGAATGGGTCACAGTTAACAGTGGGGTACCACAGGGGTCAGTGTTGGGCCCGCGTCTATTTAATATATTTATTAATGACCTTGTAGGGGGCATACAGAGTAGAATCTCAATATTTGCAGATGACACTAAACTCTGCAGGGTAATCAATACAGAGGAGGACAATTTTATATTACAGGAGGATTTATGTAAACTAGAAGCTTGGGCTGCTAAATGGCAAATGAGCTTTAATGGGGATAAATGTAAGGTCATGCACTTGAGCAGAGGAAACAAAAGGTATAATTATGTGCTTAATTGTAAAACACTGGGCAAAACTGTCAATGAAAAAGACCTGGGTGTATGGGTATTTGACAAACTCACATTTAGTGGCCAGTGTCAGGCAGCTGCTGCAAAGGCAAATAAAATAATGGGATGCATTAAAAGAGGCATAGATGCTCATGAGGAGAACATCATTTTACCTCTATACAAGTCACTAGTGCGACCACACTTAGAATACTGTGTACGATTCTGGTCTCCGGTGTATAAGAAAGACATAGCTGAGCTGGAGTGGGTCCAGAGAAGAGCGACAAAAGTCATTAGAGGACTAAGGGGTCTGCAATACCAAGACAGGTTATTAAACTTGGGGTTATTTAGCTTGGAAAAAAGAAGGCTTAGGGGTGATCTTATAATAATGTATAAATATATGAGGGGACAGTACAGAGAACTTTCTAATGGTCTCTTTACTCTTAGGCCTGAGACTGGGAAAAGGGGGGATCCTCTACGTCTGGAGGAAAGAAGGTTTAATCATAATCACAGACGTGGATTCTTTACTGTAAAAGCAGTGAGACTGTGGAACTCTCTGCCACATGATGTTGTAATGAGTGAGTCACTACTAACATTTAAGAAGGGCCTGGATGCCTTTCTTGAAAATTATAATATTACCAGGTATACATACTAGATTCTTTGATAGGGCGTTGATCCAGGGAACTAGTCTGATTGCCATATCTGGAGTCAGGAAGGAATTTTTTTCCCCAATGTGGAGCTTAGTGTTGCCACATGGTTTTTTTTTTGCCTTCCTCTGGATCAACATGTTAGTCTATGGGTTGAACTAGATGGACTTAAAGTCTTCCTTCAACCTTAAAAACTATGTAACCAGGTGTTGCAGCTAACCAAAAACATGTACTATGTGTTATAACTGCTGCAAGACAGGCCGGGGTCACAACCACCAGGCAGGATCCAGCTAGCTCATTGCCCTGAGGATGTCCCGTGGATGAAGAGGAAACCCATGTCGCCTATGGAGGGGTCCAACAAGTCCCCCGTTCAGGGGACCAATGCACCATTCCGACGCAGAGCCATCGACCACACGGATTCTTCAGGACAACCCGTCTGCCTTTGCTGCAACAAACCAGGCCACTTCCTGAGAAGATATCCTTTAAACCCGCCATCCCAGGGGCCAATCCCCAGGAGAAAGACGTCTGGGACCATCTGACTGGCGTAGTCGGTACCTGGGTGGTCGTCTGTACCTCAACATTACGCTAGAAGGAATCCCCACTTCAGCCTTACTGGACACCGGGTAACAGGTTGCCACCATCCCCCATATCCTTTACAAACAATTTTGGTCTGATACTGATCGTAAACCTCCAGACTCGAGCTTTGTTATTCATGCAGCTAATGGACTACCACTGAATCAATGGGGGTTTAGAGAAGTGTCAATAAATCTGTGGAGTGTAGAGTTAAAAGGACAAGGGTTATATGTGGTAGAAGATGACCCTAATGATAAATACCCCTACATGGTACTTGGTACTAATGTGATTGAAAACTGCCTTGGGGAAGTGTTGTTTTTATGCCAACAGATTGCTGTAACTGCTGGTAATGTGCAGAAGAGAGTCCACCAGAGAGAAATCCGAGCCCTCCTGCACAAGCAACAGGTAAATCTGTCTGGTGGAGAGATTGACATTGTAACAGACCAGTTCCCTATTGTGTTACCACTAAAGAGTGAAATGATGATATGGTGTCGAGCAGCTATAGGTCTCAGAGGGAAGGAATACCAAGCAGTTGTAGAGCCGGTATATTCAGAACACAGACCTACACTACTGACAGCCAGAGGGGTGATGGATGTACGCACGGGAAGAGTACCAATCCGTGTATTAAATTGTGGGGAGGAAGAAGCAAAACTACCCAGGTATGCTACTGTAGGAAAGCTGTACACTATCTGTGACAACAACATACAGACAGTAGAGCCCTTGCCCCGATCAAGCCAGGCGGATGATAACAACTGCAAGGGACAATTGGAGGAGAGGTGTCAGCAGTTGCACATAGGAACTGATGCAACCCCTTCCCACCAGAAGCATGGAGTCTACTGGGTAGCACAAAAGTTTGAACATGTATTCAGTAAGCATCCATTAGATTTTGAAAGGATTATAGGGGTACATACCCACATACCCACGGGGCATCACATACCCATAAGATATCATTCCCCAATTAAAGTGAGATGCAGACTCATTCCACCAAACCATTACCAGTGTGCTAAAGAGATGCTGCAGAACATGTGGGAGGCAGGGGTTATAAGGGATAGCTGTAGTCCCTGGGCAGCCCCCTTAGTCCTGGTTAGAAAGAAGGATGGCACTATGAGGATGTGTGTGGATTACAGGGAAATCAATAAGATCACTCACAAAGATGCTTACACGTTACCCCGGTTAGAGGAGTCTCTTGCTGCATTAAAGACTGCTAATTATTTCTCTACACTAGATCTTACTATTGGGTATTGGAAGGTCTCCAGAAGAAGACCGGGAGAAGACAGCATTCGCAACACCAATGCGAATTCAACAATATGCCATTCGGGATATGCAATGCACCTGGAACAATTCAAAGACTCATGGAATGTTGCCTGGGACACCGAAAAATTGAGACAGTGCTCTTATACCTGGATGACGTCATTGTGTATTCCAAAACCTATGAGGAACACCTGGGACACCTGGCGGAGGTGTTTGCAGCTATAACAAAGTACGGAATGAAGGTCAAACCATTTAACACTAGAAGTCCCAGAAATTTCGAGCTCCCCCTGACGTCCTGAAAGAGGGTCAAATGACCCTTAGTCCAAACTGACAACTCTGATGGCTCCAATTAGCATCCTTTAATTTGTAAATGTGACCTAAAATCCTTCAGGTCATTCGACCCGTCTCTGGGTTCCAAAGGTAGAAATGTTAAATGACCCCTCTCTGGGACTTCTAGTGTTAAATGTCACTTGCTGAAACCAAAAGTCCAATACCTCAGGTATGTGGTCAGCACAGATGGAGTAGCACCAGATCCGGAAAAAGTGACAGCTATCCAGGACTGGCAGAGGCCAACCACCATCAGAGAGGTACGTCAATTCTTAGGTTTGGTTGGGTACTACAGAAGATTCTTTAAGGGCTACACAAAGATGGCAGCACTCCTACAAGATCTTCTGGTAGGCCAATCTAGGAAGAGGAAGTCCTCCGAGCCACCATTGGAATGGGGGAGGGGGCAAGAAGATTCTTTCTAGCATATGAAGCGAGCTCTGACTGGTGAAGAAATCCTGGCTTATCCTGACTATAACTTACAATTCATTCTTTACACCGACGCAAGTAATGTAGGCTTGGGAGTGGTACTATCCTAAATGCAAGATGGCAAGGAAAGAGTAATTGCCTATGCCATAGAGATGGGCGAATCCTAAATTACTCGGACTCGCTAGACTGTAACGAGTCTGAGTCCAGGACTTGCTACTCGTTGCGAGTCTAGCGAGTCCAATGTAAATGAATGGGGAGGCGAGTATTGCAGCGATTCCTCTGCTGCCGGACCCTATAAGGGGTCTGGCAGCAGAGGAAAAACCTGCAAATCCCCCTGTTATTCTTTTAAAGCCAGCAGCAAAAAGCCGCTGGCTTTTAAAGAATAATAATAATAAAAAAAAAAAGATTGAAGGGGGGAGGGGGGAAGGGGGGGGTCAGGGGGGGTCAGGGGGGAGAGAGGGGGGGCACCGGCCCGGCCGGCTACTTACCCCTGCCTCCGCCGCCGCTGCCGCCTCAGCTGCAGACTCGCTCCCCGAGTCTCTCTGCTTCTGTTTCCGGAGATTCCCGAATGGTGACAGGAGCAGTGAATAAATTAACTTGCGTCACTCCTCGGGAATCTCCGGAGCAGAGCGAGTCTGGCTGACAGCAGAGTTCAGCTCAGGTCCTAATGCCCTGAGCTGAACTCTGACTGTTTAGTCAGTTCTCAGCTCTGCTACATCCCTGTCTGTCTAAGCACAGACAGGGAAGTAGCAGAGCTGAGATTGCGTTTTGGACTACGTCGGACGGAAGAGGATTTTTAAAATAAAGATGGAGTCCCTAATGGCTTTTTTGTTTTATTTTTAATAAAAAATTTTTCTCTGTGTTGTGTTTTTTTTTTATATTGAGTACTGGAAATTCATGGCGGTCATGTCTAATATTGGCGTGACCGCCATAAATTTCGGGCTTAGGGCCAGCTGATAATACAAAGCTGGCCCTAACCTCTTTATTACCCAGCGTGCCAATGCCACCAGGGCCGCTGGAAGAGCGGGGTTCAGCGCCAGAGGATGGCGCTTCAATGAACGCGCCATCTTCTGGGGCGGCTGCGGGCTGCAATTTGCAGCGGGGGGTGCCCAGAAAGCTTGGGCATCCCTGCGCTGCGGATTCCAGCCCCCAGCTGCTTAGCTGTACCTGGCTAGACATAGAAATTGCGCGGAGCCCCACGCATTTTTTTTTTAATTATTTCATGAAATTCATGAAATAATAAAAAAAAAGGGCTCCCCTATATTCTTGTGTCCGGCCAGGTACAAATAGGCACCTGGGGGTCGGGGGCAGCCCGTCGCTGCCTGCTGGATCTGGCTGGTTCCAGAAATACGGCGAAGCCCACGTGAAATTTTTCTGAAAAATCCATAAAACAATCCTAAAAAAGGGACTGCCTCTTTATTAACCCCTCCACCATGGTCGAGGGTTAGTAAAGATGCAATCCTTTTTTAGGATTGTTTTATAGATTTTTCAAAAAAAAAAATTACGTGGGCTTCGCCGTATTTTTGTAACCAGCCGGATCCAGCAGGCAGCGACGAGCTGCCCCCAACCCCCAGGTGCCTATTTGTACCTGGCCGGACACAAGAATATAGGCGAGCCCTTTTTTTTATTATTTCATGAATTTCATGAAATAATAAAAAAAAAAATGCGTGGGGCTCCGCGCAATTTCTATGTCTAGCCAGGTACAGCTAAGCAGCTGGGGGCTGGAATCCGCAGCGCAGGGATGCCCAAGCTTTCTGGGCACCCCCCGCTGCAAATTGCAGCCCGCAGCCGCCCCAGAAGATGGCGCGTTCATTGAAGCGCCATCCTCTGGCGCTGAACCCCGCTCTTCCAGCGGCCCTGGTGGCATTGGCACGCTGGGTAATAAAGAGGTTAGGGCCAGCTTTGTATTATCAGCTGGCCCTAAGCCCGAAATTTATGGCGGTCACGCCAATATTAGACATGACCGCCATGAATTTCCAGTACTCAATAAAAAAAAAACACAACACAGAGAAAAATTTTTTATTAAAAATAAAACAAAAAAGACATTAGAGACTCCATCTTTACTCCAAAAATCCTCTTCCGTCCGACGTAGTCCAAAAACGACATCTTCACTGCCACAACCCTGTGCATACATATACATATCTATGCACAGGGAGTGAGCAGGCTGAGAACTATCTCAGCTCTGCTACATCTCTGTGTAGGCGGGCTCTAGGACCCTGGAGCTGCCGCAGCCCGCAAGTCCCAGAGCCCAGCACACAGCACATAGCAGAAGCCGGAAGAGAGGTAAGGAGCATTTCTCCCCCCTCTCTTCCTTCGCTCCCTGCGGACTCGTTACTGACTGCGAGTCATCCCTGAGATTACTCGCAGTGTAACGAGTCGGGCGAATCCCTTACTACTCGGCGAGTACCGAGTAGTAACGAGTAGATTCGCCCATCCCTACTATGCCAGCAGAAAACTTCGACCCACAGAGAGGAACCCGGAAAATTATATTTCCTTTAAGCTGGAGTTCCTGGCCTTGGTCTGAGCTATAACAGAGCGGTTCAGGCATTACCTGGCAGCTTCAAAATTTACCATCTTCACAGACAATAATCGATTAACACACCTGGATACCGCAAAGCTTGGTGCATTGGAGCAACGCTGGATGGCTCGGCTATCAAATTATGATTTTACCATCAAGTACCGGGCGGGCCGTAAAAATGTCAATGCTGATGCCCTCTCCAGAAACCCTCAAGTACATTTACAAGGACCTGAAGAAGAGGTGGATGACTTGGAGGAAGTAGAACTCCCAGCTTTCCATAGAAAAAGAGAAATGACAGAAGCCAACATCTACTAGAACCATCAGAATGTTGCACTTAACCTGTTGCCTCACTATGGATGGAAAGAGACACAGTGATCCGGACACAGAAAGACAGTGATCTGGCAGTGAGCCTAGTGAAGAGGCTGATAACCCAACCGGATTCCCAACTTGAAAAGAATGCTCCACCAGAGGCCCAACATCTGTGGAAAAAAAGAAGCAGGTTATTCATCTATCAAGATCAATTGTGCAGACGGTATATCAACCCCAGAACACATGAAATGTAGGGATGGGCGAATCTACTCGCTAGGACTCGTTACTCGGCGAGTAGTAAGGGACTCGCAGGACTCGGTACTCTGCGAGTTTCCCAGCGTTTACTCGCACGAGTCCAATGCAAATCATTGGCAAACGCTGACAAAACTAGGATTGCCATTGTTAGCATTAGACTCGGCTACTGTGCCAGTGATAGCAGGGAAACTCGCAAAAAACTGCTGTTACTTTGCGAGCCGAGTCCAGCTGTCTTCTCTGTGCAGGCTGCCGCAGCTCCAGGGTCCTAGGGCCCGCCTGCTCACAGAGATGATGTAGCAGAGCTGAGATTGTTCTCAGTCTGCTCATTCCCTGTGCATAGACATCTATATCTATGCACAGGGGATGTAGCAGAGAGGCCATCGCGTTTTAGACTACGTCGGACGGAAGAGGATTTTTTTAATTAAAGATGGAGTCCCTAATGGCTTTTTTTTTATTTCAAATAAAAAATTTTCTCTGTGTTTTTTTTAACCCTTTATTGGAGATTCTTAGTGGCTGGGTCAAACGTGGCCTGACATTAAGAATCTCGGGCTTAATACCAGCTTGTATAACAAAGCTGGTATTAACCCCTTTATTACCCAGCGTGCCACCGCCACCAGGGCCGCTGGAAGAGCGGGGTTCAGCGCCAAAGGATGGCGCTTCAATGAACGCGCCATCTTCTGGGGCGGCTGCGGGCTGCAATTTGCAGCAGGGGGTGCCCAGAAAGCTTGGGCATCCCTGCGCTGCGGATTCCAGCCCCCAGCTGCTTAGCTGTACCTGGCTAGAAATAGAAATTGCGCGAAGCCCCACGCATTTTTTTTTTATTATTTCATGAATTTCAGAGTCTCAGAGTCAGAGTCTCAGAGTCTCAGAGTCAGAGTCTCAGAGTCAAAGTCTCAGAGTCAGAGTCAGAATCTCAGAGTCTCAGAGTCTCAGAGTCAGAGTCAGAATCTCAGAGAGTCAGAGTCAGAGTCAGAATCTCAGAGTCTCAGAATCTCAGAGTCTCAGAGTCAGAGTCAGAATCTCAGAGTCTCAGAGCGTCAGAGTCAGAGTCTCAGAATCTCAGAGTCTCAGAGTCAGAATCTCAGAGTCTCAGAGTCAGAATCTCAGAGAGTCAGAGTCAGAATCTCAGAGAGTCAGAGTCAGAATCTCAGAGAGTCAGAGTCAGAATCTCAGAGAGTCAGAATCTCAGAGAGTCAGAGTCAGAATCTCAGAATCTCAGAGTCTCAGAATCTCAGAGTCTCAGAGAGTCAGAGTCAGAGTCAGAATCTCAGAGTCTCAGAGAGTCAGTCAGAGTCAGAATCTCAGAGTCTCAGAGAGTCAGAGTCAGAGTCAGAATCTCAGAGAGTCAGAGTCAGAATCTCAGAGTCTCAGAGTCAGAGTCAGAATCTCAGAGTCTCAGAATCTCAGAGTCTCAGAGTCAGAGTCAGAGTCAGAATCTCAGAGTCTCAGAGAGTCAGAGTCTCAGAATCTCAGAGTCTCAGAGTCAGAATCTCAGAGTCTCAGAGTCAGAATCTCAGAGAATCAGAGTCAGAGTCAGAATCTCAGAGTCTCAGAGTCAGAATCTCAGAGTCTCAGAGTCAGAATCTCAGAGAGTCAGAGTCAGAGTCAGAATCTCAGAGTCTCAGAGTCAGAATCTCAGAGAGTCAGAGTCAGAATCTCAGAGAGTCAGAATCTCAGAATCTCAGTCTCAGAATCTCAGAGTCTCAGAGTCAGAATCTCAGAGAGTCAGAGTCAGAATCTCAGAATCTCAGAGTCTCAGAATCTCAGAGTCTCAGAGAGTCAGAGTCTCAGAGAGTCAGAGTCAGAATCTCAGAGTCTCAGAGTCAGAGTCAGAATCTCAGAGAGTCAGAGTCAGAATCTCAGAGAGTCAGAGTCAGAATCTCAGAATCTCAGAGTCTCAGAATCTCAGAGTCTCAGAGAGTCAGAGTCTCAGAGTCTCAGAGAGTCAGAGTCAGAGTCAGAATCTCAGAGTCTCAGAGAGTCAGAGTCAGAGTCAGAATCTCAGAGAGTCAGAGTCAGAGTCAGAATCTCAGAGAGTCAGAGTCAGAATCTCAGAGAGTCAGAGTCAGAGTCAGAATCTCAGAGAGTCAGAGTCAGAATCTCAGAGAGTCAGAGTCAGAGTCAGAATCTCAGAGTCTCAGAGTCAGAATCTCAGAATTTCATGAAATAATTAAAAAAAAATGTGTGGGGCTCCGCGCAATTTCTATTTCTAGCCAGGTACAGCTAAGCAGCTGGGGGCTGGAATCCGCAGCGCAGGGATGCCCAAGCTTTCTGGGCACCCCCCGCTGCAAATTGCAGCCCGCAGCCGCCCCAGAAGATGGCGCGTTCATTGAAGCGCCATCCTCTGGCGCTGAACCCCGCTCTTCCAGCGGCCCTGGTGGCGGTGGCACGCTGGGTAATAAAGAGGTTAGGGCCAGCTTTGTATTTCAGCTGGCCCTAAGCCCGAAATTTATGGCGGTCACGCCAATATTAGACATGACCGCCATGAATTTCTATTAAATTGTTTTAAAAAAAACACAACACAGAGAAAATTTTTTATTAGAAATAAAAAAAAAGCCATTAGAGACTCCATCTTTAATTAAAAAAATCCTCTTCCGTCCGACGCAGTCCAAAACGCGATGTCCTCTCTGCTCATCCCTGTGCATAGATATAGATGTCTATGCACAGGGAATGAGCAGACTGAGAACAATCTCAGCTCTGCTACATCAGGCAGCAGGCGGGCTCTAGGACCCTGGAGCTGTGGCAGCCAGCACACTGAGCAGACAGGACTCTTATCTGTGCGCGTTTCCCAGCGATTACAGTTGCAAAGTAAACGAGTCCAATGCAAATAAATGACAAAACTAGGATTGCTTCAGGCTGAAGCTTCCGAGACACATCTGCGATTTGTAAATCTCACACTACTCGCTATTACTCGCTTCCCCATTCATTAACATTGGACTCGCTAGACTCGCAACGAGTAGCGAGTCCCGGGCTCGGACTCGCTAGAGTCAAGCGATTCCGAGTAATTTAGGATTCGCCCATCACTAATGAAATGGTATGGCAAGTTGTGGTTCCAAAGAGAGACGTTCAAATGGTGTTGGAAGTGTACCATAATGGAGCAGGACACTTTGGATGGAGAAAACTGGAGATATTGTTACTTGAAAGATTCTATTGGATTGGCATGAGATCTACCATAGAGAAATGGTGTAAAAATTGTGGTCCATGCTCATTGAGAAAAAAAGACTGTAACAGCCAGAAAGCACCACTACAGCCTATCATCACTGAACAGCCATTAGAACTGGTAGCCTTAGATCACATCAAATCACACCCAGCAGATCAGGCTATACCTATGCTCTTACCATGGTGGACCACTATTGCAGATTCCTAGTGGTAGCTACTGTGAAAGACTTAACAGCTCAGACAGCAGCAAGAACCTTTCAAGCCTATTTCTGCAGACCACACAGATATCCAGAATGGGTATTGACAGATCAAGGTCCTGCCTTTGAAGCTGAAGTGTTTCAAGAGTTCTGTAACTTGTAGGGATGCAAGAAAATTTGTACCACACCTTACCATCCCCAAACCAAAGGAATGTGCAAGAAAATGAACCACGTGGTAATAGAATTGCTAAAAACTCTGCCACTAGAAAAATGAAGCAGATGTCCAGAGAAGTTACCAGACCTTGTTGTCATCTACAACAACATCCCAGTGAGCTCAACAAATTGTACCCCTGCATACTTCATTAGAGCAAGACCAGGAAAATTGCCAGTAGACTTTGAAATTGGCATTGTAATTCCTGAAGAAATCACCTCAGATGCAGATTGGGATACCAGAAGAAAAGAGCAGTACAAGAAAATACAGGAATGTGGTGAGAGAAGTTTGTCAAAATCAAGAGAAAAGCAAGAAGCAGACTTTAACAAAAGCACACAAGGAACACCCTTAACACCAGGTGAATTGGTTTTGAAAAGGAAAAGGACACTCCACAAGTTAGATGATCAATGGGAAGCAGAACCATACACTGTATTACTATAAAACTTTGACAACCAGAAGACCTGTCTGATCAGTAAAGACAATGGAGAAACAACAGCAACAGTGTTCAGAGATCATTTAAAGAAGTACTCTCAACCACCACAACCAAAGGAAGATGTCCCTTGTCAAGTACCAGAAGAAAAGGAACCAATGAAATTCAAGACAATCTTAGGAGACCTACCTGCATATTGGCCCCAAATAGAAGGTGCATACCTAATACCAAATGTTGACTTTCCCACAACCAATTGAAAAATCAAGGGCAGAATAACTGCCCGTTGTAGCAGAGTCAGAGAATCCTGCAATCGGTGCATCTGCCATTCCCACTATGAGAATGAGAAGGCATACAGTTAGGTCAGCTAGGACTGAAGAGCCTAGAGGAGCTGGTTGCTGGGAATTAGGCCCAGAACCATAGCGGACAGTTGTGCAGTGCCCTAGAGAGAGGGACGGAGGCCAGAGGGAGCACAGGAAGAGGAAGGGAACATAGTGGTTACCCTTATAGTTCACCCAGACGCTGGAGTCCTTGCCTACCATTAACCACTTGTGGCAGAGAAACCCCGGTGGAACCAGGAGAATCTAGTTCTTCCTGAAGCTCAGGAAGCACAGTGCCCAAACGCGACCAGCTTAGGACCGGGGACCCCTAGAAAAGAATAGGGATCCCAAGAGGAGGTCCTCACCGGCAGTTGTGGAAGGAGCATCCTGAGGAGAAGAGAGCGGCTGTGTTAGCAGAGGCTCCTTCCTAGTGCGGTTAACACAGACATAGCGTATTCCTAACAGCAAGGGAGACATAACATCACAGCGGGAAATGGAACTTCGGAGGACCCACTGAACAGCTAAAAAAAGGTACAGTGAAGAGCCTTATTACCGCTTATTTCCAGCACACAGTGCCTACTTAGTTATATTGATAGATGGTGACTCAGCGACAATATCACCTAGGGTTAGGATATATTGATACTAAATAGCAAGGCATTTAACAAACATAGCTCATATGGAATGTAGAAGAGATATCTCATTAGATAAGTACCAGCAAGTTATCACACAGTAATCCTCTACCATGGACATATAGGAGGATATATCACTATACAACTCTAGAAGGTGACCTAAGATATACCCTGACACATATAAGCAATAAGCTAAAAGCAGTATAATTAGTAAAGAGTTAATGGTCTTTTCACAAACAATTGCAGGACTCTGCAGATTCTCCCAGCACACCATCACCTGCAGGAAGGACTTCACTAATCACAATCACTGAAACCCATACCATTATACAAAAGACTATTAAGTAAGTAAAGCAGTACACTTATTAATAGCAAAATATCCCACAATACTAGGAAACCTATATTTTAATAATTATTTACTTTTCCTTAGGTTACCATCACATATAGAGGAATTAGATCCAACAGAATCACTGCACCATATACGGTTCTGCACAAAATCTACAACTTAACCAAGTAAATAGAAAGACACATTTTAAGAAAGAAATTCCAACAATATACACACACCACAATTAATAGGAGGTATTATATTATACTTATAGAGTCCCAGTATTGGATGCCAGGAAAATATTATATCATAGTACTTATATTAAGAGAGATTGAACCAATTCGCCTCTACAAAGTACCAACTTACAATTTATACAAGTAAGTGAAAACGTATATTAGAAATCTTACAGGATCACAAACACCACAAATAAAAGTTAAAGGTACCCATTAAATCCATAGGTCCTTATATTTGGAAGAAAGGTAACCATACATGAGTACCAGCACCATAAAAGGTCTGAAAAATCTACTATAAATCAGGAGGTAAGAATAAAATCTTCTAATTAAGAACATTTTTACACAAAGAAGTTAATAGTACAGTAAAGACACTCATATAATATCACCACTTTATTTATCGATTGACCATAGAAAAAGTGAAGGCAAGTGCAATACAACAAGCCCAAAGGATCGCCTATAACCTATAGAACCCGCACATAAGCTGAAGAAGAAGCCCCTAGAAAAGGAATCCCTGACAAACTAGGAGCCCATCTGTACTAATAACATCACTCCAGAAAGAATTCCATCTATATTCTGATTGCTCCATTGTGTTACATATACACATGGTATTATAATATGAAAAACCATTTATTGGGGTATTATACTAGATACCATATACTTCTTAGGTATATATTTTTATTGGTTGGCACTTTAAGTGCATTTTTAATAAAGATTTTTAATGGCGAGTTATACACGCACATTTTAAAGAACAACAGATTGCTTTATACAACCTGAATTGGTGCATAGTGAATAAAATAAGAGATTGTACAAGTACTAGCTAGTATCAAATAATAGGATCAAATGTATTTGCTTTTTAAATAAACATCCCAAAGGAAGGATTGAACAGACAAATCTGGTAATTTATTTTATTCGATATACCTGCCTAAGAGTTAGCGCTTATCCTTAACCACTTATCTAAATGAGTATTTTGATAACATGATACTCTTTATACATGTTGTTCTACTCCAAGCTGTATAGACTTGAGAGCCAACTACCAATTACCAGTAAGTAAATCAGGTGATGTGCATCTCTGTAATGAGGAGGGGTGTGGTCTAATGACATCAACACCCTCTATAAGGTGTGCATAATTATTAGGCAACTTCCTTTCCTTTGGAAAAATGGGTCAGAAGAGAGATTTGCCGGGCTCTGAAAAGTCCAAAATTGTGAGATGACTTGCAGAGGGATGCAGCAGTCTTGAAATTGCCAAACATTTGAAGCGTGATCACCAAACAATCAAGCGTTTCATGGCAAATAGCCAACAGGGTCGCAAGAAGCATGTTGGGAAAAAAAAGGAGCAAAATAACTGCCCATGAATTGAGGAAATCAAGCGTGAAGCTGCCAAGATGCCATTTGCCGCCAGTTTGGCCATACTTCACAGCTGCAATTTAACTGGAGTATCAAAAAGCACAAGGTGTGCTATACTCAGGGACATGGCCAAGGTAAGGAAGGCTGAAAAACAACCACCTTTGAACAAGAAACATAAGATAAAACGTCAAGACTGGGTCAAGAAATATCTTAAGACTGATTTTTGAAAGGTTTTATGGACTGATGAAATGAGAGTGACTCTTGATGGGTCAGATGGATGGGCCAGAGGCAGGATCAGTAAAGGGCAGAGAGCTCCTCTCCGACTCAAACATCAACAAGGTGGAGGAGGGGTACTGATATGGGCTGGTATCATTAAAGATGAACTTGTGGGACCTTTTCGGGTTGAGGATGGAGTGAAGCTCAACTCCCAGACCTACTGCCAGTTTCTGGAAGACAACTTCTTCAAGCAGTGGTACAGGAAGAAGTCAGTTTCATTCAAGAAAAACATGATTTTTCATGCAGGACAGTGCTCCATCACATGCATCCAACTACTTCACAGCGTGGCTGGCCAGTAAAGGTCTAAAAGAAGAAAAAATAATGATATCGCCCCCTTGTTCACCTGATCTGAACCCCATAGAGAACTTGTGGTCCTTCATAAAATGTGAGATCTACAAGGAGGGAAAACAGTACACCTCTCGGAACAGTGTCTGGATGGCTGTGGTGGCTGCTGCACGCTATGTTGATTGTAAACAGATCAAGCAACTGACAGAATCTATGGATGGAAGGCTGTTAAGTGTTATCATAAACAAAGGTGGCTATACTGGTCACAAATTTTGGGGGGGTTCTTTTGCAAGTCAGAAATGTTTATTTCTAAATTTTGTGCAGTTATATTGGTTTACCTGGTGAAAATAAACAAGTGAGATGGGAATATATTTGGTCTTTATTAAGTTGCCTAATAATTCTGCACAGTAATATTTACCTGCACAAGCAGATATCCTCCTAAGATAGCCAAATCTATAAAAACCCCACTTCAACTTCCAAAAATATTAAGCTTTGATATTTGAGTCTTTTGGGTTGATTGAGAACATAGTTGTTGATCAATAAAAGTAATCCTCTACAATACAACTCGCCTAATAATTCTGCACACAGTGTATTTTTTTTCAGTTCTGGCAACAATGTAATATATGTGTAGTATGGCATGCTATTCAATTTGCATTTGGCCAGATTACACAACACTATAGAAACATATTCTGTTTTATATTAGTGAGTGCTTATTATTATATTTTATCTACTATAAAATTCAGGGGCGGACATATCGTGGTGCAGCTGGTTCAGCTGCACCAGGGCCCCGACCGGCTAGGGGGCCTCTGAAGCCTGCAGGGGGACCCCCAGCCGACCCCCGTAACCCGATATCAGAGGAGAGGAGGGTCAGAGAAGGGCCCCTCTGCCCCTCTGCTGCACTCTGCATGTTCTCGGTGCGGCTCAGCAGGTAGGAGAGCTGCAACTCCAACAACGGCCACCCCTCCCCGCACCTCGCCGACGGCCGTCAGCACCCTCCCCAGACCGCTCAACATGGCTGCACCAGGGCCCCCTGGGCTCTAGGTCCGCCACTGATATAATTGTCTAAGGTGACTGTCGGTCACAGAAATCGCGCGACAGACAGAGGCCGCCCATTGGAGCGCAGACTATGCAAATAGGCACGAGAATTCAAAGTTCGAATTGCGCGCCAATTTGCAGACCGGCTACAGCGGCATGTTAGCGCCGCTGTTGCCGGGATACACGGTCTGGCCGACGGTGGCCACAGCGGCCATGGCCCCCCGTTTCTCCTGCCCGCGCTCACTGTGGCCCCCCGCTCCCCGCGGCACCTCCGCTCCTCCTGCCCCCCTCCGCTCCTCCTGCCCCCCTCTCTCCCCACGGCCCCCGCTCCCTCTGCGCCCCCGCTCCTCCACGGTGATAATATAAATAAAAAAATCCTCAGTGAGGATACTCACCTGTCCACCGGATCGCTCCACCTCCGTCTTCTAGCTTCTACAGGGCTTGAGGACCTGTCGTTTCCAGGGATCGGTTTCCCAGGCAATGACAGGTCCTGTCTTGGGAGTTACAAGACAGAGGTGGAGCGAACCGGCGGACGGGTAAGTATCCTCACTGAGGATTTTTTTATTTTTATTATCATCGTGGAGGAGCGGGGGGGGGGAATGGGGGTGCCGCGGGGAGCGGAGGAGGGGCAGGAGCAGCGGAGGGGGGCAAGAGGAGCGCCTCCATCCTGCCCACTCGTATCCATCCTGCCCCCGGTAATGTTCACACGATATGAGGCATTCACAAGAGCAAACTTTAACTGTACTTTAGTCTTGTCTTCCATCTTTCTCCATCATATAACAGAAGAGTCTTTTCAGCAGCATGCTTCAAAGTGAAACTAAACTTAACTTCTCACCTCCTTCTTCTCCTTACCCATGATACACCAGACCTGGTTTTCTTAAAGAGGCAGATCTAATTATTGTACATTACATCATCCCCCTTTTTTTATTTTTATTTTTTTACAACTTAGAAGAAATACACTGACAATGTAACAATGTCAAAATGTCTAATAAATATATATATATATATATATATATATGTCGGTTTTGGCCTATTTAGTCTATTCAAATCAGGCACCGAAGGAAAAAAAAAAACACAAACAGGCAACAAAAAAAAAACAACAACCGAAAAGAACTCTGTATGTTTTTCGTTCTTTCCTCTGTTACACTTCTTCAATAAGCCGTGATGGAGCCCTCCTTTCTCGTGTTGGATAGCGTCTGGGTTCAGTGAGTGTGTCTATTATTGAAGAATTGATCACTTCCGGGTGGTCCTCTCCACCATTGAGTACCAAGTCTTCCACCAGAGGAAGATCATTACCATCATTTTGCGGTATGATTTTAAAATGTGATGAATTTCGAGTTATGAAGTGTCCATTTCGCTCAGCTGTGACCATGCTGCCTTTCTTATCAGTAACATTGTATTGTGCAGGATTATAAGTAGCTGAGGTCTTGTTGGTTGGTTTTTGACGCACGACGACAACATCCCCTTTTTTGATGGCACTTGGCTGTCCCCTTTGCCTTCTGTCTGCATAACGTTTCATAGCTTGTTTGCTAGAAGAGTCTGCTGATCGCACAGAAGAGTCACTTGGTAAGGGATGACTGGTCACGTCAGGGATACGTATGCGTGGAGTTCTGTTGAACATTAGTTGAGCTGGAGCAGCATTAGTAGTAGAATGTGACGTATTGCGATAATTGTGCAAGAATTTGTGTAATGACTGTTTCAGCGGAGTGTGCTCCAGACTCGCTGCCTTGACTCTTTTCCCCATCGTGCGCATGAAACGGTCTACTATACCATTGGCTTATGGCCAGCAAGGTGTGATTTTCCTGTGACTGAACCCCAAGTATTCAGAAAATTGTGTAAACACATGTCCATTGAACGGAGGTCCATTGTCTGTTTTAACCACTCTTGGGATGCCATATGCAGAGAATATGTCATCCAGTTCTGGTATGACACTAGCGGCAGATGTTGAAGATATGAAAGAAATGACAGGGTATCTAGAATATTCATCAATTGTTACTAGAATGTACTGGCCATTGGGTAGTGGTCCATATATGTCGACTGCCACTTCCTCCCAGACAGCAGTGGGTAGTGGAGACATTTGCAGTGGTTCTAAGTTTGATGATGGAGTAATGAATTGACAGGTGGAGCAATGTCTAATCTTCTCTTCCACCAATTGATCCATGTTTGGGAACCACACTTTTTCTCTAAGTAATTTTTTAGTACCAACAATTCCCAGATGACCTTCATGTGCGATCTGTATGACTAAGTTGCCCAAAGTCTTAGGTACAACCAGTTTGGTACCTCAAAGAATGAGGTGTTCTTCAGTGACTGATAATTCATCCCGTACACTTGAGAATAGTTTTAATTCCTTCAGATCAATCTCAGACTCGGGAAATTTTTCTTTTTGAATTTCATGCCACCTTCGATTTTGTATGATTTCTATTAAAGCACATAGCGTTTTGTCACTCATTGTTGCATTCACAAAGAGATCAATGGAGAGTGCTTTAGGCACTGCATGAGCCGTAATGAAGCGTATGTATTCTTCAATGGAGGAACGCTCAGGTGAGGCATCATTCACAGGATGTCTTGAAAGATAATTATGATGATTATAATCAGCCGGATTGCTGAATTTTCCAGGTTTGTGAATAATTTTGTAGTTATAGTCCTGTAGACGTAGACCCCATCGTTCAATGCGTGCAGGCATTTTAGCTCTGGGATTTCCAAAGATCGTAAGGAGTGCTTGATGGTCGGTGACAATGGTGAAGGGAGCTCCATAGAGAAATAAATGAAGATGTTCACATCCCCAGACAACTGCCAAGCTTTCTTTTTCAGGTTGTGAATATTTCTTTTCAGTGCTTGTTAAACTTTTACTTGCATAAGAAATGATGTGAGGATCTTGATTATTATCCTTATATTGTGCTAAGATAGCACCCTGCCCCACAGGACTGGCGTCCACAATTAATTCGGTTCGAAGTGCCGGATCAAAATAAGCCATGGTAGTGGTTAAGCAAAGTTCATTTTTAATTGCTTTAAAAGAGGTCTGACAGTCTTGGGACCATTGAAAGACACAATTTTGCTTTGCAAGTTCTCTTAATGGACTGCTGATAGTTGAAAAATTTGAAATATATCTAGCACAGTAGCTTGCCATTCCAAGAAAAGAGCGTACTTCACTGGCAGTTTGTGGAATTGAGGCTGTTTTGATGGATTCTACTTTCTTAGGATCAGGTTGTACTCCTTTTGCCGAGAAGATGTGACCATAGAACTCTAATGAACTTCTATCAAATTCGCACTTTTCTTTGTTTAAAGTGAGTCCAGCAGAGAGCAGGCATTCAAAGATGTTGTATAGAGCACGATTATGTTCAGCTTGAGTTTTACCAAACACCAGTATGTCATCACTGTAATTAAAGGCATTTGGAACGTGTTGAATGACGCTCCTTATTGCATCCTGAAAAATTTCTGCTGCTGAGCAGACTCCAAAAGTCAATCTTTTATATCTTCTGAGGCCCACATGTGTGGAAAATGTTGTTAAGTATCTGGATTCTGGACTCAGTTCTAATTGGTGATATCCTTTATTGAGGTCGAGCTTTGAAAAGACGGTCGCTCCAGTTAATAAATGAATGATGTCATCAATCGTGGGTGAGATATGTCTTTCTCTCTGGATAGCGGTGTTGGGTAAGCGCATGTCAACACACAGTCTCACCTGCTCAGGAGTCTTTGGTTTGGAATTACCACAAGTGGAGAGACCCATGGAGTGGGACCTGTAACAGTTTCAATGACGTCCTCATCCATGAGGAACTGAAGTTCTTTTTCTACCTTCTTTCTCAGGTGAAAAGGAATGCGTCTATGTGGTTGGGCTACCGGACGAACGCTGTCGTCCACATGAAGATGTACTTGAGAGTCCTTTAATTTCCCCAAACCACTAAACAATGAGGGAAAACTGTTTACCATGGCCTGTACATCCATATCTGCCGGGTCAGTTATGGTATGAATAATCTGGATGAGACCTAGCTTCAATGCAGTGTGATAGCTGAGAAGACAGCCTCCCGATCCTTGTAATGTGTGAAAAGTGGTTTTATGCCTGTTTTCTTTATAGCTGATTTCAGTGTCCAATTGTCCTCTTATAGCTAGAGGTGTTGTAGATCCATATGGGAAGATTTTTGTGTTCACTTGCTGTAAAACTGGCTTATTTTTCAATTTTTCATATGCAGTTCTATCTATAATATCCACTTAAGCCCCCGTATCTATTGTAAAGGTGATATTGGTGTTGCAGATTGGGAGTGTGATGCAGGGAGACTGTACTGAGCCAGTGGCAGAAGTGGTGAACACATAGTTTTCTCGCCCCAGATATTTCTTCTGCGTCCTGATTTACCATTTTTATATTTGCAGGCTTTGTCAGAGGCAGAGAAGACTTGTACTGTGCTGACCTGCAGACAGCTGCAAAATGATTCCCTTTTCCACATTTACTGCATGTCTGTCCTATAGCTGGACATTTGTTCAGGTGGTGAGGGAAATCCTGTCCACATCTATAGCATTTCCTCTGTTTCAGGGTTTGCTTCTCTTGTGTACTTTTATACTTGAGATTATGCACATGTAAATTATCCCCACTCTCCATTGCAGTAGCCTGATGATCCGCTGTTTCTATAGCACGGGCCATTTTGAGTAAATCATGTAGAGAGAGATCCTGCTGCAGAGCTTTGCGCCTTATGGTATTGGATGAGCAGGTGACAATTACTTGGGTTAGAATTTCATCATCTACATCTGTGAATGCACATCCATGTGCCAGCTCTCTCAGCCGGGTAACATAGGTTTCTATGGATTCTTCTGGGAGCTGCTTAGCAATTTTGAATTTGTATCTTTCATATCTGATATTTTGTTTGGGATTGAAGTAGTCAGTGAGCGCTTTGGCGCAATTACTGTATGTGTCTGTCTCGGCTGCAGGTAATGTGCTGTATACATCATAGACTCCTGAACCTGCACAATGTAAGAGTACAGCCTTCCTTCGTTTCTCCTCTTTTATGTCCACGGCTTCTAGAAAGTTCTCAAATCTGTTTAGCCATTTTCTCCAGTTATGGGAGAGATTAGTAGCATCAGTCATATCAAACTGTGGGAAGCTGTGTAAGTATTCAGCCATGATGAAGTTTCTCAGTGACGCTGGTGTATGAATCAGTAAACAGGGATCAGTACTCACAGAAGCCAGTGGTTAGATCAATCCCATCCTCGTTGCCAGTTGTAATGTTCACACGATATGAGGCATTCACAAGAGTAAACTTTAACTGTACTTTATTTTTGTCTTCCATCTTTCTCCATGATATAACAGAAGAGTCTTTTCAGCAGCATGCTTCAAAGTGAAACTAAACTTAACTCATCACCTCCTTCTTCTCCTTACCCATGATACACCAGACCTAGTTTTCTTAAAGAGGCAGATCTAATTATTTCTACATTACACCCCCCCCCCCGCCGGCTCCATCCTGCCTCGCTTGCTCCATCCTGCCTCCCCACTTGTTCCATCCTGCCGCCCCACCATCATCCTGCCCCCTGCACCACCATTCTGCCCCGCTGGCTCCATCCTGCCCCGCCGGCTCGATCCTGGTCCCCTGCATCCATCCTGCCCCGCCGACTCCCTCCTGCCCCGCCGGCTCCATACTGCCCCGCCCGCTCCATCCTGCCCCGCTCGCTCCATCCTGCCCCCGCCACCATCCTGCCCCCCCGTCACCATCCTGCTCCCCCCATCCTGCCCTCCCCCCACCACCATCCTGCTCCCCTTGCTCCATTCTGCTCCTCCGGCTCCGTCCTGCTCCTCCGGCTCCATCCTGCCCCGCTCGCTCCATCCTGCCCCCCGCCACCATCCTGCCCCCCCGTCACCATCCTGCTCACCCCATCCTGCCCCCGCACCACCATCCTGCTCCCCTTGCTCCATCCTGCCCCGCTCAATCCATCCTTCCCCGCTCCCAACATCCTGCCCCGCTGGCTCCATCTTGCCCCCCGCCACCATCCTGGTCTTCTGGCTCCATCCTGCCCCGCTCGCTCCATCCTGCCCCGCACGCTCCATCCTGCCCCGCACGCTCCATCCTGCCCCGCTCGCTCCATCCTGCCCTGCTCCCTCCATCCTGCCCCCCGCTGTTCTTGCTGCCCCGGCTCCATCCTGCCCCCCCACCTCCATCCTGCCCCACTCACTCCATCATGCTCCTTTGGCTCCATCCTGCTCCTCCGGCTCCATCCTGCTCTTCCGGCTCCATCCTGCCCCGCTCGCTCCATTCTGCCTCGTTCGCTCCATCCTGCCCCGCTCACTCCATCCTGCCCCGCCAGCTCCATCCTGCCCCGCCAGCTCCATCCTGCCCCGACGGCTCCATCCTACCCCGCTAGCTCCAACCTGCCCCCCTGCTACCATCTTCCCCGCCCCCCTGCCACCATCTTCCCCGCCCCCCACCATTCTGCCCTGTCCCCCCCACCATTCTGCTCCTCCGGCTCCATCCTGCCTCGCTCGCGCCATCCTGCCCCGCTCGCTCCATCCTGCCCCGCTCCCTCCATCCTACCCCCCACTGTTCTTGCTCCCCGGATCCGTCCTGCCCCCCCGCCTCCATCCTGCCCCCCCACCTCCATCCTGCCCCCCCGGCTCCATCCTCCCCCCTGACTCCATCCTGCCCCCCCCCCCGCTCAATCCTGCCCCACTTGCTCCATCCTGCCCTGCTCACTCCATCCTGCCCTCCAACACAATCCTGCCCCCCCTCCCCCACCCATCACCATCCTGCCCCCCTGCTCCATCCTGCCCCTGGCAGTTAGCGGTCATGTGACCGATCAGCTGATCGGTTTCCCAGGCAACGACAGGTCCTAAAGGCCTGTAGGACATAGAAGACGGAGGTGGAGCGAGCGGACAGGTGAGTATCCTCACTGAGGATTTTTTTTATTTTTACTTTTACTGTGGAGGAGTGGGGGCCTGGAGGAGCGGGGGGCTGCGGGGAGCGGAGTATCGCCATATACTATAGTGCTGCTATACATGTACTATAATGTACCGCTATATACCATAGCGCTGCTATACATGTACTATAATGTATCACCATATACTATAGTGCTGCTATACATGTACTGTAATGTACCACCATATACCATAGCGCTGCTGTACATGCACTATAATGTATCACCATATACTATAGCGTTGCTATACATGTACTGTAATGTACCGCCCTATACTATAGTGCTGCTATACATGTACTGTAATGTACCGCCATATACCATAGCGCTGCTATACATGTACTGTAATGTACCGCCATATACTATAGTGCTGCTATACATGTACTGTAATGTACCACCATATACCATAGTGCTGCTCTACATGTACTATAATGTATCACCATATACTATAGCGTTGCTGTACATGTACTGTAATGTACAGCCATATACCATAGTGCTGCTATACATGTACTGCCATATACAATAGTGCTGCTATACATGTGCTGTAATGTACCGCCATATACTATAGTGCTGCTATACATGTACTGTAATGTACCGCCATATACCATAGCGCTGCTATACATGTACTGTAACGTACCGTCATATACTATAGTGCTGCTATACATGTGCTGTAATGTACCGCCATATACCATAGCACTGCTATACATGTAATGTAGTGCACCACCGTATACTATAGTGTGCCATACATGTGCTGTAATGTACCACCATATACCATAGTGCTGCTGCTATATATATATATATATATATATATATATATATATATATATATGTAGTCCACTCAGGTTGACTGAACAAGTTCTGTCGGTCACAGTATGTCAACTACATGCATATTCTAGAATACTTGATGCGTTAGAATCGGGCCACCATCTAGTAGCTATATATATTTTTATGGAAGTACAATATTATGATTCTATTCCCATTACATCTACAAAGTAAACACATTGGACCATGAAGGTTTTTTCGAAGTCAGCATTTTGTAGTCTCAAAAGTGTGTATTAAATGCTCCCTTGAGTTGCTAGCTGAAGCATAGTTTGTAAGATCATAGCTATTTTTCAGGCTACAATAAATATGCAACCTTGATATGTAGCAAAGGTCAGATCAAAGTGCTTTCTTCACAAAATTCTTCTGTGGTAATTACTAAGGCTACATGGAAGATATTAAAGAGATTAATATTATTCAGTAAAGTCTAAATATGACATTTCAACAGTGTTAATAAAATTCGGGTTATGTGCTGCACATACTTATGGATTCATACATATTGATGTGCATAATAGCTTTACTTTTATCCAAGATTTTTGAACACCATATTGCTGTAATGCTGACTATGTCTCATGTAGCTGTTTGGCTCCCTACTGTTAGGGGACTGCAGCTGTTGTAGCACTTGATTGATCATAATCAGTGCATACTTTCCCTGAAGGCAGTGATGGACTGGCCTAAACCAGATGATTCTCCAGTGGAGACCTTCCCCTGCTTCTGGATATTTTGAGTAGAGACTCTTAAGGCCCCGTTAAACGGGGCAACATCTCCGGCAACATCGCCGGCAACTCAAGGGTGTGGCCAAGTTGCAGCAACATCGCTGGTAAGTTGCCCCATGTAATAGGGTGTTGCTCAGGCGATCTGCCTGAATCGCCCTGTCTGACATCGCAACAGCGATGTTGCAAGCAACTTCCCCCATTGACTGCAATGTTAAGGATCGCTGCCAGGGTTGAATTTAACCCTGACAGCGATAGTTGCTTTCAACATCACCGCTGTGTTGCCAGCGATGTCTCTCCGTCTGACAGGAGCATAGCGATGTTGAAACGTCTGACGGTACCTTTAGGTTATGTTTTTACTAAGTCTTTGACCTTGGTTTTTACATTGGTTTTATGCTAATCTATGATACGTTAAACCAGCATTGTGATTCATTGAAAAGCTGTCCGCACACACACATTTCCTTGCAGAAACTGTAAACAACAAAGGTTTGTATCCAGGGTCACACATACAAATCCATTTTTTAGAGCCCTTAGAAAAATGTATCCGTTAAATGCCAATAGTGCCAATAGTGTCCCCTGAGGTCCTGGTTGTTTTTTGGAAAATTTTAGACTTAGGGTGTGTGCCCACATAGTGGTTTAGTGTCGGTTTAGCAGCGAAAACCGCCGGAGGTTTAGCATAGGTTTTATTTAAATTTATGTAAATCATTAGCAGCTTTAGGACTTACAAGTAACCTTATGTAATTTAGAAAACGCTGTGCACACATAGTGGGTTTATGTGAGCAGATCTGCCAGAGGTTGGGCGGTTTCCCAGTGGTTTAGCAGCATACAGCATGTCAATTCTTCTCAGCGGTTTTTGAGCGTTTCCATGGACAAAATCCTCCATAGAAAACCGCCGGAAAAACCGCTGGAAAAACCGACTGTAAAACGCTGTGCACACACTGAAAAAACCGCTGGGAAACCGCTGAGAAACCGCTGGAAAACCGCTGGTGACTTCTGAGCTCAGGAGTCTAGGCTCCTTGAATTTTCCAGTGGTTTACTGGCGATTTGAACGTCACTAAACCACTATGTGGGCACACAGCCTTAGTCATTTCTTCACCAAAAATGCATATGCATTAAATTATGGTTCCTATATGTACCATGCATTAACGCATGCGTCTCCCATAAGGCCTGATGTTAAAAAAACGCATGCATTTTTTGAAAGGACCCCAAAAAAGCTGCTAGCAGCATTTTTGGGAAGCTGCATAGAAACGCATGCGTTTTTTGAAAAACGCACAGACACATGCGTTGAGGCATATCCGTTTTTGCACTTTGAAAAAAAAAATGTCCAAAATGTTCCCAAAAATGGATTTAAGCTAAAAACGGATGGTATGTGTGACCCTGGTCTTTCTGTGGTTTTGAAAGAATGAGCATGTCAATTGTTTTCTGCATTTTTGCCGTGTTCTATGGCAAGAATGCAGCAAACAAGAAGATAACAAAAACAGCATTAAAAATGTGGTAACAACACAGCATATCTCCAGCCAAGAAAACAGGAATTACTACATACCCCTAAGGTTTTGCTGCATTTTTGTTGCAGAAAAAACCAAGGTGTCAGGACATAGACTTAGGCTAGGGTCTGACTAGCGTCAGCCCTCAGCCTTCCGGATCCGTGAAAGGCTTAGAATTTGCCAATAACTTCAACAAGACACAGTACTGGTAGTAGTACTAGGGCACTCATGTTCTTTACCCAAGTTTTTGGGGCGCACGTCACTCCAGGGAGTTCCACCCGGACTTCATCCAATATACATACAAAGGACAGCGACTCACAAGATGGTGATAATTTCAAGTTCTTTATTCCCAGTCTATTACAGCGACGTTTTGACCACAGCAATCTGGTCTTTAGCAAGCTCACAAATATCATCAAATCTCACCCATTTAGAGTGTTAAACACACTCCCCTCATTAAATCAACCAATAGTAGATCATAATATAAATATAAACTAATACACACATATATCTATCTTTAAAAACATCCCAGCCAGTATCACAGCATAAAGTAAATAAAGGGTAAATGATTTCTGTTTACAATTATGACATACGGACTTTCTACTATAACTTTGGGACTTCTTGTGCCCTGATGAGTGCGATCCTAAACTGTTAGAATTTGCCAGGCTGAGTGCATAGCGTTACCGGCATGTAACATTATGCGCCGCCTGTATAAGTATCTCTATGGCAACCTGAATGATCACCTACAAGTATCGGATATGTGCTATTGCGGAGCGCACAGGAAAGGCAGCCTGCAGCATTTTCCTGTGCGCTCTGCAATAGCTCATATCTGTGGATTCGCTTTGGAGCCAGCGGCTGCGGTAAGCATCTGGTTGTCATATCAATCCATAGGCAGGCGGCGCATAACGTTACCTGCTGGTAAGGCTATGCATTAAGCCTGCCAGATTCTAAGTTTTAAACAGATCCAGCAGGCTGAGGGGAGACGCAGGTCTGACCCTAGCCTTAGGCTGAAGTTTGGCACATCATTTAAGGTAGTACTGGCATCTACACTGAGTTCTGCAGTCCTACCTTAATAAAACTCGCTGTGCCATCTAAGGGCCCTTTCACATCAGCGTTTTTTTCAAATCGCGGCAGATGCGGTGAAAAAACCGCATCTGCCGCGATTGCCGCATACCGGCTGCGCTTGCGGCACGGTTGCGGCGCGGTTGCGGTAAACACCATACAAGGTATAGGCGGACTTGTGGCAGGTGCGGCAAGTGCGGTTTTGGCACTTGTGGCAGGTGCGGCCGCGAAAAAAAACCGCGGCTGACAGCATTTTTTTTCGCGGCCGCACCTGCCGCAAGTGCCAAAACCGCACTTGCCGCACCTGCCGCAAGTCCGCCTATACATTGTATGGCGTTTACCGCAATCGCGCCGCAACCGTGCCGCAAGTGCAGCCGGTATGCAGTAATCGCGGCAGATGCGGTTTTTTCACCGCATCTGCCGCGATTTGAAAAAAACGCTGATGTGAAAGGGCCCTAAGAAACATATGTCTACTGAAAATGGAAAGAAAACAGAAATCGCACCGATCTAAATGTAGCAGTATCGATAGTGTAGACAGGACCGTGATGATTTGCACTCACCCCCAAACGGTCTTGGTTTCTTGCTTATCAATCCTGGAGGGATCACAGTTTAGGATCCAAGTCCATTTCTCACAATTAGTATGTACATGCCTGGTGACTACTCCATAACCCGTAAGGGTTATCAAGGTTGAATATAAGCATTAAAAAAAAATTTCACCAGGCTGGATGTCCTCCCAAAGGTTGTAATCATACAGGCTACGAATGAATATTTCCTGTACGAATTTTTATTTCTGCAAAGACATACATTTACAACACAAGAAGACGGCTGTCAAGCTCCTCCATCCTATATCCACCAGGATTCCCAGGCAGTGAATTAATGGCAGACGTCCATCAATGAACGAGAAAGATAAAATCCACTGCCACTTGCGGTTATTTCCTTTTACTTTCTTAAATATGAAACATACAGATGCCCCTGTGGGGCTGCTATACGCGTTTCGGAGATATACTCCTTATTCGTTAGCTCATCAAACTACAATAAAACACACACATATATACAAGTAAAAGCACAAGTCATAGGAGCACCTGTATTCCATTTACCATGATTACATCTTGGAAATTTAACTCCTGTATTGCCAGCTAAGTATAGAAATGTGAGAGACCTTCATATAAATACAAATATAAATATACAAATATGAATAGAACAGTTGCATATTTTTAGAAATAAATAAATACATCAATAGAATCATGATTTATTATGAATATTTTATCATCACTGCTCTATTTAATAGAAATAAAACAAATCATTCTTGAAATTGAGACCATGTGGTGATCGTGTATTCAGCTGCAGAATCCATAGTTTTTCTCTTTCCTGTAGTATGTATAATTTCATCTGATGTTCATTATCAGTGGCCAAATTCACAAATGGGGCATCTGTATGTTTCATATTTAAGAAAATAAAAGGAAATAACCGTAAGTGGCAGTGGATTTTATCTTTCTCATACATTTACAACGCATTTCGACAACGCATTGTATGTGTATGTTTTTGGAGAAATAAAAATTTGTTCAGGAAATATTCATTAATGATTACAACCTTTGGGAGGACATCCAGCCTGGTGAAAAATTTTTTTAATGCTAATCTAAGGGTACTTTCACATCAGCGTTTTCTTCACCGCATCTGCCGCGATTACCGCATAACCGCTGCACTTGCGACAAGCACCATAGAATGTCTATGCGGGCTTGCGGCAGGTGTGGCAAGTGCGGTTTCGGCACTTGCGGCAGGTGCGGCCACAAAAAAAACGCGGCTGACCGCGTTTTTTTTCGCGGCCGCACCTGCCGCAAGTGCCGAAACCGCACTTGCCGCACCTGCCGCACACTTACCGCAAGCCCCATAGACATTGCATGGGGCTTGCCGCAAGTGTGCCGCAAGTGCAGCGGTTATGCGGTAATCGCGGCAGATGCGTTTTTTTCACCGCATCTGCCGCGATTTAAAAAAAACGCTGATGTGAAAGTACCCTTAGAAATATATACATTCAAATCAACCACTTTTCCACCGTAAAAAAATAGTAATGAAAAACTGTATAAAAATAAACATATTTGGTATTGCGATGTCCGAAAAGTTCCTATCGATGAAAATACAAAATTGTATTGAAACAATTTATGAAAGAAAAAATGTGAACTTCCAGAATTGACACACTTTTATCTAAAATAAGATGAAAAGCGATCAAAATGTCATTTGTATGATTATTACAGTATTTACCTGATATAATAATTGTGTCAAATATTATCATGACCACATCTGTTATTAAAAACCAAATGTTCAGTAAACTACCCCTAAGGAAACAGAGGTGGTGATATACACAGAAGGTTTCTGTAGTTCCCTGCCAAAAGACTCATTCAGATGTCCATTTTCACAGCCCTGTTGCATTATTGGGTAAAGGTGGATTTACACGTTTCAATATCGTTGCGATATCGCAATTCAATGGCGCGGGAGCGCGCATTTAGTGCTCGTTTCTCCCGCATCGCATCGGAGGTTTAAACGTTGCTATTTCTGAATCCAACGTCCGTGCGATGTCTACGCCCCCCAACCCAGGAACTACCATTTAACATGGGAGTGAATGGGTGACGTAGAACTTCACATTGGAATTGGGCTGTCACACAGCACGATCCGGCTCCAATCTCCATTCAATATCGGAGCATTGAATAGCACGCTCATTCAATCCCCGATATCGCATTGACATCGTTCCTGCATCGTATTGGACGTTCACACCATACAACGCAGGAATGATATCGGCTCCAACGATCGAACCACGTGACTTTTCATTGAAATTGGACTCCGATATCGCAACGTGTAAACCCGCCATAAGAAGGGGGTTGTGAGTGCATTCTATTAGGATGACACTTTTTGTTGTTTACGTATGTTTTAATTGTGTTTCTCCTTTTTTGTTCTTTATTAATATATTTTGAAAGGATATATTAGAGCAATGTTCCCAAACTACAGTCCCTAGGAGCCCCAACAGTACAGGATGTCAGGATTTCCTTAGTATTGGACAGGTAATCATTTGTATTTTTTTACTTTCTTTTGAAAAATAAAAATTAAAATCCAGTCCTGTTGAGCTCCAATTTTTCTATTATCGTCGAACTTGGCTTTGTTCGGGAAAAAAGTTAGAAATTTTAAATGGCCCTAAAACTTTCCTGAAATCTTTGGGGCCAAAACACTCACTGGAAGACCTGTTAGCCAGGTAAAAACCTAACCTTAGGATTGCTCTGGCCATTAGGTCTACCGACTTGTATCAAGCTGCAGAATTTTTTGGAGCTTTAAAATAAGTTTTTAAGCTTCCTTGAGTTTGAAGGTGTTTAGACACCGGCAGGGTGTGAAATGTTGAAACAGTACAAGATGTGGCAGCAGCTGGTAAGTTCCAAAACCTTACAATGTTACTTAAGCATTCGTCTAAAAGAGATTTACCGTATATACTTTTTTTACATTTTTGAATATTTATTTATTTTTAATTATTATATTTTTTTTTTTGGAGTGCAAATCTTTTTTGTTTCAGTAGGTCAGCAGCATGAGAAACCACCTCTTATACACTGAAATAGAGTATGTTCATTACTTTGCTCTGATGAGGCTCTGCTGTATTATTGGTCAGCAGCTTAAGTAAAGCAGGCATGCACACTAACCCCCAGCAGCCTAGTTTCTTAAAATAATAAAAAAAGACATGGGGCATTGCTGTATTTTTGGTTGCCAGCCAGGTACAACGCTGCAGCTGGGGACAGAAATCCTCAGCGTGGGGAAGCCCTAGCATTCTGGCCCTCCCCCCATTGCAAATTTCAGCCTGCAGCCACCCCAGGAAATGGCACATGTATAGACTCAACATTTTTGGAGCTGTACCCAACACTTTCAGCGGCCCTGTGGTGGTGGCAAGCTGGTATTAATGCCGACTATGTATTTTCAGCTGGCACTAAGTCTGAGATTCCTAATCTCACGCCAATATCAGACCCAGCCATTAGGAACCTCTACTTAAATAATAATATACCACACCGTGAAAAAATCATTTATTTGGAAAGAACAACACAATGACAATCCTCGTTTCCATTTTAATTACTCCCCTATAAAGCCTAGACAATCCTCTGCAATGTCCTCTCATAAAAGGACCAGAAACTGACTGATTGTCGGCTACCACACTGAGCAGGTTGACGTCATAGTCTGGGTCACTTGAGTTCAGCTACAACTCTGAACTCAGGTGACATTTCCTGCATCATCCCACTGAGTTTTGTGTCCGATGGGAAAGGTCACCTTAGTTCAGAGCTGTAGCTGAACTCAGGTGACCCAGACTGTGACATCACACCGCTCACAGTGGTAGTTGGAAATCAGTCAGTTTCCGACCTCACCATGAGAGAACGTCGCAGAGGATCATGGAAGGTTTATCAGTGAGTAATAAAGATAGAAATGAGGATTGTCATTGTGTTGTTTTTTCAAATAAATGATTTGTCTCTAAGTGGTGTATTATTTACTATTTACGTAAAGGTTCTTAAGGCCCAGGTCTAACATTGGCCCAATATTAGGAACCTTGGACTTGTTGCCAGCTTGCAATACATAGCTGGCATTAACCCCTTTATTACTCAGTTTGCCACTGTCACAGGGCAGTGTCAGTACTCCTGCTTTTCCTGGTAACCTTCTGTGTCTCCTCTCCCTTATCCGAGATGGTGTCTGCTACGTCGTTCTGTCAATGTGTTCCTGTTTTCCTGCCTATTTAAGCTCTGGTCCGACTTCCAAGCCTTTCTTGAGTATTTTGCTCCTACTCTAGCTTCTCTATGCTCTTCTCAGTTGCTCCTTCTTCAGCTGCTTTGGGTCAGTTCTTCTGATTTCTCTGCAGTCGTCTGTTCTGCTGGCTACATCTGTTCTCTGCTTGCTTCCGAGCTACAGGCTGTGCTCTGTAAGGACCTTTCCTGCTAAGGCTATATTCAGACTGTGCATTTTTTTTTATCGTTTTTTTGCAGTGCAGTGCAGAAAATGGATCACTGAAATAACATCCCAGCAAAGTCTATAGGGTTTTCATTTTTACAGTTCAGACTGTGCTCTTTTAAAGTGATTAGTTTTTTCACTTTAAGAGAGCTCTGTTCTTGAAAAGGACATGCCAATTTCTGTGGCAATTTTCTTCTGCGTTTTTCCCATAGGAGCCCTTCAAAATGGGAAAAAAACGCAGCAGTCAAAAACAGATAAAAAACTCATCCAAAAACGGATCTGTTTTTTTTTTGACAGTTCCTGTTTTGCAGCTAAAAATGCAGAAAAACGGAGGAGAAAAAAAACGAACAGTCTGAATGTAACCAAACAGTTCCTATAAGCCACATTTCTTTGCATAAGCTTGCAATACCAAAAGGCTTTGCTGTTGCTACTTTGCCTGTCATTATTTATTAGTGTGGTGCTAAGAACTGTTTCTGGACTCTAGTATAGCTGCACTGCACTGTATCAATATCTGTGTTTACTTAAAGACTATTTTCATTATCAGATCTGAACTGTGTGAACTTCACTTTAAAGATAATTTCTGTTTTCAGCTTGCAAGTACCGTATATACTCGTGTATAAGCCGACCCGTGTATAAGCCGACCCCCCTACTTTTGCCCCCAAAAACTGGGAAAACTTATTGACTCGCGTATAAGCCGAGGGTGGACTCCAGCACAGGTATACAACCCCCAGCAGTGAGGTATGCAGAAGCCTCCCCAGTGGTAGTATACAGCAGCAGCCCCAGTGGTAGTATACAGCAGCCCCAGAGGTATATGCAGCCCCATAGGTATATGCAGCCCCAGAGGTATATGCAGCCCCATATGCAGCCCCCGAGGTATATGCAGCCCCATATGCAGCCCCAGAGGTATATGCAGCCCCATATGCAGCCCCAGAGGTATATGCAGCCCCAGAGGTATATGCAGGCCCAGAGGTATATACAGCCCCAGAGGTATATGCAGGCCCAGAGGTATATGCAGCCCCAGAGGTATATGCAGCCCCAGAGGTATATGCAGCCCCAGAGGTATATGCAGCCCCAGAGGTATATGCAGCCCCATATGCAGCCCCATAGGTATATACAGCAGCCCTTAGGTAGTATACAGCAGCAGCAGCCCCAGGGCTGTATACAGCCGCAGCCCCAGGGCTGTATACAGCCGCAGCCCCAGGGCTGTATACAGCCGCAGCCCCGGAGGTATACAGGCCCCCCATCAAGTTCCAGGGCCCCCCCCCCCCTTGCTCGCCAGCCTGTAAAGTAAAATCATACTTGCCAGTGTCCTGTCGCGCCGTCCGCAGCTGCCGACACGCGTCTTCCGGCTTCCGACTTCCTGTGGTCGCGGGCAATGACGTCATTGCCCGCGACTACAGGAAATGCGGAAAACGCGGAATGAAGCCGGGGATCGCGTGTCGGCAGCTGCGGACAGCGCGACAGGACACTGGCAAGTATGATTTTCCTTTACAGGCTGGCGCGCAAGGGGGGGGGGGCCCTGGAACTTGATGGGGGGCCTGTATACCTCCGGGGCTGCTGCGGTATTTTTTATATACTCGCGTATAAGCCGAGGGGGGACTTTTCAGCCCAAATTTTGGGCTAAAAAACTCGGCTTATACGCGAGTATATACGGTATGTGAACTGTACTTAAGGACAATTCCCATATTCGGCTTGCAGTGTGTGAACTGTATCTAAAGGACTATTTCTGTATCGGGTCTGCAGTGTGCATTAGCATGGCTCTGTACTGCAACAGCGATCAAACAAAAAAAGCTCCCTAAGTGACCAAGTAAAATAAAGAAGGAGTGTAAAAATTTTTTACAAATATGATAAACATTAAAATAAAAATGTAAAGTTCAAATCCCCCCCTTTTGGAAATAAGACTATATATATATTGTAGTGATTTGCTCACTGAGCATGTTGGGGGTCACTCAAATAGCAGCGGCATTGAGGCAAACAGGCACATTTTTATAGTACAATAAAGTCCATTCGGTTTATTACGCATCATAGACCTCATACATTATACAGTCCATTAACATCAATGGATCGTTCATAACATTTTGTCTGTTCCAATGGGGCAGGTATGCCCGCCTGGTGGTACTTACACAGTCTGTTACAGTGTCTCGGTGAAGACATCACATCTACTCAGTGACTTCTCAGTCCACCAATCCTGCAAACAGAGAGAGATACTGCAGGCTCTTCACACATCCCTGGTCTCCTCACTTCCTGCCTTCCAGGATGCCAGCCACTTCCAAGCATTCTATGCTAGGTGCCTTCCAGGACAATGGCAGCTCCAATCACTGAACGAGACCTGGTCTTCATAGGAACTGCCAGAGCTATCCCAAGCTCTGCACATTAGGATTCTCCACCATGTGCTTCTGGTAAAAAGACTGCTGTAAACCCAGAGGAACATGTGAACAAACAGGAAGTTGGACTATATCCCATTTGTTCCACATGAGACACACCTAAGGGAGGTTTCAGTTGGCCTGACACAATCATGTCCTTCTGTTAACTTGCAAATCCACCACTTGTAGTGCAATACCTGAACCTGTGGAACTACAAGTCCCAGCACAATACATTAATTAAAATTGCTGAACTACAAGTCTCAGCATAGATATTTGTAAAGCAGAAAGCTGCTGCATCACAAAATAAATAATGTGTGTTTAAAAAAATACATATATTTGGTATCACCGCATTCAGAAATGCCCGATCTATGAAAATATAATATCAATTAATCTGATTGGTAAACTGCGTAATAAAAAAAAGGCAAAATGACATAAATATATTTTTTTTGGTCGCTGAGACATTTCAATAAAATGTAATAATAGGAGATCAAAACATTGCCTCTTTCCAAAAAGGAAAATTAAATATGTCAGCTTCATGCAAAAAACATGCCATCACACAGCCTCATATCTTAAAAATTGGAATGCTATGGGTCTCGGAAAATTACGACAATAGTGCAATTCTTTTTTGTGACAGACTTCTGAATTTTTTTTTCACAACTTAAATAAAGGTTTGGCAGCATGGTTGCTCCGTGGTTAGCACTACATTCTTGCAGCACTGGGTCCTGAGTTCAAATCTCACCAAGAACAACATCTGCAAGAAGTTGCTATGCTCTCCCCATGTTTGTGTGTTTTTCCTTTCAATACCCTGGGTTCCTCCCTCACTGAAAAGACATACTGATAGGATATTTAGATTGTGACCCCCAATGGGCACAGTATTTCTGATGTATCTAAAGTGCTGTGGAATTAATAATGCTATATATATAAGTAAAAGTATACATTCTTGGTATCTACAAACTCAAACTGACCTAAGGTATCATACTGACAGGTCAGCTTTACCATACAATGAACATGGTGAATAAAAATATCAAAAATCAATTTTGAAACTTCTCTTTTTGGCCATTTCACCACACTTGTAATTTTTTTTTATTATTTTTCAGTACACTATATGGTAAAATGAACAATGTTATTCAAATGTACAACTCATCCCGCAAAATCAAGCTCCCATATGTATATAGGTAGTTGCCAAAAAAATAAAAAGTTATAGCGCTTGGAAGCAGAGGAGGAAAAACAAAAACAAAAAAAACTGAAAATCACCCAGGAATTAAAGGTTAAACTTCTTGTTGGTCCAACATAGTCCACCAAACCAATGAGGTCCAAATAAGGATTATTAAAATGAATGAAATCTCTGATATGTAGTTTTATGTGTTTTATCTCTATGTACACAGCGTCCTTCTTTTTGGTGAAGACTTTGTCTTGTCTTATTTATATATTGCTGGATGGTGGGACCCCGGAATGATATTTTCTGGTGGGCCCTATGTTTTTCAATCCAACGCTGTGAGCAGACCATATGACTTATATGGGGTCTTCTCTTTCTAAGGGCCACGTCACACACACAGATATTTGTGCAGATATTGTTCACAGATCTCTGGTTGCAGTGAAATCATGGACACATTGTACCATTTGTACACGACCACAAAATGGAACATTGTGTCCATGATTTCACTGCAACCAGTGTTCTGTCCCCGCTTAAGGCGAATGAAGGTGCGCAGTAAGTTGTGGTGTGAGAAGTATTACCTTCTTATCCTTGAAGCGAGGCAGACAGGACCAAGTGCAGCTCCGGATGGATGGAGTCAAGCGTGGACGCAGAGATGAATTAGTGGTGGTTTATTGAACCGTACCAGAAGACAGTAAGGTGATACAGTGCAGATGGTACAAGTAGCAGTAGGGTAATTGTCTTGTGGGTGTTCACCCCTGGAGCCACTGCTGAGCTGCTGAAGCTGCTGCTGGTCAAAAGACTTTGCCTTCTGCAGCTCAAGAATATGTGTCCTTCTCACACTGGGAGCTAGAGTAAAATGGATGCCAGGAAGTGAGGTAGTACACAAGGCTGCAGAACACTCCCACATCCTAGAAAAAGCATAAAAGGAGGAGCGAGGGAGTGACACAAAGCTACTGGTCAGCAGGTGGCAGCAGACAAGCATGACACAGATAACAATGAAACAGTGGATTGAACTATATGAAGATATTAAGGGAACAGCACACTCCCCGTCTGAAATTCACTTTGGGGATTTCACTACTAGAGTCTATGGCTAAAACAACCTGTAAAGAAAAAGCATGTTAAATGCAACGTTAAACATAAGTCAAGTCTGTATCGAAGAAGACTCAAGGTTCGGGACTTGTCCTGTTCATCCGGTAGGAATGCTCTTGACGAGTGACAATGGAACAAGTTCATGAATGGGTCTTGTGAAGATCTTTGTCCATAAAGGCGACGACGCGCCTCTCTCATTTTGGGCTTGTTGTTCATGGTATGCTGAAGAGAGTGAAATCTAGACAGAACGTGTTCCTGATTGTTTGGGAGTCTTACCCTTGTAGCTCTGAAGGGTAATGGAGAAACCCAGTGGTTTGTTTTGTCTTTAGAGAATTCACAGTCCATTATTTTGATAAATTCTTTATCCTCTACTGACAGGACTACCTTGTCATGATCCTTAGTTGTGTGGAAGACTGATCTACCCAAGTCGTCGATACGTAGAGAAGTAATGCCAATTGTTTGTGCGGGACCTGGAGATATCTCTTTCACCCCGTAATGAAGAGGACATGGCTTGATAAGGGTAGTGCGTTCATCCCCGTGTACGTAAGTCTTGAAGGAATTAATCTCTGAACGATTTGCACATACATTCCCTATGACTACCCACCCTAAGTCCCATTACACTGTTGACGCACCTTGTGTACTCTTAGATTGTCTCTGCCGAGCAGGAGCAGAACCTCTGCATTGACATCCATAGGAGGAATAACACTGGCCAGGTGCCTCAAGTGTGGTTGGTGAAGTGCGGCTTCGGGAGTAGGAATCTCGTCCTTGTGATTAGGTATTTGGTCACATTCAATAAGAGTTGGTAAGGGTATTTCGGTGTCTCCATTGATAGGAGAAGCAATGAATCCCCGTGCTCTCCTGTCACTAGTCTCTATACGGCCTGAACAGGTATTTAAGGTGTAGGGTTCTGATGGACCTTTAATACCAAAGGCTTCAAAGAACTCGGGTCCTGCCAAAGACCGGTTGCTTTGGTTATCTATTATGGCATACATCTTCACTGCCTTTTCTGGAAGTCCTTCCGGATAGACCTTGATTAGACATATTCGGGCACAACTCTTCTCCCTTTGACCCTCACCACATACCTCAGAGCATGAGCATGAGATGGCTGCGGCGGTGTTAGACTGATTCTGGCGCTCCCCGCCGTGACTTGGAGTGGGAGCGATGGCAGAGACTGCAGTCAGTGAATCTCTGGCGAACGGGGTTGGGTGCATAGCTGAGGTGTGTTCTCCGCTATTACACTCCTCACACTTGATGATAGCTTCACCGTCTTTGGCCATATGCTCCACCGAAGCTCAGCATCTGAAACATACCCCCAGCTCGGTGAGGACTTTCCTGCGCTCCTGAAGGGCCTTGGACCTGAACCCTCTGCACCTACTCAGTGAGTGAGGTTTCTTGTGAATGGGACATTCCTGATTGAAGGACTTGTCTCCTGGTGATGGTGTGTACTGTGTACCGGTGGGTACTACAGGTGATGGGAGATTAGTCTTTCTTACACTCACGGAGTTCTCAAAGTCTCTACGTTTCTGTATGACACCTTCATACTTCGATGATGGTGTTGTTGAAGTTGCAGTGTTAAGCTGTAGGAAGTCGAGGCTGGGGTCGTTCCTCATCTGGGATTGGTCGTCAATGAACCTGCAGAAATGGATGAATGGGGGAAAGGTGACGTCATGCACTTTCTTGTACCTTGTGACTGACGTTGCCCACTTCTCCTGCAGACTGAACGGTAGCTTCATCACGATTGGTTTCACTCCATGTGCTGTATCTAGATAACATAGGCCAGACAGACGTGGGTCCCTTTTTGCGAGCTCCAGCTCCATGAGCAAATCACTTAGGTCTTGAAGCTTGTGGACCTCCTTGAGGTTGATCTTTGGGACGTTCTGAAGTCTCTTGAATAGGGCCTTTTCTATTGCTTCTGTGCTGCCAAAGGTACGTTCCAGTCTTTGCCAGGCAGCAGCGAGACCTGCTCCTGCTTGTCCCGAGTAAACAGTTCTAAGGTTCTTGATACGATTTGTAGAATCTGGGCCCAACCATTTGATCATGAAGTCGAGCTCCTGTTCTGCGGTGAGACTGAGGTTGGCGATTTCTGCCTTGAAGGTTGCCTTCCAAGCCCTGTAGCTCTCTGCACAATCATCAAATTTTGAAAGGCTGGTGTTGATTAGCTCTCTGCTCACCATAAACCTGGCAAACTCCGACATATTGGATTCCTCACTGCTCATTGCCACGACAACTTGTGATGCCCTTTGGACGTGTGGGTTGCCTGGCGTGAAAGGGCGAGATGTTTCTGGGTAGAATGATGATGCAGCAGGGTTGAGCTGTGGTTTAGCCTCTGTAGATTCTGATGACTGCTGTTCGAGCTGTGGAGGTAGATGGAGAAATGCTTGGTAGCCAGCTTGCTGTAGTGACTTCATTTGAGAAGGCAACTCCTGGTGACGGTCATTAACTTGCTCAGGTGCTGTGGGAAGAGCTGACTTGGAGATCTCAGCGTTGTTGGCTTGGACTGTGATGTAGCCTGGGGTTGACTCAGGTAACTGGTTCAGCACGTAGTCTCTGGTGCGATCAACCGGATCGCCTGTTTCCTGTGGTGGGGAGTGAGTGAACTGGATCAGGACCTTGGCTCAATGCTTGCTCGAGTAGCTTCACTTCAGCTAACGCAACTTCCTCTTCCATCCTTGAACAAAGAATCTTTATCTGAACCTCTGCTTCTGCCCTCTTGGCCTCAGCTTCTGCCCTCTTGGCCTCCGCTTCTGCCTTCTTGGCCTCCGCTTCTGCTTCTCTTTCTGTGAAGGAACGTCTCACCTTGGATTGTTCTGCTCTTATACGAGCTTCTAGTATTCTGTCACTCAGGGATAAGCTTCTTGAGGATGATGCTCTTGATGACCGAGAGGAGCGTCTAGATGAGGTTGTTCTGTGAGATCTAGTTTCCTGCTGGTGAGAAATACGGTATTCTGCTTCCTGCTCTTCATCGTGGATAGTGTCGGGTTGTGTTTGTTCTATTTCAGTGGTTGGAGACTGTGCAAGGTCTTTTTCGGCCATTTTGATTTAAGGTGCGCTGTCTCTTTAAGAAACTAAACTTTTCGATTGGGGTCTGGAAATCGCAGTGCGGCTCCGTTAAGACACCATAATAAGATATCCAAGGTGTTTTAAAAGAATTGTGGGGTTTTCCAGTCCGACAATCTGCAGCAATGTGGCATAGGATAGAGGGAAACCTTTGGGTGCATAAACTGTTCCTTTATAATGCAGAGATGTGATTCAGGCCTGGTGGATGAGAGGGATCCCCTAGCACTTATCCAGGCGAGCGCTGTTGCTGGACAGATTCCACAGTGAGGTGCTAGATTCTTAGGGAGTCTGTGGCTGGATAATGAGTTTAAGGCAGGTGTTTTTGGCTGGTTTAAAGCAGTCTTTTGACTGTTCTGTCCCCGCTTAAGGCGAATGAAGGTGCGCAGTAAGTTGTGGTGTGAGAAGTATTACCTTCTTATCCTTGAAGCGAGGCAGACAGGACCAAGTGCAGCTCCGGATGGATGGAGTCAAGCGTGGACGCAGAGATGAATTGGTGGTGGTTTATTGAACCGTACCAGAAGACAGTAAGGTGATACAGTGCAGATGGTACAAGTAGCAGTAGGGTAATTGTCTTGTGGGTGTTCACCCCTGGAGCCACTGCTGAGCTGCTGAAGCTGCTGCTGGTCAAAAGACTTTGCTTTCTGCAGCCCAAGAATATGTGTCCTTCTCACACTGGGAGCTAGAGTAAAATGGATGCCAGGAAGTGAGGTAGTACACAAGGCTGCAGAACACTCCCACATCCTAGAAAAGCATAAAAGGAGGAGCAAGGGAGTGACACAAAGCTACTGGTCAGCAGGTGGCAGCAGACAAGCATGACACAGATAACAATGAAACAGTGGATTGAACTATATGAAGATATTAAGGGAACAGCACAACCAGAGATCTGCGAACAATATCTGCACAAATATCTGTGTGTGTGACGTGGCCCTTATACAATCATAGCTTTAGCAGTCAGGGCTATCTCATTTTATTTAGATTTTCACATTTTAAAGTAAATGTATATATATATATATATATATGCAGTAACCCCCATCCGCTAACTGGTTTATGGAGAAAGGTATTATTTCCAATATATAGAGAAGCATAATTTAAACATCATTTGCAAAGATTTAACATAATTTGGAGATCACTAGAAAAGATTTATCAGTGTGTGTTGGTGCCAATTCCTGGCAAAAATACATTTAGGCTGGCTTCACACTTGCAGATGCATCTGCAGCGTTTTGCAGATGCATCTGCAAGTATCAGCATGCAGACCGTGGCCGCTATGTTTATAATGGGGCGCACCGCGGTCTGAAAGCACTCATTCATTCCTATATGTGAACCGTCCGCAGGCGGATGCCTGCTTACAGATCACACACTCCCGCCCGCACCATGGACGCGACATCTCGCGTCCATGGTGCGGGCGGGAGTGTGTGATCTGTAAGCAGGCATCCGCCTGCGGACGGTTCACATATAGGAATGAATGAGTGCTTTCAGACCGCGGTGCGCCCCATTATAAACATAGCGGCCGCGGTCTGCATGCTGATACTTGCAGATGCATCTGCAAAACGCTGCAGATGCATCTGCAAGTGTGAAGGCAGCCTTAAAGCTTTGACATTTTATAAGCCACTTTTTGTCTCATGTGGGATAATGAAAAATATGGTAGTGACTGAAAACAAAGTTAGGTCCAACTATACAACCTTAACCATTCTAAAATATTACTTTGGTGCCATACAATCTCTGTGTACCCCTCTAGATATGATTGTCTCTGCAATTGTAGCCCTGTCCAGGAGCTGATATAAATCAAGCTTTTTTTGTTGCCAACCATCTTAGCAGTGAGGACTGGCTCAAAACCAAACACTAACAAATTGGAAATCATTTCACTTTTTTCGTGTCCCTTTCAGCTGTATTCTAGTCAAAGTGTACAACTCTACAAACTGTTTGTTTAGGAGCTATATCTAGTGAGCCAGTATTCACTTGTGCGTTTAAAGCTGAGTTTAAGGTTGTCGTGGCGGGATGGGACGTTCGCAAATGGGTTGTATTGAAGGGAAGAAGTGAAGTCAAATATAAAGACAGAATAGGAGAAGTAGTTGACACTACCATGAGGGAAAAATTGGGGAAAGGGAGGGTACCTAGAGCTAGCAACAACAATTTACAGGAACATCAGTACCAAGGTTGGGTTTCGTATACCATGAAGTAATAGCGCCCCTATGCATATCAACCTTAAATTTAATTAATGAATGACAAACAACACTCCCAATTGTTTGGTATAAATTAATTTATTTAACTTAAATAAAACATTGGTAGGGTTTCTTTGCCAAGTTTAATTCATATATCAACTCATCAATGAATATCATCAATAATAAATAACTTCCATTAACTTGAATAAATAATTGAATCCATAAAAATGTATTTAATTTAATTCCTTAAGGATCCACCCAAATTATTGGATGACCCGGACCTCTGACAAAGAACCCAACCGATTTCATCAAATATCATCAAAACAAATGGGGCGGGAGGGCGGGGCTTCTTCAAACTCCTGAGGTAAAGTGACGTTCCTGACAGGAACCATCACCTTATATAGTATTGGCCCCCACTCATCCCCCCTTGTCTTAACCAATCACCGTTTGTATTCTTTAGGCGCGCAAACAGATGTTTGCAGTGCACCTCCCACTTTACTACAAGCCTTCATTAACCCTTTAGTGACCAAATGAAAGAATATCTTTTGATAAGAGGCGCATTCCCTCATGAAGTCACCATTTTTATTAATGGTGCCTTTCCATGAAGTAATAGCGCCCCTATGCATATCAACCTTAAATTTAATTAATGAATGACAAACAACACTCCAAATTGTTTGGTATAAATTAATTTATTTAACTTAAATAAAACATTGGTAGGGTTTCTTTGCCAAGTTTAATTCATATATCAACTCATCAATGAATATCATCAATAATAAATAACTTCCATTAACTTGAATAAATAATTGAATCCATAAAAATGTATTTAATTTAATTCCTTAAGGATCCACCCAAATTATTGGATGACCCGGCCCAACAGGGACTCTGCTAAACGGCAGAGGCCCCCCCCACAAAGCCACCCGACCAATGTTCGACCATAGTTTGGAAGTCTAAATTCAATATGTCGTATCCTACAGCAGAAAGGTGTATGGCATCTCTACCATACAAACCCACTTCAAATCCTTCCAACTCAAGATGTCGGAAGCAAAAACCACCAAGCTCAGGCAAAAACCTAGATAGATCCCTGTTCACTGTCCTCTTTATCTTCTCCATAAACAGTGACCCGTCTGCTTTCCAGCTGAGACGGGAGACTATCTCGGAAAAACACAAAGAGGCTGAAGGAAAAAGGTGCGATATCCAAACCAGATCTCGCTTAACCTGTTTTAATAAATCCGATGATCTAAATTTGCCTAAATCATTGCCCAATAAATGTAGAATCAAGAGATCTGGCATAGGGAATTTAAAGCATAAATCTAACAAAACCTGTTTCAGTTGGCACCACCGAAGACCTCTAACTCCATACCAATAAATTTGTATTGCTGAAGGGTCAAATGATAAATTAGCAGAATAAGTCCTCTGTTGCGCTCGGTGATGCGCCCAATAAACATAGGAATGACCCACGATCCAAACGCATTTATGGCCTGTAAAATAAAGAATTAACAAGTGAATAACAAATTTGGGCGAACATAAAGTTTATACCTTCTAGATTTCCACCTTCCTATCTTCTTAATATGCTCCTCATCCAAACCGTACTGGGCAGCCTCAGTGGCTGCCCCAATTCTGAACGAATGAGCAGTAATATGTAAAGAGTTTAAATGCAACGAATTTAAACACTTCCTAAGCACCGCGGAAAACTGAAAAACTGTAACGGGGACCCCCGAATTATGAAGAAACAGATGTGGAAAACCATGAGGACGAATAGACAACCAACGTCTCATGTTATCGACTGGGCAAATAGACAAATCTTGCAACGCATGCAAGATAATTTCAGCACCTTTTCCTTCCAAGTCAGTTTTTGATCGCCGAAGGAACATCACCAACTTATCAGATGTGACCAATACATCCGAAAAATAAAATCCAGGTGAACCAAAACGGCTTGCCGCTAACAACTCGCTAACTCTCATAGCCGAAAAAAACAAAGTAACAAAAATTGTATTGAATAGGGTGCTTTCAAATTCATTGAAACAAACTAACTTGGAAACCTCACACAATTTCCGTAAAAGTTCAACCGTAACAGGGCGTCTGGAGTCCACAGAAAAACCCTCCTTTTTAAAGCCTTTTAGAAACTGTCTAACAGAAAAAAGAGACGTCAAAGGAGGAATATTGTACAATTTCAAGAAAAAGGAAATACCAGCCACTAATTTAGACAATGCAGGATGAGAGATCCCGTCTTCTACACAAAACGTCAAAAATAGCAATGCACATTCGGATTCGCAGGATACCGGATCAAAACCACGTTCCTTTGAAAAAATCCTCCAACGTTCCCAAGAACGGGAATAATCAGCCCACGTTCGTGGAGCGACAGACTGAGAAATATAACGGGAAGCCTGAGTCAGATCACGTCCAAAAGAGATGCTGGAACAAAAATTCTCTTTCCGCACGACAACGGAAAACGGGACAGAAATTCTTCTATGCGCTGAAAAGACAAGAAAACACCAACCTCATCTTCATAAAAAGGCCTATAAGAGACCTTCAGCCAGATATTATGTTGAAGCAACACCAACATCAATAATCTCAGCACTTTAGAGACCATGGTATTTTTTGATGACATAGTGTTTAAAGCAAAAGAAAAACCTTTAGAAGAAGACAATAATAAAATCCGCTTATTGCTCAGGGATTGACCCCATACTGAAAATAACAAAAAGACCGAAAAAATTTCAAGAAGAACCAAAGAAAATTCTTTATCATGAAATTAACCAGGCCAAGTCTCAGAAAACCATTGACCATTATAAAAACCGCCAGCTCCAGAAAAAGAAGCTGAAGAAAACAGACGCAAGGTGCTTGACAACTGGAACTCAGACTGCCATGCAGAAATTCCATTAAACTCATCGATAAAACGAGACCAAATCCACAAATCTTCTTTTAAGTCCGCAGAAACAAGTATCCTGGAAAAAGAAGAACTGTGTCCGTCCGTAGCATCGTACAGCCGACGCATGAACACTCTCCCAATAGGAATAATGCGTAAAGCAAAATTAAGGGATCCAAGCAAAGCCTGAAACTCCTTCAAAGAAGCATGTTCCCGTCTCAAAAATTCACCGACCAACAGTCTGAGCTTGTTCAGCTTTTCGGCTGGAAGGCGACAACACATGGAGGCTGAATCGATCTCAATCCCTAAAAATTCTATACATGTACAGGGAAGGACCGTTTTCTCTTCAGCAATAGGAACACCGAAAGAAGACATGAGAGACAAAAAACGCTCAATCAATTGAGAACAAACATCTGACCGAGGGGGGCCTAAAAATAAAAAATCATCCAAATAGTGAAGTACACGACCGTGTGGGTACAGAAACGTAACACACCAATGGAGGAAAGAAGAAAAAATCTCAAAATAAAAACAAGACAAAGAAAAACCCATCGGGAGGCACCGATCAAAGAAAAAAGAACCTTCAAAAGTAAAACCCAACGAACAAAAACCCGAAGGATGGACAGGCAATAAACGAAACGCCGCCTGAATATCGGTCTTCGCCAATAAGGCGTCTTGACCCAAATCCCGAAGGAAATCAACCGCCATGTCGAATGACGCATAATGCACCGATGCGTCGTCTTTATTCACCTGATCATTCAAAGACTGACCAGGTGGAAAAGACAAATGATGAATAAGGCGGTAAGATCCTTTCTCTTTCTTGGGAACCACCCCAAGCGGGGAAATCCGAAAATTTTCAAAAGGGGGTGAGAAAAAGGACCCGAACACCTCCCCAACTGTAATTCCTTAAGAATCTTATCCCTCACTACCTCAGGAAACCTAGAAGCAGAGGGCAAATTGCCAATAACCGTACATCCCAGCTGGTCAAAAGCAGGAACAATAAAACCGTAGGAAAAACCTTCAAGCAGGAGTAGAGCCTTCCCCTTGTCTGGGTACCGCCTTAAGAACGGTAGCATTTCTGCTACCTTCACTGGCGTTCCCGCCCGCGAGAAATGGCTCCTTAGGATTAACTCCTTGCTGTCCTTGAGCATATTTTTTAAAACATTTGACCATGGGATGAGCCCCCCCACAAGTAGAACACTCATGTTTGTAACGACAATTGTGGAGCCACTTGCAGGAGGACTCATTGAACGCGAAGCATAAGCCCTTTCTAATCTGCTGAGAAACAGGCTGCTTCGCTACAGAGGGTTGTCGCTGCGGAACTAAAACCTGTAACCACAAACCTACATCTTTCACCTCCCCATTTCAATGAGGGATGAATAGACAGTTTCTGTCGAAAACCCTCATCATATAACAACCACGAAACGCCCCCAAAGTGACGATAGGCCTCCAACACGATATCTATGTGTTGGAGGAGCCCAGCACAGGGGACAATGGTCTTTTCACATAAAACAGCGGCATATATTAAAAAAGCTTGGAGCCAAGAATTGAAGGACTTAAAGACCTTCTTTTTTTCAGCCTCCTCAGCTTTATCCATTCTGAAAGAATCTTTGCTGGGTAGCAATGCAAAAAGATCCATGTACTCCCCAGCCCAAATTCCTTCTTTAACAGAAGAGGCCAAGTGAAATCCCAATGGTGAGATCTCACAAGGTAATGCCTCTTTGAATAATGCTCCTGGGACCTGAGCCTTGGGAGGGGGTCGTACAATACTACCAATCCCTTCAGCCGGGCCTGTCAAACCCCTAAGTGCCTCCCTCACCGCTGAATTAACTACATCAGCAATAGAGGATGATGACACATTAACCCCAGACACCGGGTACACTGATATCTCACCCTCCACTGAACTGTCAAGCGAAGGGAATCTCCATTCTTGTCCAGACGTCGTTGGATCAGGTGGCAGCTGCCCTTGATGAGCCTGTGATAGAGCCGTTCCTCCATGGTTGGATGAAGCCGCAGTCACTGTCGGGTCCCATACCTCCGTCACCGATGCCGCTGTAACTCTGCTCCTGTGCTGTGGCCTTGGTACCGCCTCTTGAGGAATCATTTCAGACGCTACCTGCCCTTGTCTCACATCACCTATAACTGAACTGTGAGCAGCTGGCACCGGAACTGGCTGATTCACTAGGTCCCTACCCCTTCCGGGGCCGCGCGGAACATGTCCAGCCCCTTCATGATGTGCAGACAATGCCGGCCTCTTCCGGCCTTGACTCCTTCTATTCCCAGCTGGGGAAGGTGAAGGAGAAGGAGGCCGAGTCCTCCTGGACCTCTCACTGCGCCGAGGGGCCCTCTCTTCCTCCCGGACTTCCCCTTCCTCCAAAGGGTCCGGGTTGCTGACACCTGCGCTGCCGCAGCTGAAGAATCCTCTGCCAAACAACGGAGCAGCCACTCTCTTCCCCCTCCAGAGCTTGCCCTATCCAGCAAACGGCCTAACAACTCCTCCATGTTCATGTGCTTCTTCAAACTCCTGAGGTAAAGTGACGTTCCTGACAGGAACCATCACCTTATATAGTATTGGCCCCCACTCATCCCCCCTTGTCTTAACCAATCACCGTTTGTATTCTTTAGGCGCGCAAACAGATGTTTGCAGTGCACCTCCCACTTTACTACAAGCCTTCATTAACCCTTTAGTGACCAAATGAAAGAATATCTTTTGATAAGAGGCGCATTCCCTCATGAAGTCACCATTTTTATTAATGGTGCCTTTCCATTATAGAGAAAAAGAAGCTGGGAAAAAAGATAATGGAGCGTATGGAGCATTATTTGTCAGAAAATGACCTAGATAGCGATCACGATGGTTAGGTGGGTCTCCTGGAATGTAAAGGGTATGCGCTCCCCGGCAAAGCGTATGATGATATTACGACATCTTAAAAGACTCCACACAGATATTGCCTTGCTCCAGGAGACCCACTTGACATCTGACGACTTTTTTAGATTAAAGAAGTTGTGGGTGGGGGAGATTTATGGATCAGGAGCGGTTGAGAAAAAGGCAGGTGTATTAATTTTGATTCATAGATCTTTACCACACAAATTCTTGTCCACACAGGTAGATAATGGAGGCAGGATAATACAGATGACCATACAGATTCAGAAAGACATATTTTCTATATACAATATCTATGCGCCAAATACAAACCAAAAAACATTCTTTCAGGATTTACAAACTAGACTCTTAGCTGACGAGGGACACAATAGAATAGTGGGTGGCGATTTCAATATGGTACTGAATCAGGAGAAAGACAGGAAACATTCGACACCTTTGAGAGGGAGAGATCAGCCACCAACAAGACTACGCACAGAAAATTTTCTTGAATCTATTTTTACAGTGGTGAATATGATGGATGCATGGAGGACGGTACATCCTCTTGACAGAGAGTACACCCACTTTTCCCACCCCCATGGGTCTTGCTCTAGAATAGACATGTTCTTCATTACTCCTGCATTGTTACAAAGACTAATTGAAATCAAAATTGAGGATATGGTGATTTCTGACCATGGCCCATTGGTGATGGAATCCAAAGACACATATGAGAAGGGATCAGATTATCTATGGAGATTCCCAGACACGTTTACTAAAGATGAAAATTTTGTTTCCCTCCTCAGAGAATGGTGGACGACATACTCGAGAGACAACGAGGCGCATCGCTCCGATCCGAGCTTGTTCTGGGAAGCAGCGAAGGCGGTACTGAGGGGTAATGTAATGGCCCACAGCATGGGGATGAAAAAAAAAATAAAAGAGCAATTTGTAAAGGCTAGCCTGGAAGTTAGGAATGCCTACTCTAAATACAAAACCACGATGGCTGACCCTGATAAAGAGACCTGGCAACTAGCCAAAGAAGCATTTGATATGTGGGCAAGACATAGAGAAACTATCTATAAAAGTAGACTAGAACTTAGTCTCCACAAATTCGGCGACAAAGCCGGTAGATTACTGGCACGGCTATCTCGGGGTAAACAGATCTCACCTCCCATCCAAAAAATAATAGATAATAGAGGTAACACGTGGACCAACCCTAAAGATATTAACCGGGCATTGGGAAAAATCTATGCATCCCTATACTCAGATAGAGACCCGAAAATACCCATTCAAACAGACTTGCTACATATGTTCCGTCTCCCTGAACTAACAGAAGAGGATAAACAATTCCTGAATGGTCTGGTTACATCGGAGGAAATAGAGGGCGCAATTAAAGCCATGAATTCAGGTAAAGCGCCTGGACCTGATGGTTACAATGGGGCTTTTTTTAAAGCCCTTAGAGAACAGATTTCCCCCGTGTTGTGAGACCTATTCAACTCTATACTGCAGGGAGCTCCCATACCTGAGAGAATGAATTTAGCCCATATTAAACTCATACCCAAACCAGGAAAGGTACTAACAGACCCGGCGAGTTTTAGACCGATCTCCCTGATAAATCAGGATCTAAAACTCCTTTCTAAAATAATGGCGGACAGGCTGGCAGTGATCATGCCTAAATTGATACCTCCCCATCAGGCTGGATTTATAAAGGGTAGATCGACCACTACTAATATCAGAAGAGCATTGCTGCTGATCGATGCCATGAGACAGAAAGTGGGAGTGGAGGGGGGGAACCCAGCTATGATCACACTAGATGCGGAAAAAGCATTTGATAATGTAAAGTGGTCATGGCTGGGTAAAGTTTTGGACTCCATGGGAATGGACGGTCCTTTCAGACAATATATCCAATCCTTATACAATAATCCAAAAGCATGTATCAGCACTCCTGGCTACCTGTCCGACACCTTCTCCCTACAAAAAGGAACAAGACAGGGATACCCGCTATCCCCTTTACTTTTTAATCTGGCGATAGAACCCTTGGCACTCTATTTAGAAAAAAACACGATTTACGAGGGTTTTAAAGTGGGAATCAGAGAAATTAAACTATCTCTTTTTGCAGATGATATTATTCTGTACGTGCAAAATCCAACGAGAGACTTACCCCAAATACTAAGCACCATTGAAAAAATAGGCAAACAATCGGGCTTTTCTCTTAACAAAGAAAAATGTGAAATACTGTTCATCAACCCAAAAAGTAGACACTTACAAAAAACACAATTTTGTGATCTCCCGATAGCTAAAGAGAGTATCAAATACTTGGGCATACATTTGGCTAGATGTCCTAATCTGACATACAAACTTAACTTTACACCAATTCTCTTGAAAATCGAAAAAGAATTGACGGGTTGGGCTAAGCTACCCCTATCTTTGATGGGAAGGTGCCATCTGCTTAAGATGATTAGTTTCACCAGGCTCTTATATCCGCTTCAGACTCTCCCCATGCTGTTGAGACATACAGATATACTTAAAATGAACAGAGCATTCTCAAAATTCTTGTGGAGGGGAAGGAAATCTAGATTGGCTCTTGGTGTCCTGATGCAGTCGAGACAAGAAGGTGGATTACAACTCCCAGATATTCGAGGATACAACTTGATATGTATCCTGCGTAATGTACTCGACTGGGTCAAAGGGACCAACAGACACTCTGATGTGGTATTAGAAGGAGAATTTGCTAAACCATGGGAATTGTCAGCTTTGCTGCACTCTCCAATGCCTTTCATACCCAAAAAACTTAAGAACACGGTTATTTACAGAGACACAATAGCTACATGGAAAGGGGTAAGGAAAAAATTAAATTTATCGTGGAAAATATCCAAGTTACTTAACCCTTGGAAATGTCCGGCTTTCCAATTGGGTCGTGAAAATCAACTTTTCGCGGCTTGGAGGGAGAGAGGCATTCGTACCTTAGGCGACCTTTTTAATACTAGTGAGAGAAGATGGATGACGGAAAATGAGGTCCTACAAACTTATAATCTCCCTCGATTTCAGGCTATACAGTATCGCCAGGTTTATCACTATCTCCTCTCTCACTTACGAGATATTACTGGGGAGATAGATGATAACTTGTGGTCCAACATAATGGAACTGAACGAGGGAGATGTTTCCATTACCTCTCTTTACGCTAAACTGCAGACAGCTTTAAGACCGGCAAGGAGGACTACTCTCTTTGCAAAATGGAAGAAACATATAGAAGACCCTGACCTCGCACAGAAAATACTGGAAGGGTGGGGAGACTTTAGGAGATATATCCATAATGAAAGGTGGAGGGACTCACAGTTTCGGATCATACATGGGACTATACAGGCATTTAATATACCAAATACTCAAAATAACCAGGATCGTTGGGTAGAATGCCCTAAATGCAAGTCCCCCATGACAGATCTGGAACATGGTCTTTGGTCTTGTCCGGCCTCTTTACTATTCTGGAAGGGAGTGGAACGATGGGCGAGAGGCCTATGCAAAGGATTAGATAGACTGAATCCAATGATGTGGCTTTTCCACTATAAAGGAGACTTGGAAGGGAGGGAGCAGTTGCACATATTGTTCCACTATATCGCGATCACTGCTAAGAGGCTTCTATTGCAATCTTGGCTGAATGATAAACTGCCCGATCTACAACAGGTCAAATCTTCATTACGAGCTGTTCTCACAATTGAATCCTTAGATGCACTACGTAATCCAAGCAAGTTAACATCAAAATTCTTCCACAAATGGAGATGGTTCATTGAACTTGAATTCACAGACGCTGAAATTAAGACCTTTATGATACCCCATAGATCATCTACTTGGTACGCCAGGGAAGATCTAGAGGGCACATTGGACAGGCTCAAATGCGCTAACTAGCGATAAGATCAACCAAAATAGTTACATGCGAATAGAATGAACAACTAAATAAAGTGTTGTTACGCTATCTAGGAGGGAAGGTGGGTGGGTATAAGGGGAATTATACTTTTCTACATATTAGATGTCATGTTATCAGGACATATACACAAAAGTGATTACTTGTGTTATTTCACATCATTGTAAATGTATGTTATTCAAAAATCCGTTTATGCAAGATTTGTCATGGATTGATACAGATATTTGTCACATGTTAAACAATAAAAATGATGGTTCAAAAAGCTGAGTTTAGAAATACTGGTCATGGGATTAAATGACATCAGAACAGCTACTTGCAAGTCAATTGGCGGACACTTAGGATGTGTCCTCCTATCAGGAATTGCAACATATTGCCGCTGCGTCCAAAATGCTACGAGGTACAGTACAAACATAGTGGATGGGATTTCAAGAAATTCCATGCTCACTATGCTTCTCCTGAACGCAGCGTGTTTTCTTCTGCGGTGCGGGTTTCTGGACTTCCACATCTCTGCCGCATGTCAATTTCATGCTGCGGAGTCAGAAGAGATAACCATCGGGTGCACGCAGGGAGAAGCTGCCCTGCACCCACCGCTGATCGTGGGCACAGGACAGCTGAGGTCTCCCTGCATTCACCTGCGGTTTCCCTCAGGTCCTGAGGCACTGCATCCAACACGCAGTTCCTTTGGATCATGTGCACACACCCTTAATGGCTCATTTGAAGCTGCCGACCACACTTGTACATTTCTATTGAATAAGTTGTCTAATATCAGACAAGCCATTTTAAATGTGTAAAGTATCATTTTAAAAATGCTTAATTTCCACTCTGATCATCTGAAAATCGCGAGTGTGACAACAGCTCTCTCTATGGCAGCCGTCACACGGTTCAATATTGTTAACGATATCGTTTAAGCGATCTGCTTTTTGATTGCTTAAGCGATATCGTTTGTACATCGCTGCGTGCGATCAAGCGATTTTACAATATAAAATCGCTTGATCGTGACATCGCAGATATGAGAGCCGGAGCTCATATCAAGCGATCATCGCTTGTTCAATCTGCCTCATCGTGGTGTGTGACACCACAATGAACGATCTCCCAGCGGCAGAGCCTATGCTGGGAGATGGTATCTATGGTAAACGTCGGGTTACTAAGCGCCGCGCGGCGCCTAGTAATCCGATGTGTACCATAGTTACCAGCGATATCGCTGGTCCACATCGCTGGTGAGTCTGTCTGTGTGACAGCTCACCAGCGATGTGAGCGATATCGTTAGCGATCGCGCGTGCACGTGATCGCTAACAATATCGCTCACGATATTGTAGCATGTGACAGCCGCCTAAAGCAAATGAGCGGCATGACAAACTGTGTAATGAGATTGAAGGTAGACACATGGAGTGATGGTATCTTCCATTGGACAACACCTTTAATATGTTCGTTCTGCCTGCATAGATTATAATGGTATTTTCCGCAATTCTCTTTACACAGGACAGTGTGCAGTCAAAACCAATAACTTTGAAGCCAGATTAAACCTGATGTACAAATATTTGACTTGTTCATCGCATGTTTGCCAGCCAACTCCTATGAACGCTTGTTTCCTATTCTAGATGGGTCCTGTGTGTTTATGGGTTATAAACTCCCTTGAAGTGGACAATTTACAAAGATACCTAGTAATCTCTTGCATTTTTTTGCATTTATTTGGCCTTGCTTGCTAAGGTAACAAAATATATTTTATTTCACAATACATTATATCAGGTTTTTTTTCCCAAACTGTATCATAAATTAAGCATTACCATAAATTGAATCACACAGTTTTTCTTTACAGAGCACTAAGTATCTCACTGAAAAAAAAAGAATTTGATGTAAGGGATAATAAGAGAGGAAGTTGCAATCATCAAATTATCATAGCTGTAATTTGTTTAAAAAAAAATAGGCAAAATGAAATTTGGTTGGTGAGCAGGGCTTAAATTAGCATACAGAGTGATAAAGTATTATGTTCTAAACTTCACCTAGGGCTTGAATAACTCTTAGATATCTTTAAATCTGCTGGGATTAGAAATGCAAATGCAGCTAATACTTTTCCATCTCACTGCTCTAAAGTGAATAAACAAAACTTCTCTCAAACATTATTTTAAAAGCAGATTATTTGATGAAGAAAAAAGCAGTCCTCTTGACTTTATGATATTTAATGATTGCTTATTATTTTGTCATGTTTAACTATCTTAGTTAGCTCTCAATACAACATTGAAAAAGTGTAGAAAAGATACAGATTCACTTCGAAGCATTCGGGATAGACTAATGCTCGCTAAAAACATAATTACTTCATAATGATTGGAATTTTGTAAGAAATAGGTCAGCACATAATTATATTAGAAATCTGATTTTATATACTTTATAAAAAAAACAAAACAAAAAACAGTAGTTTAGAGCTAATGTTACATTAATTCAATTGCACTTCAGTGAGGAAGTAGATGAACTCTGGTGCCATCTATTGAAGGCAGCAATCCTAAAAGTCATAATTGACTTATTAATAAGTCTTTTAATATGATTTAGGATTTGTGCCAGATCAGAACCCCAATCTGCAGATGATGCATTTCAGGGCGATTGCCCCTCATCATTGCGGTGTGTGGGATCTGATCTGGCTGTATAAGAGGCTAAGACGAGATCTGGGGGAATAACAGTTTGATCCTCATAATGAGAACAGCTATTCCCCCAGATTAATTCAATTGTGACAGGTAGAGATTAGGGATGAGCGAGTACCTTAATATTCGTACTCGCTATACACGCAACGAGTAGGTACCAGTACTCGCTACTCGTTGTGAGTATAGCGAGTACGAATACTTTCGCAGTGTATCTATAGATACACTGCTAAAGTAGCCTAAAAGTGAATAAAAGTTGTTAAAAAATATTAAAATTACATACTCACCTGTCCGACGCCTGCATCTGGACCAGCAGAGAAGACATCCGATCGCTGGACAAGGACCTGTCACTACCAGCCAATCAAATGGCTGGTACCGATTTGGCCAATCAGATGGTGCCATGTCACATCTAAGTCATCACTAGCGGCCACCTGATTGGCCAGTGTGCAAGGTCCTGACAGTACATCTAGGACCTTGCAAATTGGCCAATCAGGTGGCCGCTAGTGATCACGTGGTTGTGACGTGGCACCATCTGATTGGCCAGATCGCTACCGGCCATCTGATTGGCTGGCAGTGACAGCTCCTTGTCCAGCGATCGGATGTCTTCTCTGTCGGTCCCGGTGCAGGCGTCGGACAGGTGAGTATGTAATCTTTATTATTTTTGTACAACTTTTATTCACTTTTAGGCTACTTTCGCAGTGTATCTATAGATACACTGCAAAAGTATTAGGACTACTCGCTACTCCCGAGTACACATAAGATACTCGGAGAGTAGCGAGTAGCCTGAATACCGCTACTATTCGGCGAATACCCAATAGTAGCGAGTATACTCGCTCATCCCTAGTAGAGATGAGTGCATCAGGAAAATTATCATTTCAAGTTTTCCCAGCAAATTCGATGTCAAAATAGTATATACATTTTTTTTTAATAAAACACATCTCTAGTCCATCCACTACTCACCATCACTTGTCCGACCTCCACTGAATCTTCTGATACCCCAGTAGTCCCTGGCCAGTCTGAGAGGCTGAGGAGTTTAAGCATTGGCAGCAGGGTGTCAGCAGATGCAGCTAGGACCGGATGGGGACAGTGAGTAGCAGAGGTGTGAACGGTAAGGTGAGAATAAGGGTTTTTATTTTCTGTCCTTATATTAGACCTTTGCAGTTCAGGAAAATTTGGCAAGTAGCCTTCATTTTGCTGGATTCAAGCTGAAATGAAATACAAAAAATCTGCCTTTTGGTAAATGCAGATTTGTGTAAAATGTGAGTACAATTAAATTCCACTTTAATGTATTCTCTCATCTCTAGTAAAAGGGAAAGTATAGAATTACATTATGGCAGCATTACCTTAATACAAATACATGCAGGTACACTCATTTAAAAGGATTTCCATCTCTAAATGTAATTACCGTACTTAAAATTCATCATTCAAATTTGTCCGATTGCATGGATTTTCCTCGGATATTCAATTTGCAGTAAGATGCTGTTCTCCGTGAATTGAATGTCTCTTATTATGCTATTGAGTCTCTAGATCCCAAGCACAGTAAACTAATATGTAAAATATATTCTTATACTCACTGTACTGATGACTTCTCTTGCTCCTCGCTTTCCCTATCCGTTTCTCATGACATCTACTTATCACCGCTGCAAGCTTTGGGGCACCTGAGTTACCTCTCCTGTTGATGCGGTATTGCTTCAGCCGTTGTCAACAAGAGGTTTGCCAAGACTTGCATTGGCTGTTGGCTTACTATTGTCTGATCAGAATGTTAATAAGGACTTTGTATTCAGTTTTGTGACTTTTTGTTTTTCTATAAAATAATAATATATAAGTTGGATTTGAGATCCAAATCTTTTTTCTAGAGGTATAAAAAATGACTTTATTACAGAATTCTATTTGGCCCATTCCCTGTACTTTCCTCTGATGATGCCCCTGCAGAGAATTTGGATAATCTGGATTCAAGGTAAAGAGGCTGGTATATGACAGAAAAAACAACCCTGTCACACCCAGAGTTAATAATGATCATTTATATATAAATGAAAGTACTAATTACTCAAGAATGCAGCAACAGAAAGAAGAAGCAAAAGTGTTGGAGTTAAATTTCAAAGACTATTATTCCCATACAGTGGGGGAAAAAAGTGTTTGATCCCTTGCTGATTTTGTATGTTTGCCCACTGACAAAGACATGAACAGTCTATAATTATACGGGTAGGTTAATTTTAACAGTGAGAGTATCAAAAATAAAATTCCAAAAATCACATTGTCTAAAATATATAGTTATTTGCATTTTGCAGAGATAAATAAGTATTTGATCCCTCTGGCAAACAAGACTTAATACTTGGTGGCAAAACCCTTGTTGGCAAGTACAAAAGTCAGACTATTCTTGTAGTTGATCATAAGGTTTGCGTGCATGTCAGGAGGAATTTTAGTCCACTCCTCTTTGCAGATCATCTCTAACTCATTAAGATTTTAAGGCTGTTGATTGGCAACTCGGAGCTTCATCTCCCTCCATTAGTTTTCTATGGGATTAAGGTAAGGAGACAAGCTAGGCAACTCCATTACCAATATGTGCTTCTTTATGAGCCACTCCTTTGTGCCTTGGCTGTATGTTTTGGGTCATTGTCATCCTGGAAGTTCCAGCCATGACACATTTTTAATGTCCTGGTAGAGGAAAGGAGATTATCACTTAGGATTTTATAGTACATGGCTTCATCCATTATCCCAATGATTTGGTGAAGTAGTCCTGTGCAGTGAAAGATCCTCAATATCCAATGTTTCCACCGCCATGCTTGACACTTGGGACTGTGTTCTTTGGGTCATAAGTAGCATTTCCCCCACTGGTACTGTCACGCTGGTCACGGGAGAGGTCTGGCTACCGTGCGTGACAGTGGTGCATGGAGTGATGATGTCCGGTGCACGACACAAAAAAACAGATGGTGAGACACCAGGGGGACAAATTCAGCAGAGGACTCTGCTCGTAGGGAATGGAGAAAAGGTGACCTCCTGCACTTACTTGTGGCTGTGCCCTAATCTCCCTACTGTCCCTATACAGGCTCTTTCAAACTGATAGCGAGCAGGATACATAGTCCCTCGCTGGCCCTGATGTTAGCCCTCAATAGGGAACGGCCGGAGGGAGCACTAGTCCCAACCTCTGCAATAATATAACAAGAGGGAAGGGGGAGACATGGGGAACAATAAGGCAGCTTCATGCCTGCTGCCTAGCTCCTTGACAGCAGACAGCTTAGTAGAAGTCAGCTCTCCAGAGGACCTCCTTCACCTCAGGAGGTTTGGCTTGGAGTGTTCAATCATCAGAAAAGGATACTGGAACCATGTGAACATATAAAGGGAATGGGAGTAATCATATAGTATCCACACCTGGACAAGAACAAGCTAGCTTGCTAGCAGCAGAGACTGATATTAACTCCTCAACTGACAAAGGAGAGAAACACGCTTAATATGAAGTCTCAATACAAACATGAGACAGAGGTCCAAAACTAGTCAAGTCTCCCAGGTAAGAGAGCCCATCATTACAGGTACCTCCATACCCTCACTTCCTCAGAACTAAGGACCGCAGTATTGCCCCATTTGTGCTGCTGCTGACTTCCTACAGTGGTGACCCTTGCTCCTATGACTCTGCTCCACCACCACCGCGCTCCTCCAATAAACTACACTCAGAATGTAAGACAGACTCTGGGATTATAAGGCAGACCTATTTTTTCCTTTCCTTCTTCTAAATGTGGGGTGCGTTTTATATATCCAGTGCATTTTATAGTCCGCAAAATTTGGTAATTTTGGACGGTGGGTTATAACTTGTAATTGAATTTATTGAAATGGTCTGGGCAAAAATGCAAGGCTTTAGTTGGTAAAAACATTTCAAGCAAATAATTTCACTGTTACTGGTCTGATGCTTACACTGCTATGGAGTTAATGTCCCCAAATTTTTCACAAATGACCCCCATTCTATGGGCATATATGGCCCACATCCTTGGCAATCCTGGTATATATGACCCCACTCTGGTATATGGGTTTCATCCTGAGTCCATATATACCAGCATCCTGTGCCTATGCTGTTATTTATGTCCTCATCCTGGTGTATATGGCCCTCATGCTGGGCTCATCCTGGTAAATATGGCCATAATCCTGGTATATAAGGCCCCCATCCTGATGGATATGTCTCCCACACATGAAAAAAATGATTCTACTCACCTTTTCTCTGCTGTATCGGTGCATGTGTCCTCCTCTGATACTGAAAACTGACTTCAGCATGTAAGCGGCATAGAGCATGATGCAACTGCAATGTGCGTCCACTCATACTGACATCATCTGCCAGAATATTCGCTGCTCCCTGTGCCAGGATTATGAGCGTGGGAAGCAGAGAACATACTATCCTCCCTCCACTACCCCTGAAAAACCGCCTGTTTTTATGGAATAAACAATAAAGAAACACTGCTGAAACCTGCCCGGTGAGTTGCTGCCATTCTCTGGATGATTGTTCTGTGTAAAGCAGAGAAAATTCATTCTCTTTAATAGTGGGCACAAATGATTGTTCAGCCGCATCAATAAGCCAGCCGCTTGGTGATCATGTGTGCCGCTATTAAAGAGAGTAAACCTTTACTGCTTCACACGATCATAATCATGCCCACCTCTCAGTGCAGGCTTCAGTGCCAAGAGAAGGGCTGGATTATGGACATGGAGAGCAGTGAATACTCATTTTATATAATAGCGGGCACACATGTTTGCCCTTGTAGCACCCCTTGCCACCCTGGCATCCGTACAGAAGGAAGACAGAAGTGCTTATCCCTCCAGCATTCCAGCGATATCTGCCTGGGCTCTGTATTCTGGCTCCTGCTCCTGAGGATTGGGCATGCTGAGCATGACTTCTAGTACCCTCTCTGAACCCACTGTAACAGCTGTGCCACCATACCTTCTGCACCTGCCAGAACCAGCCATGCCATCATACCTGCTGCACCTGCCAAAACCTGCTGTGCCACAACACCTGCTGCACCTGCTAGGACCAGCCTTGCCTCCATTCCATCTGCATGTACCTGCATCAGCCATCTAGTTGATACCTGATGGCAACCGAGACTACTTACCAACATTAGTAAACATGACTCCACACCCCGATGTCCAGAGCCAGCATAACCTCGTCATCAGAGGCTCAAATGAAGATGAGATAGCCGCTTAGTTACACCCCCAAGGCCGAGATCGGCACAGTGAGCCCCTGCGAGCGTTACAGCACTGGCACCAGCTCAACTGCTTTCAGTAACCCTGTTCCTCCCTTGTGTGACCTCACTCCCCATTCACAGTCACAGCCAGGTACATCTGGACTATAAGATGCACCCACACTTTCCTCCAAAATTCATGGGGAAAAAAGGGTGATTTATAGTCCACAAATTTAGTATACTTAATCCATTTGTACATACGTAGGAAAAAAATATTGACTTTCGAAGAGTTGGTTATCTTAAAAAGGGGTGCTCATAACTGCAATAAAGAAAAATACTAAGGGGAGAAAAAAGAAACTGTATGAAGTATTTTTACGTCATATAGCTAAGAATAAAAATGTTCATGTAAGGCGTTAGAAAACCTATGTAATAATATGCTGCCCTGCGTGACCTTGAAGGTGCATTTGTAGTGTAAGCACACTGTCAACATATCACAAATGAATTACTGTAATGCTACTATAGTAATCAAATGGCCATCTTATAGCGGGAGTAAATTACTTAGATATTTACAGGTTCCTCATGCTATGATGTACACTATTGCACATTCAGCTTCTATAGCTCAAAGAAGTGCAATTTATTTTTGAGACAGAACTTGAAAATAAACCAAGGCCAGATAACACCTAGGAAATGAATTATTTTGCACACTGTATGATTCGGCCAAGGTAAAAACAAAGGAGAATTGGAAAAGAATAAATCATAGAACTTTATCCCAGTTACAATGCACAAATGATAAACCTATATGACAAACCTCGTTTTTCTACATCGGCGCAGATAACTTTCAACATTCAACTTTTAATAACGTGAAATCTCCCCAAAACAAAAAATTACTAAACATAGTCAATGTATCATATACATTAATTTATGGTCATGTGGGGTAAATTTACAACTAATATTCCGATGCAAATTTGTATGTAGAAGATTCACTCTATATTACAGTAGTATTATGTGAATGGGGTCATTCATATACTGCAAAGAACACTTCAATGTAAATTCACAGGCGATGTAAGATCTGCAGCATGTCATTTTACGCAGTGGATATCACAGGATATGTCATCTTTTGGTACAATGCAATTATTTCTCAGGACAAAGGATCCACAGGGACATAACTTTTATTTTCAAATGAAGCAAGAGGCATCAATAGTACATAGCTAAGTAATCATAAAAACATGCCAATACTATGAGCACTTTCATCATATTAAATTTTTTCGCTGTTTTGGCTCCATATATTTACCTATATACTCAAGTATAAGCCGACCCAAATATAAACCAAGGCCCCTAATTTTACCACCAAACTGGGAAAACGTATTAACTCGAGTATAAGCCTAGGGTGGGAAAAGCAGCAGCCCCCCCATCATGGTATATAGCTTTACAGCCTGGTATATCATTCCCCAGCCTGGTATATCATGCCCCATCCTGGTATATTATCCCCCAGCATCGTACTTAGCACTAGTCCTGGTATATCACCCTCTATGCTGGTATATTACCTCTATCCAGGTACATCCCCCTTATCCTGATACATAGCCTCACATCATGGTACACAGCCCCCCACAAGGGTAAATAGCTCCCTATACTGGTATATCATACCCCATCTAGGTACATTGCCCCCCATAAATGGTATATCTTCCCCATTTAAGCACATGGCCTCCTATCATGGTATATCATCCCCATGTAGGTACATGAGCCCCCATCATGGTATATAGCCCCCCATCATGTTATATCATCCCTCATCTAGGTACATGACCCCCAATCATGGTATATAGCCCCCCAATCCTGGTACATAGCCCCTTATACTGGCATATCATCTTCCATTTAGGTACATGACCCTCCAACTTGATATTAGGCCCCAATGCTGGTGCACAGAAAAAAATAAACAATTTAACCCACCTCCCCATTGCTTCACTGCAGCAACATGGCGTCCTTTTGTCCTGACTGGCAACTGCCTTTGTGAGCAGTGCGCTCAGTGATGATATCACTGTCCTGTGCCACTCACATGATCAGATACCAGTGCAAGACAAAAAGGTGCTGCATTGCACCAGTGGAGCGATGGGGAGGTGGGTTATATCACCTGCAGGAATATTCACAGCTACCCACGCCAAAGATGATGCGTGAGAGGCAGTGAATGTCCATACACATCATTGCATGGGGTTACAACTGCAGCCAATGATCATATGGGCCTGCTCACTAGGCTAACTTAATATTCATCTAGCCGGCTTCAGTGCTGAGAGGTGAAGGACAGGGGATCCAGTGAATATTACATTAGCCTAATGAGCTGGCCCACATGACCATCCGCTGCTTCTACAGCACACTCCAGCCTCTGTCACCCCTTCAAAGCTCCAGGCCCCCTATAGCACAGCACACTGACTCGAGTATAAGCCAAGGGGGGAATTTTTTAGCATAAAAAATGTGCTGAAAAACCCGACTTATGCTCGCATTTATACGGTACTTTGTCTACTTGACAGGTTGATATACATATCTATTGTTGACCTACTATGAGGTACAATGCACCTTGGGTTATTATGTGACAGGTTTGTTTAGGGCTTTTTAGGGAGAGCCAACATTGTACGGGGGCATCATTTCTCGTTTATCTTAAAGGGTGCCAACCTCCGTGGTAGACAGTAATAATATATAGGGCATATTGTACTGTATGTGTACTGAGTGGCTCTGGTGTTGACTACAGTCATGGGCAAAAGTTTTGGTTTTTATTTGTGTTTGTCTGATGTTTATATCACATACAGAAATATAATTGCAATCATATTATGAGTACCAAAAGGTTATATTGACAGTTAGAATGAGTTAATGCAGCAAGTCAATATTTGCAGTGTTGACCCTTCTTCTTCAGGACCTCTGCCATTCTCCCTGGCATGCTCTCAATCAACTTCTGGACCAAATCCTGCCTGATAGCAGTCCATTCTTGCATAATCAATGCTTGCATTTTGCCAGAGTTTGTTGTTTTTTGTTTGTCCACCCGTCTCTTGATGATTGACCACAAGTTCTCAATGGGATTAAGATCTGGGGAGTTTCCAGGCCATGGACCCAAAATCTCTATGTTTTATTCCCTGAGCCATTTAGTTATCACCTTTGCTTTATGGCAAGGTGCTCCATTCATGGCTGTGTTATTAGGCAAGATTATGAGTGCGCCAATTCCCTTGGCTGAGAAGCAACCCCACACATGAATGGTTTCAGGATGCTTTACAGTTGGCATGAGACAAGACTGGTGGTAGCGCTCACTTCTTCTCCGAATAAGCTGTTTTCCAGATGTCCCAAACAATTGAAAAAGGGATTCATCAGAGAAAATGACTTTACCCCTGTCCTCAGCAGTCCACTCCCTGTACCTTTTGCAGAATATCAGTCGGTCCCTGATGTTTTTTCTGGAGAGAAGTGGCTTCTTTGCTGCCCTCCTTGAAACCAGGCCTTGCACAAAGAGTCTCTGCCTCACAGTGCGTGCAGAAGCACTCACACCAGCCTGCTGCCATTCCTGAGCAAGCTCGGCACTGCTGGTAGTCCCATCCCGCAGCTGAAACAGTTTTAAGCTACAGTCCTGGTGCTTGCTGGTCTTTCTTGGGCGCCCTGGAGCCTTTTTGACAACAATGGAAGCTCTCTCCTTGAAGTTCTTGATGATGCGATAGATTGTTGACTGAGGTGCAATCTTTCTAGCTGCGATACTCTTCCCTGTTAGGCCATTTTTGTGCAGTGCAATGATGGCTGCATGTGTTTCTTTAGAGATAACCATGGTTAACTGAAGAGAAACAATGATACCAAGCACCAGCCTCCTTTTAAAGTGTCCAGTGGTGTCATTCTTACTTAATCATGACTGATTGCTCGCCAGCCCTGTCCTCATCAACACCCACACCTGTGTTAATGGAACAATCACTAAAACAATGTTAGCTGCTCCTTTTAAGGCAGGACTGCAATGATGTTGAAATGTGTTTTGGGGGTTAAAATTCATTTTCTAGGCAAATATTGACTTAGCAAATAATTGCTGTTAAGCTGATCACTCTTTATGACATTCTGGAGTATATGCAAAATGCCATTAGAAAAACTGAACGGTAGGCTTTGTTAAAATTAATATTTGTTTCATTTCCAAAACATTTGGCCATGACTGTAGTATTTAAGGGTAACTTTGCTATTATTGTCACTTTTGTTTTCATTTTACTGTATGTTTATGCTATTGTCACCCATCATGGTGTATACATATTTTGCTTTTAGTTCTTGTCATGCCTTATATAGGCAATTTTTAATGTATATCTAATAAAATTATATTTGAAAGGCACTTTTTGAAAACAAGTATTATTGACCCTTGCAATAATATCATTCAGATTTCTCTGACAATTATAGTCGTTATCTACAAGAATATCCAGTCTTTTTTTTATATAGACATAATTTCTGGCACTGATATCAGACACGAAAGGGCAGAACGGTGTCTTACCTGGAGAGCTGTAGATGTCAGGCGACACTAGGTATTGTTCAGATGTAATTGTTCTGCTGATCGGGTGCAAATCATTTATTAGTTTGTACAATTACAATGTGTTTCAGAGCCAGACCAGCTACCGTATATACTC